>CAKNXH010000047.1:188210-304573 GCA_932178445.1 Andricus quercusramuli | reverse complement strand
ATGGTAATTTATATATTTTGAAAATCGGTTTTTTATAGTAAAACTTTCTTCACTAGCATAATTCACAGTTGATGCAAGGATATAAAAGATTCGTTGGTTCGAAACGAATCCATTGACCTATAATAATAATGCATTTTATCAAAGAGTAGGGAAGTTATGGTAATTTATATATTTTGAAAATCGTTTTTTTATAGTAAAACTGTTTTCATTAACATAATTCAAAGTTGATGCAAGAACAGAAAATATGTGTTGATTCGAGATGAATCGATTGACCTATAATATTAAGACATTTTATTGGAGAGTATGGAAATTGTGAAATTGCATAATATTTGAAAACACGGTTTTTCATAGTAAAACTTCCTTTCAGTAACATAATTCAAAATTGATGCAAGAACGGAAAAAATCTCTTGATTCAAGGCAAATTGATTGATCTATAATAATAATAATACACTTTATTGAAGATTAGGGAATTTCTGCTCATTTATAATATCTGAATCATCAGGTTCAAACAGAAAAACTCTTTTCACCGACATAATTTAAAGTTGATGCATGAATAGAAAAGACTTTTTGATCATAAATTTTCAAATAGAGTAATATTATGACAAGTTTTGTGAAGAAATCGTAAAACTGGGAAAGGGATAGGGTGCAACAGAACTTTTCCTTTCCCTTTTCCAGCTCAAAAAATTATTATTTCGAACCCAAGATTTGATTTGTCTGATTTGTCTTGTTATTTAAAACATTTTTGTATTATTCTGTAATTTTTCATTTTTGGTAAATTTCTATTTTTAAATTGAGCAAAATGAAGACTTCGGTTTGCCTATTATTGAAAAAAATAACTAATGCTTCCTCTATGAGGAAGCAAATACATTTGCTATCGGGAAGCAAAGTGCTCGTGAAATGAGCACCAGATAATTATAAATACAAACAAAGTGGAAACACTCGAAATCGAATTCACAGCTAGTTTTAAATTTAACTATTTGATTGAAAAGTAATCTTTCGGGCTTAAAGTTCAACTGTTTTCTAAACCATTCTACTTTTTAACTTGAAAACTAAAATCTTTTGTTACAAATTCATCTCTTTTAGTTAAAAATTCGACTATTTTGTTGAAAATGTAATATATTTCGACTAGTTGACAAGTTTAACAATTCAGAAAGAAATCTTTGAACCCCAAATTCAGAATCGTTCAAGCTGAATATCTATTGTCAAAAAATTGTTATAATTTTAATGTTTATTATGATTGAGCAACAAATATTCGATAATCAATTATTTTATATACTCTATATTCCTAAATAAATAAAATTATTATTTCAGTGATTCAGTGTATGATCTGTTATTTTTCGTATCTTTAAATCTTTGATGCCACTTTTTCTGGACTTTTTTTTTTGAAATTCCATGCGAGTTTTTTTTTGTAATTTGAAGCAACTAATGCGACTTTTTTAAATCTTCTAGTTGATCCGAGCCCTGACTTTTGGATCTGACTATATAATTCAAACATCCTTATTTATCTGATTCTGATTGTCTTGCAGAATATTGTTATTACAAAATTTTTAATATTGTAATAGGATTCTCGTTGGACCTTACGAAGAAGCAAAATATCTGAAACATCAGTCACAACTAGAAAGAAGTCAAGTACAAATGAGTAATGAACATAAAGATGAGCGCGAAAGCTCGGATGAAAAAGGAGTTAACAAATCGAGAAGGAATGGGCTATTTAGTATTATTTGGAAAGCCCTTAATGTTTATAAACTACTAATAGACAAATTAAAGGCAAAAAGTAAGCATGTATCCTGTCCACATTCCAACAGTTGTGTTCATTATATTTTAACGGTATGTAAGATATCACTTTTCATTCTTAGCTATCTTATTTCTGAATTCAGGGTGTCTACCCTACCTGCAAAAACCTGGAAATTTCAGGGCATTTTTTTGAGAATGTACCTATTTTTTTTCTTAAATTGCAATATAAAATACCGCTGCGAAGTGATATGGACGTATTCAATAGGTGTACTCAGATGTGCTCATTTTATGAGCATTTTGCTTCCTCGTAGTTAGTAAATGAATTTACTTTCTCATAGAGGGAGAGTCTTTACTAAAAAAAAAAAAGAAAAAAATTAATACTTTTGATATTTTTCAAGCTTATGTTTCTGTCTGACCAAAAATCTTATTTTCAGAAAATCAGAGAACCCACAAAAATATCAGTTGATGTATTCTGTTCCAATGAACAGCTTTTTAACTTAAGGTAGTGTTATGTTTCAAATTAAATCCAAAGTTTTCTTCATAGACTGTATTTTGAATATCAAAACAGTTTTTCTCATTTAAACAAGGTAATATTTTTTTTATTTCCAAAATTAAAAAAAAACTACTTCTAAATGGCCGATCTAACTCAAAATCCTATCAGACCTAGATATCAGTCGAAGCTACAATCATTCCAAATTCCACATATAATTAATATTATTATTAAACTAGATTTTATTATTCATATTAAAATTAATTATTTACGTATTTTTTGGTAGAGAATTAATTTTGTTGTTTGAAAATTTATCTTTTTTGTTAGAAATTTAACTATTTCAGTAAATATTCATCATTTTAGTTGAAAATTCATCTTTTTGATTGTAAATAAAACTATATACGGATGAAAGTCAAATTCTTTTGCTATAAATTCATCTTTTTGGTTTAAAATTCACCTATTCCAGTTTAAGGTTCATCATTTTAGTTGAGATTTCATCACATTGGTTGAAAAGTTTTTTGTTTTTTGTGTGGAAAATTAATTTTTCTAACTGAAAATTGAATTATGCCACATTTGGTTGAAAAATTATCTTTTTTAGTTCAAAATTCAACTATTTGGATGAAAATGGATCTTTTTCTGTTAAAAATTTGACTATTTGGTTAAGAATTCATGTATTTTGTTGAAAAATCGCCTTTTTGGTAGAAAATTATTTTCTTTGAATGAAAATTCTGTTTGGTTAAAAATGTATCTATCTGGCAGGAAATACTATATTGAATTGAGTTTAATACAGTACCTAACTATCCACATTAATTTTACCTAAATATGCGCTGCATTTTAAGTATGAGAAGATAAAATTAAAATGTTTTAAAATTATTATTGAAATTCATGGACAATAGAGACAAATTTAGGAAATGATTAATAATGTGATTAGTATTACTCAATTAATTGATGATCCTATTATATTTAGGAATATCTTGTTGTATAATTTACAAAGCTTTCTATATTCAAAATATTGATTGAATCCCCACAAACTGGAAAAGAAACATTACTCCTAGTCGATTTGTTTAAAAAAATGAGAAATATTCGAATGGCTCTGTATGAAAAATAATACCTGGAAAAAAAGTTGAGGTACCTGGAAAAACCCTGAGATTGTCAGGGATTTTTTTTAGGATTTAAAGAGACACCCTGGAATTCTTCCTTTTAAATAAAGAGTAGTTGCTTTTCTTTTTATAGCTTTTGGAATATTTCAAATCCACCGATTTGCAAAATAAGTAGCTCTTCAGCACAGTTTTACACATCCGTGCAATTTTATATCGACGACGAATGAATAATTAATTGAGTATTGTGTTTTCAGGAAAGCGCAAAATTATTTAGTTATGGCTTGGGTGCTCAGTTAGCACTAAAAATAGTTTTTAAACTCAGAAATTTAATAAAGAAACCTCGATTATTCAAAGCGACTATCTTCAAGAAGGAGAATCTCAATTTGGCTCTATTTCTTGGAGGATTTTCTGGACTTTATAAGGTATTAAATGTGTAATGATTTTGCTCCTGTTGCATACATGTGTATAAATTGTACAGGTCAATGATTTGTTAATTTATACGCGTTTTATTCCATTATTTGCAGTTGATGTCGTGCTCGTTGCGAAGATTTTACGGATATGACTCGCAATATCACGCGATTCCAGCTGGATTGATAGCGAGTATTAGTTTTCTAATATATCCAGACATTACTGTCGCTTTATATGTTATGTGGAAAGCTTTACAGGTAAGTTACTTTAAAAATTTTTGATTAGAAAATTGTTACAATTATTATATTATCGCTTCTTTTATAACTTTTGTAAGCTTGAAGCTGATTTTTAATTTGAAAATGAAAAATTAGAAGCTAACGCTTTCCAGGTCAGGAACATCAAACCTGGAAACCATCTAAACAATTTTAATGAAACTTAGTGGAGTTGTAGTTCTTTCTGGGCAATGTTTTATGGCTGAAGGATTTTCGAAAATTTTGAAAATTCTGGGAGCTAAACTATTTTGAAATTTGAGCTCGACTTTTCTTTAAATTGTAACATTTTCTGATTGGGGTTTTGGCAAATTACGTTAGATTTAAAAAAAGTGGATGGACACTCATATCTCTTTAACTCGCAAACCAGATGAGTGGATTCCATCGAAAATCAAATTTTTTTCTATTCTTTTTTCTTTAAAACAACGGATTTCTGGTTAAAAATGTTAACATAACTTTAAATTGTTTCAAACTTGCAAATCTTATTTGAAATTTACACCGAGTTTCTGTGAAAAATGCGAACATTATTCAAATAAAATTTAACTTTAAGTCGTATGATTTTCTATTAAAAGTACCGATTTATGGTATAAAAAGATGACGAAACCAAAAATGGTACAAAAATCGTGGATTTAATGACTCAATGATAATCTGAAAAATCTTGAGATTTTTTTCATTTAAAATACCAATTTTCGACGAAAAACGCTAATATAACGTAACAAAAATTGTTCCAAATTGTAAATCTTCTTTAAAATGAATTATTTTTGTTGAAAATAACCGATTTCCGGTAGAGAACGCTAAAATAACCTTCAATTGTTCCAAAATTGTGAATCTTCTTTGAAATCTATATCGAAATTTCCGTTGGAAACCGCTAATGTAATCTATAAATTGTACACAAATTTGAAATCTTTTTTGAAATCTAATCATTTTTACTGAAAATTGCTATTTCCCGTGTAAAACACAAAAATAACCTAAAATTGTTTAAAAAAATTGTGAGTCTTTAAAATATGATTTTTTATATTAAAAATACCAGTTTTCGACAAAACAAAATCCAAAATTGTTAAAAGATTCTAAATATTTGGCTCTTATTATAATGATTTTTGTTTGAAAATTTAAATTTTCCATTTAACACGCCAAACGTAATCTAAAATTGTTCAAAAATGATAAAAATGCTTTAAAATCTGATTATTTTTAAATATAAATTTCAATTTCCGACAAAAAACACTAAAACAATCCCAAATTGTTCAGGCTTGTACATTTTTTTCCATTTTTGTTGAAAAACATGATGAAAAATTGTAAATATTCTTTAAAATGGCATCCGACTGGACTGGTGCTCTTTAAATATTTATAACTCATGAACGAGGTGAGGGTTCTTTACCTTTTTTTCTAAATGAAAGACAAAAAACAAGGAATATCAGGGTGTCTAGCTGACCGGGAAACTGGGAAAACCCCAGGAATTTTATTGGACTGTGAAGAAACCGGGAAAAATCCGAGAATTTTGTTTAGGACCGGGATTTTTTTGTATTTAATCGAAAAATCGACTTTTTTCTACTTCATCTTCTTTTTATTCCATTTTCGCTTTATCTACAGTTGTAAGGTTCCTTCCTATGCTTTTCCTAAGTACCGATTTATATAATTTTTGACATTCTCATCCTGATGAGAAGGTATTGGTTTTATGTAAAATTTGACTTAGTCGGTTTTCATCAATTTCATCATCCACGTTTTGAGACCCACTAATAAAAGAATAATAAAAGAACCACTACCTGTAGTCTGTCTGCAGTCTGTAGGCACGATAATTTTCGAAAAAATTATCAGAATGGATTGAGCTTTGGCACACTTTTTTAAGACCTAAAAGAAAAGGACAAGTTCTTTAGCCAACTATTTTGGATACGAATTCCAAAAGATATAGCATTTTCAAAATTTTTGAGACCACTTTTTTCAAGATTTGAAAATTCTATGTACGGCTATTCATAGTACTCGGAAATTCGAAAAATTTATCCTCACGAAAAATGACACAAGCCACGAAAAAAATAAATAGACAAAAGTTTTCCACCCAAAAAGAGCTATAAATTTGTTATAATAATTTTTTTATAAGACGCGTAGTTTTTGTTTAATCGCGAAAAATAAAATTACAAATAAACGAATTAAATTTTTTGAACAAAAAAAAAAACAAGGTACAATAAAATATTTGATAACAAAATTGTTTTCAAATTAGATCTGAAAACTTGCTTTTAACCTTTTTTTCTCACGAGACTCGTGATGAGAATGTGTTCGTTAACAGGGTGTCTACCCTACCTGGAAAACCTGGAAAACCTGGAATTGTCAGGGAATTTTTATATACCTGGAAAAACCTGGGAATGTCAGGGAATTTTTTTTAAAGTCAGGGAAATTTTTAAGAGGTTGCCTACCTTTTTAAAAATTACAGTATTGAATTGAATGAAAATGATTCTTCATTTGTGAAAGTATAGCTCTCTATTACTATATTGATCTATTTGGTTGAAAAGTCGATCTTTTTGGTTGAATTCCATTATTTTTTATTGAAAATTGTAATCTTTTCTGTTTGAAATATCAGCTGCCACATTTTTCGTTCCGAGTTCATATTTTCCGAAAGAAGATTTAATTACTTGGTTGAGAGTTACCCTTTTGTGAAAAATTAATTTTTTGTTTTAAAGATTCATCATTTTAATTGAAAGTTCATCTCCTTGGTTGAAAAATGAGCTATTTTGTTGAAAATTCGTTTCTCCTTTGGCTGGAAATTAATTTTTTTACTGAAAATGTAACTATTCCTGTTGCAACTTTAACTATTTTGTTGAAAATTTGTTTGTTTTTTTCTTGTTCAAAATTATTTTATGATTTATTATTTTTTAGAAAATTTTCACTTTTTTAGTAGAAATTAATCTTATGGATTGAAAATTAATCTTGTTGTTCGTAATTTAATGTTAAACATTAATTTTTAAGTGAAAGTTTAACTATTCAATTGTTTATTGACAATTTATTTTTTCAATTGAAAATTCATGTATTTTATTGAAAATTCGTCTTATTTAGTAAAAATTAATCTTCTTGGTTGAAAATTCTTCTTTTTGGTTAAAAAATCAACTATTCCAGTTAAAGATTGATCAGTTCCTTTGAAAATTCATGTATTTTCTTGAAAAATCGTTTTTATAGTAGAAAATTCATTTTCTTAGTTTACAATTCATGTATTCCAGCTAAGTATCCATCATTTTAGTTGAAAATTTATCTTTTTTCTTAAAAATAAAACTACTTGGTTGAAAGTTAAATTGAATTTGTTTTTAAAATAATTTTTCGTCTGGAAAATGAATTTCTTTTAAATGAAAATTTAACTATTTCATTTTTGGTTGAAAACTGATCTTTTTTAGTTCAATATTCAGCTATTTGTTTGAAAATTGATATTTTTTTAGTTGAAAATTCAACTGTTTAATTGTGAACTAATGTATTTTTTTGAAAAATCGCGTTTTTGGTCGAAAATTAATCTTTTTGGTTGAAAATTCAATTATTCCAGTTGAAGATTCATCACTTTGTTTGAAAATGTAACAATGTTGTTGAAAATTAGTTTTGTTTTCATTGCAAATTATTTTTTTCATCTTTTTGGTTGAAAAATCAACTATTTCAGTTAAATATTAATCATTTTAGTTGAAAATTCATGTATTTTGTTGAAAAATCGTCTTTGTGGCGGAAAATTCATTTTCTTGGTTTAAAATTCAAGTATTCCAGCTAAGTATTCATCATTTTAGTTGAAAATTTATCTTTTTGCTTGAAAATAAAACTACTTGGTTGAAAATTAAATTAAATTTGTTTTTTAAATAAGTCTGTTTTTTTCTGAAAAATTCATTTTTTTTTACTGAAAATTTAACTTTTCCATTTTTGTTGAAAACTGATCTTTTTTGTTCAAAATTCAGCTATTTGTTTGAAAATTGATCTTTTTCAGTTACAAAAGTATGCACTGCATTTTAAGTATAAATATATAAAATAAAAATTTATTTGAATTATTATTCAAATTCATGGACTTTAAGAGAAAAATTCAAGAAATCATTAATTATGTTTTTAGTATTATTTAATTAGTCGATTGCGCTAAAATATTTAAGAATATCTTGTAATATTAATTGAATTCCTAGAAACTGAAAAAAAAACATTATTTACAATAAATTAGCAAAACTGTATACATATCCGAGTCGATTGTTTTAAAATATGCGAAATATTTGAGTGGCTACATGCTATGAAAAATTATACCTGGAAAAAACTTGGGATACCTGGAAAAAACCTGGAATTGTCAGGGATTTTTTTCAGGATTTGAGTAGACACCCTGGTTAAAGCCGAAGGAGCTTTAACAGAAGAGAATTCACAATTATTAAATTTTATTTTCGGATTGTTTGACCTATAATTTCAAATTCCTATGCAAAAATGTGGGGGACCTACAATGATCGAGCGCGAAGCGGGCAGATTTTTTCGATGTATATTGTGTTAAAATTCCTATTTCTATGTATACGTTGACTTTTAAAATCACAAAAAGACATCTAAAACTTGGTCGGGGGAAAACTATTTGACCGGGCAAAAATCGGGAATAAACCGGGAATTTGAAATGACTAGACACCTTCAATATGATTTGAAAAGAAATACTTATAGCGTATTCCGTAAAAAATCTAATAAAAAAATTGTTTTCATTTTTTTTGCGTGAACATTTTGAAGTTTTTTTTTCTTCAATATTTTATATAAAACAGCATCTTTTTTTCAAAGTGCCTATAATTTTCATTAGAATCAGAAAAAAACGTGTCGGCAACGTTACAATTTAAAGAAAAGTCGACCTCTAATTTCAGAATATTATAGCTCAGGTTGATATTTCTGACCTGGAAAGCGTCAACTAAGACTGAAAAATGTAGATTTTTAAAGTGAAAAAACTTTAGGATTACGCATTGTAATTTAAATAATTTCATACTTGGAAATGTTACAAATTTAACATTTCAAAATCAAAATAATTTCAAATCGAACTCGTTAAAAATATTGCCTAATTTCATGCGATATCTTTTGAAGTGCTTGAAAATGTGTTTTTTTTTTTTTACTAAAAAAAAATCAGGGAAATCTGAAATCTGGACTTGGGAAATCTAAAACCCCGGGAATTTGTCACTCTTTCAGAAATATTGCGAAAAATTCGAATTAAAAAATTTTCTTTGGCTTATTTCAAATGTAAATTTCCATATAGTATAATCGCCGTTCTGGCAAAACTGTGCTGATTTCCCCTTAAATTCTTCCAAGATATTTTGACATTTTATTTCAAGTTATTTCCTTTGAAACTTATCCTAAACTGGTCCCTTTGGTAGAATTGTATACCGATCCTGAGAAAAAAATATTAATTTCGTAAACTTTCGTCTTTATAATTTTTTTTAAATTAGTTTTTGCTAGACACGCTGAATTTGAAATACCTGGAAAAAAAAATTCACTATCATTTCCCGGGATTTTCGGGTCTCAAAAAATTGTCGCCGTTTCAGATTTTATGGAATGATGGAGTCGAAAGGGGAAAAGTACCTGAAGTCAAATGGTTCGTTATTCTTTTGTACTGCTTTAGTACTGCAGTCCTCTTTCACGCTGCAATTATAGAACCACACAATTTAAGAGCGACGTATTGGAAATTTTTAGTCAATTTATCTGGAGGAAGGTATGTTCTTAGAAGTTTTTAATAAATCAATATATAATATTTTGAAAATTATAAATGTTCTGAATTATAACGTACATTTTTAGGGTTTCGTAGCCCCAGGCAGAAACCCCTATATTTTTGGTCAAGTGTCCGCCCCTCGGTTTTACTTTTTTTCAAGTGGATGCGTGAGGGGAAATGAGTGGTTGGGTGGTAAGGGAAGTGAGGGGGTGTATGCGGGTGGAAGTGAGGAGAATGAGGAAGGAATAGAGGATGTAAGGGGAAATGAGGATGGGGAAATGAGTGGAAGAGTTTCAGGAAATTAGAGGAATGGGTAGGGGGTGTGAGGGGGAGTAGGGAAAATGAGAGGATATGAGGGGGGAAGTGAGGGGTGGTAAAGTAGGGGCAGTGAGCGGAAATAAGTGGAGTGGAATTACGGGAAAGTAGGGGGAGAGGAGTAGCTGAAATGAGGAGGAGTAGGGGAAGTGAAGGGAAATGGAGGGAGGGGAACAAGTGGAAGTGAGCGGTAAGGGGACATTCAAAAAATACATGATACGTTCAGGGTGAGGGGGTATATCAATGTATAACTCTCCATGATAGGAACAATAAATAAAGCATCACGCAGGGAGTGGGGTGGTGTCGAGGTTCCTGAAAAATGTATCACGTATTTTGTGAATGGCTCCTAATGAGGGGTAGTGGACGGGAAGTGAGTGCTAAGGCAAGGAAGTGTTACCTGGTTAATTATTAGCTGGTTAACAAAAACTCAATTAACGTCTTAATAGGCTCCGAAACCCTTTTTTGTAGGTGCGCGGTGCCTACTTTAACTAATTTTAGCAGTAAACTCATATATAGATAGCCTACCATTTTTTTAAATGAATAACAATCACACTTTTTTGTAGGATAGCAACAATGTCTCGACTACCACTTGATGAGTTTGGATTAGAAACCAGCAAAGCCTTGCAACAGGTCCTTAGAAAAACCAATACTACGGACCAATACACTTATTCGTTTTAGTATTGTGTTATTGTGATTTACTTTGGTAAGGTCGTGTATTATTTAAGATGAACAAATTTATGTACAGTTATAGTTGGTGCTAAAAACAGTCAAATATTTATGGAAAAAGAAGATAAATATACATTTAATATAATGTTTCTAACTGTAAATTGTTTAACCAATACCACGCTCACTATAATATCCACAAACAATATTTATGGTAATTATATAAATTATAAGATTAGTGATATTTTTAATCAGGGCTGCTACAGGACATGGAGGACCTGGAAAATTTCTTTGTTTTTGAAAGATTGACTGGCATTTTTTTAATTGCACCTATTTCGAAGTCTTAACCATTATTTTAGTATTTAACGGTGAATTTTAATTTCTGAATTCATACGAATTGGTTGTTATTCTAATAAAAATATCATTATTAAATTCCAGACTTTATAGAAAGTTGTAAAATGTAGGCCTCCAAAACCTGGAAAAATCAAGGTTAATTAAAAAAATTCAAAAATATGAAAGTTTCATTGAATTCAGTAAGTTTGAAATGAGTTTAGAAAAGTTCAAGGGAATTCAAAAGAATTTAACGAAGTGGATAAATTAATGAGAATTCAGGGTGAATTCTAAATTAATTAAATTAATTGCAAAAATATTTGAAAATGTCTTCAAATCTTTGAAAGCCCCTCATTTCTTGTGAATACATTTTTTGAAACCCATTGAAATATTATACAATCTTGTGAAATTCTATGAAATCTGATATTTCCTAAAAATCATTTAAATAGCTTAAGCGCTTTTCAAATCCCACCAAATCATATAAATGCACGGAGATATTATAAAATTCCTTGGGACCTTCTAAAATACCTTGAAACCTCATAGGTCCTGTGAAATTATTCTATATCTTCCGAAATTCGAGGAAATTCTTGACAAGAGCAAGAACATTTTTACAACTCGCTTAAAATCTCTTGGAATTTGAAAAAATAGCCTCATATCTTCAAAATCCTTTGGAATCCCTTGAAATAATTGAAATCGAGTAAAACTTTCTTTGAATCTTGTATTCAAAATACCATAAAATATTTGAAATCCTTTGAAACTTTTCTAAGGTCTTGAAAATTTCTCGGAATCTTCAAAAATACTTTAAATCCATTGGAATCATTTCAAAATATTGAAAACTATTAAAGATACCTTAAGATATTTAAATTTCTTTAAAATCTTTTGAAATCTCTTGAAATTTTGTAAAGGTTTTGAAAATTACCTTTAATTTTTTCAAACCCACATAGAACAATTTCAGTAAAAACCAGGTCTGTCTCAGGTTTAGAATTATGCTTTTCCCGGAAAAAAACTGAGATACCTGGTTTTTTCGGAAAATGTGCCATTTGGGAAAGAGCCTATATTTTTGCAATTCTTTGAAATCAATTGAAAATTCATTGAAACCTCACCAAATCCCTCAATTACTATGAATAAAGTGTTTAAAATACATTAAAAAATACAAAAATTCTATCAAATTATCGAAACCTGATATTTCCAAAAATCCTGGAAAATGTATCAACATTCACTTTAAAATACCCTAAAATCTTTAAAATCCTTCAAAATACCTTCAAAATACTGAAATCCATTAAAAATTCCTTGGAATCTTTTTAAATGCCCTAAAATATCACAAATCGTTTGAAATGTCTTAAAACTTTTTAAAGATATTCATCAAAATTCCTTGGAATTTTTTTAAATACCCTAAAATAACTAAAATCCATTGAAATCGCTTCAAATGATCGAAATGTATTAAGAATTCATTGGTATTTTTTAAATACCCTACAATATTTTAAATCTTTTGAAACCCTTTGACACTTTTTAAAGCTCTTGGAAATTCTTTGGAATTCTTAAAATTATCCTAAAATACTTAAAATCTTTTAGAATCATTTCAAATTTTTTGAAATCTATGGAAAATAACCTTAGATATTTCAAATCCTTTAAAATCGTTTGAAATATCTTGAACATTGTCTGGGATTTGTTTTAATTCCCTTAAATCTTTTGAAATCCCTTCAAATTATTGAAATCTTTAAAAGATTCTTCGAAATATTTTAAAATACCCTTAAACATTTCAAATCCTTTGAAACTTTTTAAAGCTCTTCAAAATTCTTTGACATATTTTTAATTTCCTGAAATCTTTAAAATGTTTTGTAATCCTTTAAAATCCCTTCAAATTATTGAAATCATTAAAAAAACTTCTTGGAATCTTTTAAAATAACCCAAAAATACATATATTTTTATTTTTTTCAATCTCCTAAAATCTTTTGAAATCCCTTCTAACGATTGAAATCTATTAAAAATTTAAAAATTTCATGAAATCTTTTAAAATACCCTACAATATTTCAAATTCTTTGAAATCCCTTAAAACTTTTTCAAGCTCTTGAAAATCCCTTAGAGTTTAAAAAACCCTAAAATCATTAAAACCCCTTAAAATGGGTTGAATTTATTAAAAATTCCTTCGAATTTTTTCAAGTTCCCTAAAATCTTAAAAATCTTTTGGGATTCTTCCAAACGATTGCAATCTATTTAAAATTACTTAGAATGTTTCAAAATACCCTACGATACTTGAAATATTTTGAAATCCCTTGAAACTTTTTTAAATTCTTGAAAATTCCTTAAAATCTTTACAAATTGTTGGAATCCCTTCAAATGATTGAAATCTATTAAAAAATCCTTGGAATCTTTTTAAATACCTTGCAATATCTCAAATCCTTTGAAAAAGTCCTTCCTAAAGAAATCCACTGACTTTTCCCTGATTTCCCTGACCTGCGGCCACCCTTTTAAATTACTTGACCATATTTTCACGTATTGAGTTTGAATGATCCGCCAAGAACGAAATAGAAAGATGGCGGCGTACGTTTGAGCACACCTTCATGTTTACGTCATGGACTATAAGTCCGAACCTTTTATTTCTGCCATGCTGGAAATTCACATGATAACACACACACACTGTCAGAAACTGTCGAGTCGTAAAAAAGCGGTTCGTGCAGTACAAATAATTGAAAAATTCCAAATAAGTTTGCATATAATGTGAGTTCTTCAAAAATGGACAATACTTGAAGCGTGTACACGCTTTGCAAAGATCAGCTAGTTTTCGAATGTTTTCCTGGATTGTGTCAGACAGAAAAGATTTCCAACATAATGGCAGCTCACAAGACAGGTGGGCAAAGTGCCCGAAAGAAAGTGCAGGTATATACTTTTTAATGTTAAAACTTCAGTAATTCACTTTCATTTTCTACTCAAGTAATAACTACCCCTTTCTTTCTTAGTTGAAAAAAATCAGTACTGAAAACCTTAAGGCTTAGATTATCTATGCTAAAAAGTGGTTATCGAGCCAGTATAACTCTTAATACTTTATTACATATTCCGAAAATTAGTTTTGGCATGCAAATTTCGTAAATCTTAAATCCAATATCTTAACTGTTTTAGGTTTTATTTAGGACCCATTTTGAAAACTTCTATAAAAATCTGATCTTATAATTATTGTTGTTACTTGATCCAGTGTTCTATAATACATTTTCGATAAATTTGTTTAAATTTTACAATATAAATACAATGTTTTTTTTCAACACTTTTATGATGAGACGTGCTCTTTAGAGATGCTGAAAAGCTTATCGAATTTTATAAAGGGATGAGGGAGTTCCATAATTTTGTATTTCTGGTTAAAAAGAAGAAAAATCTAGGGAGGGCTGTAGCGTTGAAAAAAATTAATATTTTGCACTCACCCTAGACGAGAGAGATAAAAATTGGATTCAATGAAGTAATAAGTTCTCAAATACCAATTAAACCTTCAATTATAATAATATTATGTATGAAAGCTTGAAGTTGTGGAACACTTTACTGGCTACCCGGTAACAATTAATAAAATAAGCTTACACTGAAACCGATTAAAAGTTTAAATCGAAATTTCTTGATTTTGCGCTTCTATTTAATCCCACAAGGAGTTAAAAAATGACAATATAATCCTAATCTATATTTTATTGTCGTTCGAAAATTTTTAATATGAGGAAACATAACCTCAAATCAGTTTGTGAAGCAGTCGGCAAGTGCCCATATTTTTTATTGAACATCTACATGTCAACAGCCTTAATTTGAGCTTTTCCCGAAAAATAGGACTAAAAAAAAGCTTCCATCATAATGGTCTAAAAGAGCAATTTTCCATTTTATATTAGTTTTTAACCGCTGATAACAAAAAAAACTGGACTGTATGAAATAGCAAATTAAATTTTTTATTGCAATTCTTTATGCCAGGCGCTTCAATTTGAGACACCCTCGAAGAAAATCTGACTATAAGCAAAACTTTCATGATAGTGGTCTGAAAAATCTGGTTTTCTTATTTTTGCATATTTTATAACCACTTTTCTAGGGTGGCCGCTGTACAGTAGGGTAGTCCAAAAATGCTTTGGAATTTTTTTCGTATTTTCATGCATATCGTTCTTAAATTTATTAAAATCCCCAAAAAAATGAATGCGCTTTTTTAATAAATTAGGGAGCGTCCAAATATTACGTAACGTTATTTTTGATCTTTTAGCCCCCCCCCCCCTGTTTAGAAATAAATAAAACAATATTTTGATGTAACACTGAATGCTTTTTAAATATTTTTTTAGTCACACAAATATTGAAATTAATTTCATGAAAAGAAGTATTATCAGTTTGTTTTTAAACTTATATAAATTTAGATTTTATAATATTCTAGAGAAAATGATGAAAGATTATTGAGTTCTTCACATGTGTCAAAAAAGAATCTAGCAGATTAAAAAAATATATATATTACAGGATTTCACAAAATATTAGGAAAAGTTTTAGCCTTTTTAAAAGATATTCAAGACATTTAGAATTTCGTATGAAATAAAAAATATTTCATAAATTTTCGGAAATGCTTTCAAGGTGTTAAATAGTTTTAATTTATTTAAAACTTCTTAAATTCCAACAAATATATTTAGCTGGCTCGAATTTTTCTTGAAATTTTGAAAAAAACATTCAGAATGTAAAAAAAATGCCTTAAAATCTTCCAAAGTTTACCAGGAATTTTAAGAAAATTAGAAAAGATTTTTAAATATTTCATATGTATCAAAAAAGAATATAGAAGATTTAAAAAAATTATTTTACAGAATTTTACAAAATATCAGGAGAAATTCCGAGCATTTTTAAAAGATATTTGGGACTTTTAGAAGTTTGGAAGAAATAAAAAATATTTGATACATTTTCGGAAATGCTTCAAAGTTTTAAATATTTTAAATTTATTAAAAACCTCTTAAATTCTTAAAAATATTTTTAGCTGACTCAGATTTTTCTTAAAATTTTTAAAAATCATTCAAAATGTAAAACAATCACCTTAAAATCTTCTAAATTTTCCTAGGAACTTTAAGAAAATTTATTTATTCACTTGAAACCTTTCAAATTCTTTCAAAGCTTCTAAAGTTTTGGTTTGAAATTTAAAAAAAAATCAGCATTTTTTTATCTCTTACAATATAAAATTCTTTTACAATTTCTTCAAATCTTCTAAATATTTCTTGAATGTACTCGATTTTTTTATTCTTTTTTATTTTTTAATCTTACCAAATTGAAACATTTTGCTTCAAAATCTTCTACTCTTTTTCGAAATTTAAGAAAATCTTTTGAAATTTTTAAAAATCTTTTTCAGTTTTCTCCTAAAGTTCAGTTTTCAAAATAAAAAATCATAACATTGTTCCCCATAAATCTTAAGAAAATTCTTTTTTTAATCCTTTGCAAATTGTATTAAAATCTTTCAGATTCTTCTTTGACAATTTTAGAAATCTTTTGAAGTGTTTTGAAATCATTGTAAGAATGTTATGTATTCTCTTTAAATTAATTTTTTCAAATAAAAAATCATTTAAATTTTTCCTGGGAACCTAAAGAAGGTTTTTCATTTTCTTGAAACCTTACAAAATTCCTAAAATATCTTATAAGTTTTTATTATTTTTGAATCCTTTCAAAACTTCTAAGTATCTCATGAACTTACTCAAATTTGTTCTAACATTATGTATTATGGCAAAATTTTGCTTCAAAATCTTTTAAACTCTTTTTCAAAATTTTAGGAAATAATTGAAAATGTTTTGTAAGATTTTTAATTTGATCTTAGAATTATTCAAGAAAAAAATCATTTGAAAATTTTCCGTGAATCTTAAGAATATTTTTTTCATTCTGTTGACGCTCTGCAAAATTGAGTTTACCTACAAAAAATTTTAATCCTTAAAAATTAAAAGAATTGTCTTAAATTCTTCCATATCTTTTTCCACACATTTGGAAATCTTTAGCACTTAACATTATTCTTCTGAAATTAAAACTAAACCATTTAAAATTTTCCCAGAAATCCTTTAAAAAATGTAATCTCAAAATCTTTCAAAATTATTAAAAAGCTTCTAAATTTTGTTTCGAATTCTTCAAAATAAGATTTAGCCACAATTTAATTTTTCTTATCTCTTTGAAAATGCAAAAAAAAAGAGAAATTATAGTGCCGTAGCAAAATTTTAAGAATAGAATTACTTCCCAATATTAAACAATCACTTACAATTTAAATTTTCTCTTCTATCAATAATGTTTAGAAACATTTAGAAACAAATTTTATGATGAAGTAAAATTATTTATTTGGAAACTTTGATATAGAAAATTGATGGTGCAGAAAATTCAAAAATCCTTATTATTATATAAACAACCTGAAAACAGTCACTAAAAGTTATATTCACGCAGTGTCGTATCCAATCAGGTTTTCGACAACGATATGTTCGATATTTTCAAGATATTTAGTGAAATCCCATTTCTTAGACAATTAAAAATGTTACGTACTTGAGTCAAAAATACCCCCCACCCCCACATAACAGACCGTAACGAAACAAGAACCCTTTTTAATGTTACGTAATATTTGAACGCTCCTTTATATTTAGAGATTCCGCAAGCTCCATGAGGTTTAACACGTATTTCCCATAAGAAAAAAAGACGTTTTGATACATTTTATTCAGAATCGTCAGTATTAGGTGAATCGAGTCGAAACTCAAGATTTCTCTTCACAATTAGCTACAGAATACAAATGAATGATTACATTTTACATATCACCCCCATAAATATCTTTAAGAAAAAATATTACTTTCATCATCTGTTAACTGTGTCACTAAATCCAGAAAATAACTTTTTATGCTTCACAGGGGAGACAAGTGTTTAAACAAATGAAAATTGTTTAAATAATTATCAAATATCCTTAAAAATTATATTACTCTCAACATGCGTCAATTGTGTCATTAATTCCAGGAAAAAATCACTTTTTGCGATTTCAAGGAGGAAAAATTGTTTAAACAAATGAAAATTGCCTAAATACATACAAAATATGTTAAACCAGAAGTACTGCTCTTAAAATTCGTCAACTTTATATCATATATCCCGAAAGATAATAACTTTTCACCACTTACAGGAGGAAAGAAAATGGTTTAGATAAATAATAATTGCTTACACAATAAAAAAATTATTTTTGAAAGTACTTGGAAACTCGTCACTTATCTATTAAAATTAATTCATGTTGAAAAAATTTCGAAAAATACCGCCTTTAGCAT
The DNA here is from genome assembly GCA_932178445.1 of Andricus quercusramuli. Lineage (NCBI taxonomy): Eukaryota > Metazoa > Arthropoda > Insecta > Hymenoptera > Cynipidae > Andricus > Andricus quercusramuli. The sequence goes on along the minus strand of CAKNXH010000047.1, from coordinate 286,349 downwards.
GAATTTCATAGAAAACTGCTATTTTGCATTTTTTGACCATTTTCCCGGCACAATAAAAGGGTATTGGAAGGGTCAACATTAATAGTTATTGGGTGGACAATTATACTTTGAGAATTCCTTAAGAGGTGACTATACATACTTTAATTAGTAAAAAGTTTATAACAAGTTTTTTATTTTTTCGTAAACCGAGCTTTTCCCATTTAAAACCCCATGTTAATTTCAAAAGCCCGGGAGCACGAGTTAACGTTGAAAAAACGAAAAAAATGGCGGATTTTCTTTTTCCGGAAAACGAACGATTGGGGGGGCGCCCCCACCAAAAATAGAATATAAGTAGTTGCAAAAAATGGGAGTTTCTACAAAAAAATAAAATGAAAGAATGTCTTGAGTTGTTGAAATTTCAAACCGATAAGACAACCAGAAATTGATTTTTTAACCTAAGAAGATAAATTTTCAACGAAAAATTTAATAGTTGATATTTCAATCGAAAAATATTTTAATTCAAAATAAAAAACAGTTAGATTTAACCCAAAAAAAAACAACGAATTTTTAACGAAATACTTGAATCCTCAGCTAAAACAGTTTAATATTTAACCAAACAGTTGTATTTTGAATCAAAAAATTGATTTTCTACCAAAAATGACTTTTTTTTACAAAAAATTACATAAATTTTCAACCAAATCCTAGTTAAATTTTTGAATTTTCAAGCCGAAAATAGACTACAAAACAGTTAAGTTTTCAACAAAAAAGTTAATTTTCAACAGAGACGGATTTTTCAGCCAAAAAAAAAAAAATAAAAATAAATTTTGTACAGAAAGAGAAGAATTTTCAAACCAAAAAGATTAATATTCAACAAAATAGTTGAATTTTTAAAAAGCTGGAAGTTTTGCTCAAAAAATAAATTTTATTTTCCATTGCAAACTTTTTGATTTCAGACTATACACTTTTAAATTCCGACTTCATATAAGTTTAATACTTGAAACATTTTATGGCACTATTTTTACACCATTTTTTTTTCTGTACAGGTTTCGATGGTTGTAAGAGACGAAATAGAAAGGAGGCACAGGGCTGGTGTAAATTCCCTCCAATATGACCCTATCCTGCACAGGTTATATTCGGCAGGCAGGGACAGTATTATTAGGATGTGGAACTGCGCAAATATTAATGACCCCTACATTCAATCACTGGAACATCATACAGACTGGGTCAATGATATTGTTTTATGTTGTGGGGGAAAAAATCGTATGTATTTTTAAAATTTGCTTTCTAAAAATTAAGATTCTATTATAAAAGAGTATATTCAAGATACAAATCGATATTCTATTCTTTTAAGTGCAGCGCGCTATCGCAAACTACGAGAGCTCATTAATTTAGAATAGTTCATGACTGATAACAATATTCTTTTAATGTATTAATTTCTTATAAATTTAACTGTTCTTCATAATGATCCTCTAAATTATATTCTTCAGTCATATCTGCAAGTTCAGATACTACAGTCAAAGTGTGGAGTGCGCATAAAGGATTTTGCATGTCCACGTTGAGAACGCACAAAGATTATGTTAAGTCATTAGCCTATGCAAAAGATAAAGAACAAGTGGCGAGTGCAGGTTTGGATAGAGCAATTTTTCTATGGGATGTAAACACGCTCACAGCTTTAACAGCGAGTAATAATACCGTAACGAGTAAGTTCATTTTCTTAAGGGAACGTCCATGAATTACGTAAGGATGATTTTTGTAACTATCTACCCCCTCCTGCTCCCCTATTTTAGGGATTCGTAAGATATAGTGACCCCCCACCCCGTCTTACGTAACATTTTATATTTTTTAATCAATATATCAATTATTTTCATTGTAAACGAGATTTCAAAAGATGAAAAGGGATTTCATAAGATTTGAAACATTTCGTGTGATTTGAAAGGATTTAAAGGGTTTTTAAGGGATTTCAAATGAGTACGAAGTATTTCAAAGAATTGCAACATTTTCACTGAATTTTGCGGCATTTTCAACGCTTTCTGGGACATTTTCAAGATTTCAGGGCATTACAAAAGGCTTAGAGTATTGCAATGATTCCAAAGGATTGCGAGATGTTTAACAGATTTCAAATTATTTTACAAGATTTCAATAGTTTCAAGAAATTACCTAGTACAGTTTCAGTTTTTTTCAGCGGATTTTACCATATTTTTAAGGGTCTTCAAGTTATCTCTTAATATTTTGAAATATTTCACGGAATCTCAAAGAATCGGCAAGGATATCATAAGAGTTCACCGTATTTCGAAAATTTTGCAAGGAGTTTAAAGGGTTTTAACGGATTTAAAGAGGTTTCGATGATTTTAGGGGATGTCAAAGGATTTTAAGAGATTTCGAGTAATTTTAATGGATTTTAAAAGATTTTAAGAGATTTCAAGAGATTCAGAAAGACTTTAATGCATTAGGAATTTAAAATATTTAAAGAATCGTGTAATATTTCACGAAATCTTAAAGATTGTAACCGATTTTGAGATATTTTAAGAAATTTCCACGGATTTTCAAGTATTTTGAAGATTTCAAGCGATTTCAAGGATTTCAAAAGATCTCAAGGGATTTCAATATTAACCGATTTTTAGAGATTTCAAGGTATTTTAATGGATTTTAAGGTATTTTTATGGAATCTTGAAGATTTCAAGCGATTTCAAGGATTTCAAACCATTTCACCAAATTTCAAAAGATTTGCAAAGACTTCAAAGTATTTTAACGGATTTTAAGAGATTTAAAGGGGTTTCAATAATCTTATGGGATGTCAAAGGAAAATATCTACTGGTTTTATCAAGAATTTGAAGTGATTACGAGTAATTTTAATGGTTTTTAGAATATTTTTTTCTAGAGACTCAGAAAGATTTCCACGGATTTTATAGATTTCAATGGGTTTTAGAAGAATTTCCAAGATTTCAAGGGATCTCGTAATATTTAGAAATATTTTACGGGATTTTAAAGGATTGTTAGGAGTTTTTATGGGAGTTTGAAGGCTTCAAGCGATTTCAAGTATTTCAAAAGGTTTCACGGAATCTCAAAGAATTTTAAGGGATTTTAAATGATTCGCAAGGATTTTAAGAAATTTAAAAGGGTTTGAATGATTTTATGCGATGCCAAAGGATTTTAAGAGATTGCAAAATATTCAAATGTATATTTACGAATTTAATAAAGGATTCTAAAAAATGTCGAGTAATTCTAGTGGTTTTTAAACATTTTGTATGGGATTTCAATAGATTCAGAATGATTTCCACGGATTTTAAAGATTCTAATGCATTTTAAAGGAATTTCAAGGGATCTCTTAATATTTTGAAATTTTGCACGAAATTAAATGTTTTTAACCGATTTTTAGAGATTTTAAGTAATTTTGAAGATTTCGAGCGATTTCAAGGTTTTCTAAACGGTTCCATAAGGGTTTTTTATGGGATTCTGAAGATTTGAAGCTATTTTAAGGATTTCAAAAGATTTCACGAAATCTCAAAGAATTTTAAGGGATTTCCACAGTTTTTAAAGGATTTTAGGGGTTTTCCAGGGAGTACAACCTTTTTAAATGGATTTCACAAGATTATGTATTATATCCATGGAATTTAATGGATTTCAAGGAATTTCCACATGATTTAGAAAATTATATGGGATTAGGAAGAGGTAAGTTACGTAAGAAATGCTTTGGACTCCCCCCTTCCAAGTAAGGGTTTGTAAGATTTGCTGCACCCCCTCCCACCATAAGGCCTTACGTAATTAATGGACGCTCCCCAAACAATCATTATTAATACCAGAGTCGGATTTAGGTCTCAGGCAACCCTAATATTACCCCCCTTTTACAATTTTTATTACTATTTTGCACCGATTACATAGTTAACAAGCAAAAAAAATACAGTACGAGTTAAAAAAGACGTTTTCTGTAATTGTCAACCAAATCTAAGTCGCAGTGCCGCCTCTAAAGATTTTCCGCCCTTTTTTAATTTTCATTACTAGTTTTTTTTAGTGCAGAGTTTAGAAGCAAAAAAGACAGTAGGGGAAACCACCCTACAGTAGATAATGATTTACAGTAGATAATCTTAATTAACTGGAAAACTGACAGAAAATGTTAATTACTTTTGTTATTATAACGTTTCAGTAAGGATACTATATATTCTGACGAAGTTTCATTGAAATTTTATAATTAATTAATGAGTAAGAGCAAAAAATTTATTTTTAACCTGAAAACAAAAATTCACCTCTTCTCAATAATTCATACTTCTTTAACTTAATGAAACATTTTTATGCCATGTTTATAGATTAGAATCAAAGCTTGAAGTTTATTGAACAATATTTATTAATGCAAAGTGTTCATTCATTATTATTTATAAATATTTAAGGACTTTTTATTGGATATTACATTTTTCAACAGTAGATCACCAACAGGTGATAATCGGAAAATTACACAAAATGTCTGTCAAAATTGGCAGCTCTGCGACTGTTTCGCAGTTGTTTTAAGTTAAAGGTTGTGTTTATTTGTTTATTTTGATTCGTGAAGTTTTTAAATTCAAATTATTGTAAATAAATAGTGTAAATTATTAGTTATTAAAAAGCTCATAAATTTTAATTGTGGTTTAAGGAGCCTTTCGGACAAGATATAGTTTTTAGGATTAAGGTATGTAAAAAAGCTGCACTTTTCTGTCATTGCAAGTCAGGTTAAATTGTATGAAGATTAAACATCTCGTACCAATTATACCAATCTTAAGGGATATCAGAGATTAAAAAAATATCAATAATTTAAACTTTTGCGGTTTTTGTAAAATAATCATAGTTTCAACTATTATTTACTCAATAAATTGATTTTAATTGTAAGTATACTAATGATAAATTATAATTATTCAGAATTGATTTTGTGAAATTTTTTTCTATAAGAATACTCAATTGAATATGTGAGCCTTATTGAACAACGATCATCTTTATTTATTTCTGGAAACTGATACAGTTGAATGCTCTTGAATTTTTTCCTATCTACTATAGGGTGGTTTCCCCTACGAGTGAAAAGAGGCGTGCTCTGTAATAATAAAAAATTCTAAGCTGCACCTAAAAATTTACTACCCTAGGCCATTGCCTTTTTGGCCTCTGGTGTAAATCCGGCACCGGTTACTACAAAGCGTAGTTCTATTAATTTTAGGTCCTAGATTTGTACTCTACTCCTCCTATAAGTAAACCTTATTTACAGCATCTTCCCTTTCCGGAAACAAGGATTCCATATACAGTTTGGCTATGAACCCTTCTGGTTCAGTAATAGTAAGTGGAAGCACTGAGAAGGTACTACGGGTTTGGGATCCTAGAACTTGTATTAAACAAATGAAGTTGAGAGGTCACACAGACAATATAAAGGCATTAGTTTTGAACAAAGAAGGTACTCAGTGTTTATCTGCCAGTTCAGACGGCACTATTAAATTGTGGTCTATTGGCCAACAACGCTGTGTGCAAACAATCAAAGTGCACACTGAAGGAGTTTGGGCATTACTGGTAATTATTTCAGGAAAGATGAACGATTTTAGTGACGAGAATTTACAGAAGAATAGAGAGTATAGATTTTGGGTGTGTTTTAGGTGAATGATACATTCAGCCATGTTATATCGGGTGGTAGGGATAAAAAGATAATAATGACAGAACTGAAGAATCCACAACGATATACCCTGATCTGTGAAGAAAATGCTCCTATCTTAAAAATGGTTATGACTCCCGACCAATCCAGTATTTGGGTGGCAACTAGTGAATCTACAATTAACAATTATGTAAGTCATAAAAACAGACATTTTACCAATAACAGAATTCGGACTCACTTCAGAGATAGAAAAATAGTGTCAATAGTGCAGGCCTCACATACTGGTTTCTATATCCCCTATTGTACACTATTTTCAAGATTTGGTTCCTATGGTGCCTTATCTGCAGCCCATAATGGAACTTTAAAAAAATTTATAAAAAGATCAAAGCTTCCAAGGGTCAAGAATTTAAAAAAAAAGTAACAAATCAGATAATTTCTGTAAGAAGTAACTGCAAAAAATAATTAGGGATGTCACACAGTCACTTGTTTTTCAAATCACATTTCAATCACTTTATATTTCATAATTATTTTCGAATTGTCTTGAATTCTTTTAAAATATCTCAGGGTAATTTTTAAGGTTCCGAAATTTTAAAAATATTTCAATAATTTTAAGGGATTTTTAAGATGTTAGAGTGTTTTTAAAACGTCTAAGGCATTTTCAAGAGCTTTTAATTTGAAATATTCTAGGTAATTTTAAAAGATCCCTAGGAATTATTAATTAATTGCATAATTTGAAGGGATTTTAAGGCATTTAAAATATTCTTCTAGGATAATGCATTTTCTAGAATTTCGGAAGATATTGAACGATTTTAAGGACCTGTAAGGTTTTAAGATATTTTAAAAGATTTCACGGGATTTTTTAAGGTTTCCTAGGATTTCTATAATTTTAAGGGACTTCAAAGCTCTCAGTGTATTTTAATACATTTCCCAGGATTTCAGGAAATATCATCATAGAATTTCACGTGATTTTATATTATTTTAGTGGATTTCAAAGAATTTATTCACGAGAGGTGAGGTATTTTATAGGGTTTCAAAGATTTGAAGATATTAGAAATTAGTTTTTGGAATACACCCTGAATTCTTATTGATTTATCCTGAATTCTTTTAAATTCTTTGGAATTCTTTTGAATTTTCAAATTCACTTGAGTTCTTCTAAATTTGGTCAATTTTACTTAATTTAATAGATTGTTTTATTTTTTATGTGAATAGTCGTTAAGATAAATTGATCAAAAAATCAAAGTATTTGAAATATTATAAGCTTTTTTTAATTCATGGCATTTTCAAAGCCTTTGCACAATTTCAAGGGATTTCAAAGAGTCTTAGTAATTTTAAGGGATTTTAATATTTTAATGGATTTCAAAGAATTTATTCACAAGAAGTGAGGGATTTCGCAGGGTTTCAAAGATTTGAAAAGATTTTCAATTTTTTTTTTCAATTTATTTGAAATTAGCCCTGAATTCTTATTAATGTATTCTGAATTCTTTGAAATTCTTTTTAATTCTTCTAAATTCACTCAATTTTACCCAATGCAATAGATTTTCAAAACATTTTTGTTTAATCTATCTTGAAGTCTTTTAAACTCACCTTAGATTCGTAGGCATTTCATAAAATTATTTTGAATGTCCTTTTAATTTTTCTAAACTCATTTCGAGCTTACTGAATTCATTTTATTTTTTCAATTCACTTGATTGCTTTTCAAATTAAGCTTGATTTTTTATGAATTTCATCGAATACTTCTCGCTTCCCTTAAATTCCTTTCAATTCACTCAAATTTTACTGAAATAAATGGATTTTTTCCGTAACTTTTTCGGTTGGAAATTAGTAGGGTTTCAAAGATTTGTAGAGATTGAAAATTATTTTTTGAAATTCACCCTGAATTCTTATTAATGTACCCTGAATTGTTTTTAACTAACTTTAATTCTTCTAATTTTACTCAATTCTACTTAATTCAAACCTCGCCTTGAATTCTGAGGCATTTCATCAAATTCTTTTGAATTCCCTTGAATTTTTCTGAGCTCATTTCAAAGTTACTGAAATCAATTAAGTTATTTCATATTTTAAAATTATTTTCAATTCATTTGATTTTTTTTAATTCACCTTGAATTTTTTTAAATTTCATCGAATTCTTCTGGTACTTAAATTCCTCTAAATTCATTCAAATTTTATGGAAATCAATCGAATTTCTTTTATTTTAAACATTTTTCTAATCTATTTGTATTCTTTTTAATTTAACTTTAAATGTTTTGAAGTCTTATGAATTTATCCTGAATTTGTTACCCTTTGAGTACTCTTTGGTCCCTATATTTTAGAATGACTTTGAGGCCTGATAGTGAGAAAAGTAAGAGAAAAGTGGGAAGAGTGGGATAAACTCTGGAAAGAGGAGAAAGTCAAGGTATGGGGTAAATTAGAGGCCATAGAGAATAGACAGAGAGAGATTGACGAACAGACAAATAGGGAAATAAAACAACTGGAAGAACGGGTAAGCAAATTAGAAGTTAGGAATGAGCATATGGGGAAGGAAAGAGAAAGTGCGGAAAAAGTAGAAGGGAGTGATAACGTGCAAAATGAGAATGAAATATTGAAGAAGAGACTGAGTGAGATTGAAAGAAGGTTGGAAGGGGAAGAAAGGGCGAAGAGAAAAAATAACATAGTAGTCAAGGGATTGAAAATAGAGAGTGAAACAGGGGAAATTGAAATCAAAAATCTGCTGAGAGATATTGGAATTCGGGTAAGGGTAGAAGGAGTTAAGAGATTAGGAATGACGAAGGAAGGAAAAGAGGGAATGTTTGTAGTAAAAGTAGGGAGTGAGGAGGAGAAAAAGAAAATTATGCAGAACAAAAAATTATTGAAAGGAAGAAGGGAGAGAATTGAAGAGGATTTGACTTGGAGGGAGAGGAAAAGGAGATGGCAAATAGAACAGAGAGCATGGATAGAGAGGAAAAAGGGATGCATGGTATGGATAGGGCGAGACAGACTATGGATAAATGGGGAGGAGTGGGTCTGGGACGAGGAAGTAGAAGAAATAAGGAAAAAGGGAAAAAGAGTTGAGAAAGGTAGAAGAAAGGAAGATACAAAAGAGCCTAGAGAGCAAACAGAGGGGTTTCCAAAAAGCAAGGCGGAAGAGAAGTAAGGAGTACAGGGGAGGGAAGGGAGGAGAAAAAAGTGAAAATAGCTTTCTGGAATGTGTCAGGCTTGAAGAACAAGAATGAAGGTTTCTGACGGGAGTTAGAAAAGTGGGATGTGATTATGATGAGTGAAACCTGGGCGGATGAGAAAGATTGGAAGGGGATGAAAAGGTTGTTACCTAAAGGGTATGTGTGGACAATGCAAGAAGCAAGAAAGGAACACGTTAAAGGTAGAGGAATGGGCGGCATGGTAGCAGGGGTGAGAAAAGAATTGGCAGTAAAAGGTAAAACAGAGCAGGATAGGGAAGAAAAGGAGGGAACAATGGTAAGAAGGATTATAATAGGGAAAGTCAAAATAGTGGTGGTTTGTGTATATAGAAGAAGAGGGGAAGAGGAAGGTTGGAGAGTAATAAGGAGGTGGATGGAGGAAAAGAAGGAAGAATTGGTTTTGATAGGAGGTGACTTAAATGCCTGGACTGGCGAGCAAGGGGGAGGGACTTGGGATGAAGAAAAGGAGGCATATGTAAGGAGCTCCAAACATAGGGAGATAGACCGGGAGGGGAGGAGGTTACTAGACATAATAGGAGAAACCGGATGGTTTATATGTAATGGCAACATGAAAGGAGATGAGAAAGGAGAGATTACATTTATAGGTAAGGGAGAAACAATAATAGACTACATCTTGGTGGAAGGAAGAATGAGTAATATGATATGCAGTATGAATGTAGGGAATGAGATAGGGTCAGAACACTTCCCAGTAATAGCTACACTGAAAGGTGGCGTCCATAAGCGTGGCAGAGGGAGAAAGGAAAGAGGGGGGGAAAGGAATACGAAAATGGGAGTCTGGGGGGTAGATAAATTAAAAGTGTTTGAACAGAAGATGGAAAAGGAGAATGTTAGATATGAAAAGGAGGAGGGAGTAGACTCGTTAATTAAAAGGCTGAAAGGGTCGATTGAGAAGGTGAAGGATGAGATAGGTGCAAAAGAAGGAAGAGAAGAGGGAAAGAGAGGCTGGTGGGATGAGGAATGCAGGGAGAGTAAGGAGAGAATGAAAGAATCTGTAAGAAAATGGAGGAAAGGAGAAATAGAGAAGGCGGAGTACAATAGGAGAAAAAGAGAACATGAGAAGATGCTGGAAGGGGAAAGGAGAAATACAAGGAAGAAGTAGAAAAAGCAATCAAAGAAGGTAGGGTCTGGGATGTGATAAACAGGGAAAGAGGAGGAAGGAAGGGCGTGAATGAAGAAATAGAAATGGATGAATGGACGGATTATTTTAAGGGTCTGCTAGGGGGAGAACAAAATAGGATCAAAGGGGAAAATAGAAAGACAGTCCAGGGAGAAATGGAGGAAGCGAACGAAATAACAAGAGAAGAAGTGAATGAGGCGATAGATAGACTGAAAAGAAACAAGGCCACAGGAGAGGATGGAGTGGAGAACGAAGCGATAAAGTATGGAGGAGAAGGGATTAGGGAAGTGATGTGGAGGATATGCAACAAGGTCTGGAAAGGAGACAATTGTGCACAAAAATTACCTTTTTGAATCTAATGATTTTTTACTAAAAATACCGATTTCTGGTAGAAAACATCAACATGGCCTAAAATTGTTGAAAAGTTGTGAATCTTCTTTGCAATTTAACTTTGTTACATTAAAAATATTATTTCCAACAAAAGACCAAAATTGATTAATGATTCTAAATTTTGTTTAAATTATGTTTTTTATTTAAAAATACCAACTTTCGATGTAAAACGCCAGCTTAACTTAAAATTGTTGAAAAGTTGTGTTTTTTCCTTGAAGTATAATTTGTTTCAATCAACAAAAAATAAAAATAAAATTCAATTCAAATTTTTACCATATTTTAAATTAAAATACTAACATAAACCAAAGTTAATCAAAGATTTTAAATCGTGTTCAAAATATAATTTTTTTTGTAAATACCAATTTTCGATGTAAAACGCAAACGTAACTTACAATTTTTAAAAAATTATGATTTTTTTCAAATCTAATGATTTTTACTGAAAATGTGTATTTCCGACGAAAAAACTGACAGGATCCGAAATTTTTCAAGCTTGTAAATTCTATATCTAAAAAAAAATCGTTGGATTGAATGTAATTATTTTTGTTTAAAAATAAAAAATTCAGGTTAAACATGCCAATGTAACCTAAAGTTGAAAAATTGTAAATATTGTTTGAAATCCAATAGTTTTGTATTAAACATACTAATAATTTTAAAAGAAAACTAACATAACATACAATTGTTTAGAATCGTAAATCTTCTTCAAAATCTAATGATTTTTCTTTAAAATAACCAATTTCTTGTGAAAATCGTTGATATAGGCTGAAACTGTTAAAAAATGGTAAGTCTTCTTTGAAGTCTATATTAAAAAACCGCTGGCTTAACCTAATTCAGCCTATTTCAAAGAATATTTACAATTTTTAAACAATTTTAGGGTTTTGTTCGTATGTTTCACCTGGTTTTTGAACAAAAAATCTATTAGATTAATTATTTCTGTTTAAAATACTTAAATTTACAAGCTTGCAGAATTTCGGATTCTTTTAGTGTATTTCGTCGGAAATTCACAATTTTATTCAAGAATACTTAGATTTCAAATAAGTTTAATCATTTCTAACAATTTTAGGTTAAATTGGCGTTTTACTTCGAAATTTAATATTTTGTGACAAAAATCATTATAATTCATCAAGATTTAGAATCTTTTAAAATTTTTGGATTATGTCAGTGCTTTTCGTCGGAAATTGGGATTTTTAATTTAAAAAAATTATCTTTTAAGAATTTATAATCTTTGAACAATTTTATGTTACGTTAACACTTTTCACCGGGAATCGGCTGTTTTTAACAGAATACATTAGATTTATATATTAATTTTAAAGTTAAGATATATTAACTTTCATCAATTATGAAAAATATTCTCCTTTCTTTTCTTATTTATATTATTTTATATAATAGATACTATTAAGTGCAAAGGTTTTGTATCAATAATTATTTTATATTTTAATGTAAAACTTGCGTGAAAAAATAAAACAAACAATAATCGCGCTCACAGTCCTTGTATTTGTTTTTTAGTTACCAGAAAATAGTCATATTAGTGGCATTTTTTTCAAAATAGTTGCATCGCTAAAAAATGACAGAAAGTTTAAACCAAGCATAGTTCAGTTCTCAAACAAAAAGATGAATTTTCAACGAAAGATTTAATATTTCGCATTTCATGCATAAATGTATGAATTTTCAATCTAATAGGACGAAGTTTCAACAAAACAGTTAAATTTTCAACCAAAAAAGATGACTCAACAAAATTGTTGAATTTTAAACCTACAAAGATGAATTTTCTCAAAATAATGTAATGTTTAATCAAAAGAGATGAATTTTTAACCAAAGAGTTCAATTTAAAAAAACGTACATTTTCAACCAAAATACATTTTCCACAAAACAGTTGAATTTTCCACCCGAAACTATGCATTTTCAACAAAAAAGTGTATTTTATACCAAGTAGTTAATTTTTCAAATGAATAGTTCAATTTTAACCAAATAGTTCAATTTACCACCAAAATATTTGAATTTTGAACCAAATAGTCAAATTTTCAATAACAAAATAAAGATTTCAATCAAAAGTGGAATAGTTACATTTTCAGTTTAAAAATTAATTTTCGACCAAAAGAGACGAATTTGCTACCAGTTAAATTGAAACAAAGAGACCAATTTATAACAGAATAGTTCAATCCACAGCCAGTAAGATTAATTTTAAACATAATAAATGAATTTGACACAAAACTGTTGAATTTCCCACACAAAATCAAATAGTTCAATTTTTGCTAAAATAGTTAAATTTTCAACCAAATAGTTAATTTTTCATCTAAAAATATGTGTTTCCAACCAAAAATTGAATAATTACATTTTCAGTTCAAACAAATTAATTGCCAACAAAAAAAACTAAATTGTCAAACAAGTACAGTTTGATTTTTAAATAGAACAGATCAATTTCCAATTAAAAATATACATTTTCATCCAAAAAAGAAATAGTTACATTTTTATTGAAAAAAAAACTATTTAAAATTTCCACTCTTAAGGCGCGTTTTCAACTAAAATGATGATGAATCTTCACTAACAAAATTAAATTTTAAGAAAGTAGTTGAATGTAGTTGAATTTTCAAACGGAAAAGATGAATTCTCAATCAAAGTGTAATTGATGGTATTTCAACCAAGAAGGATTTTATTTTAAATCAAAAATATTTGAATAAAATAAAAAAATACGAATTTTCAACAAAATAGTTCAATTTAGAACCAAAGAGATGAATTTTTAACGAAAAAGATGAATTTATAAGTAAGAAGATTAAGTTTGTACCAAAAAACCCGAATTTCCAGCAAAATATATAATTTTTCTACTATAAAAGATAAATTTTTAATCAAATGTGACACGATTCGAGAAAAGGGACCTAATATGTAAAAAATCGATTTTCGGATTATGGTGGATTCTATAATTTCTTTAACTTATCTTTCTAAGGGTGCAATCAGAAATTTTGTATCTGTATTATTTCACGAGATATAAATTATTGAAAAAGAGTTTCACTTTCGCCTAGTAGGTCCTTTTTAACGAAATAGTAGTTAAATTTTCAAGCAAAGAGATGAATCCTACCCCAAAAAGATACATTTTTAAGAAGTTAATTTAACTTTGTATTTTCAAAAAATAATTAAATTCTCAACCAAATAGTGAGATTTTTAACCGAAACAAATATTTTAACGCAAAATCGAGAAAAAGGGGAAATTTCTTGAAAACATATAAAATAGGTATTCTTTAAAAAGGGGAAAGGAGGGCAATATGGAAAAGGGTGTCAAATTCTAAATATGGAAGTAATTTTTAAACTTATTAAGGTATTATTAAACTATACCGTTGCAGGGACATCTTTTGCAAAAGTTGCAAAATTTTTAAAAATTTATCATCAAGAAACGTACGAAACGTTATCTAAATTCGTAACGTTACTATCACCTGTTGCTAACCCTAGTTTTTGGCGTAACCCTCTCTCCTCTTCAAATTGATAACTTAATTTCTGGACAATCTGTAAGCTTGATGAAACTAATTTTCAATTCTAGAGTATATCATTCCGAGGGGACCAATGTGGAGATTATTGTGTGGACAGCATTGGAAATGCAGTAGGAGGAATGATACCACAGAACACGGAACCAGTGCAAAGTATATTGGGCGGACCGGCTATAAGACAGTGTTATGTGTTAAACGATAGGCGGCATGTTTTATCAAAAGACACAGAAGAAAATGTAGCATTGTACGATGTACTAAAAGCTTGCAAAGTTGAGGACCTAGGACATGTCGATTTTGATCAAGAAATAAAAAATAGGAACAAAACCGTTTATGTTCCGAATTGGTTCAATGTTGATTTAAAGACTGGGGTTCGTATCCTTAAAAAGTATTATATGTCGTAGCCACTTAGTGTAATTGTTAGATATTTCATGAAATGTCTAGATCGTTCATGAACTCCTAGCTAGAGTTAATCACTTAACCCTAGGCGTTGGTCGTTTCATTTCAGCAAAAAAAAAAGAACAATATTCTTTGACCGTTTTTATGTTTTTAAATAATAGAACGATTTTCTTTGTAAAAAAAAGTTTTACTTACTAACATAAACGATGAATTTTCTGTCCAAGTAGACAAATTTTTAACAGAACAGTTGACTGTCGACCAAAACAGATAACTTTTTTACAAAATAGTCGAATTAAAAAAAAAATGTCGAGTTATCCACTAAATGGTCTAATTATCAAATAAAAAATGTTAAACTTCAACCAAAAACAGTTGTATTTTTAGCCAAATAATTGAATTTGTTAGAAGACAGTCGAATTTTCAGTAAAAAAAGATTAATTTTTAATCCAAACGGACAAATGTTCAACAAAACAGTTGAATTTTTGACCAAAGAATATCAATTTTTAACCAAATACTGATGAAACATCAACCAATAACAGTTGAATTTCCAACAAAAAGATGAATTCTCAACAAAAATTTCCAACAAAAAGATGAATTCTCAACAAAAAATATAATACGTGATATTTCAACCTTAAAATAAGAACGAATTTTCAACTAAATACATGATTTTTCAACCAAAGATATGAATTTTAAAACTAAAATGGTGACTCTACAACGGAAAATATAAATTTGTAACAAAGTATTTCAACTTTTAATAAAAAAAGACAAATTTTCAACCAAAAAAGTTGAATTTTCTACAAAAAAAGTTGCATTTTCAACCCAAAAATATTAATTTTCCACCAAAGCGATACATTTTTGGCCAAAATGATGAATTTTCAACCAAATAGACCAATTTTTACCAAAGCAGTTGAATTTTCCCCCAGAAAATATGACTTCAACAAAATAGTTGAATTGCTAACCAAATGGTATAATTTAAAACATAAAATAATGTACATCAACCAAAAAACCGTATATTTTTAGCCAAGCAATTGAATTTGTTACATTTGTTTTTGTTAAACGAATTTTCGGCAAACTATTCACATTTTCAACCTAAGAGTTGAATTTTCAACAAAATAATTAATTTCTCAATACAAGAGTTAAATTTTGAACCAAATAGTTGAATCTTCACCTACAAAGATGAATTCTCAACCAAGAAGTTTAATTTTCTGCAAAAAACGGCGACCAAAGACCATTTCAACTAAAGAGATGGATTTTCAATGAAAATGATGAATCATCAACCAAAAAAAGATGAATTTTCTACATCAATAGTATTATCAACAAAACAGTTGCATGTACTTTCAAATAGTTGCATTTTCAATATACAAAGTTGAAGTTTCTACCATTTGATTGAGTTCTTAGACAAAAAAGGTCTAACTTTAACCAAAAACCGTGGTTCTTTTAACCAAGCAGTTGAATTTGCAAGCCAAGAACACGATTTTTTTCGAAAAAAATTGAATTTTCAATACGAAAGGACGAATTTTTTATCAAAAAAAACGAACTTTCAACAAAACAGTTTAAGTTTCGAACAAAAAGGTGAGTTTTTTAAACCAAATAGTTGAATTTTGTAAGAAAGAATTACATTTTCTACAAAATAGTCGAATTTTATACTGAATGATGAATCTTTAACCAAAAAGTGAATCTTTAACAAATAAATTCAACTTTGAACCTAGTATTTGAATTTTGAATAAAAAATATTCTTAACAAAAAATATAATAGTTGATATTTCAACCAAAATTACATTCTTTATAAAAAAAAGAGTCAAATTTAACCAAAAAAGATGAATGCTTCACGGAAAACGTAATAGTTGATGTTAATTTTTAACCAACAAGTTGCAGATTCTTCATTTAAGAAAGGAAAAAAATTTCAACCAAATTTTAGAATTATCAATTGAAAAAGGACAATTCTCTACAGAACAGTTGAATTTTGTACCCGAAAATAAGAATTTTCAACGAAAAAGTTAATTTTCAAACATATAATTTTAATTTTTCTCCAAAGTAATAGAACTTTCAAACCAAAAAGACGACCTTTTAACAAAACAGTTGAATTTTTCAGCCAAAAAGACGAATTTTCTACAAAACCGTTGAATTTTCAACCCAAAAATATGTCTTTGCAATAAAAAAGTACATTTGGACCAAAGAGTCGAATTTAACCAAAAAAGATAAATTTTCAACCAAATATGGGATAGTTAAATTTTCAGTTTAAAAAATTTATTTTCAACCAAGAAAAAAGGAATTTTCAACAAATTAGTTCAATTTTCAACCAAGTAGTAGAATTTTTACAGAAAGAGAGGGATTCTGAACCAAAAATACAATAGTAGACTTGTCAAATAAAAAGAATCAACGAAAAATAGTTGTATTTTCTTATTGCCTTTTTTCAATTCAGTTAGCATTAAAGCGAGAAGAAGGGGAAATTTCTTAAAAACAGGGTGTAAAGGGGGAATTCTTTAAAAAACGGGAAAAGAGGGATGTAGAGGAATATTTTCCATGTGCAATTTCACATTCTGCATTGGCGGCCCCCCCCCCCCCCCAGACGTGGGGGGCCTTTTTTAAATGGTCTCAAAGGAGTTTGAGCAGTTGATGAAACGGCTACAAATTTTTGACAGATTTTTAATTGTCTATTATTGCACAATCTGATAGCAGTTCATGAACTGTCTAGACATTTCATGAAATGTCTAATTACACTAAGTGGCTACGACGACATATTATACAAATCCTCTATACCCATTAAAAATACAGTATCTGTTTATATTATGTGTCTGTCTTTAGATGTTAACTATCCACTTGGGTCAAGATGAAAATGACTGTTTCTCTGCATGGGTATCAGCAAAAGAAACTGGCTTAGCCGAAGATGATGCAGTAGATCAAAAAGTTAATTATGGAAATCTACTTCTTCAAGCTCTTTTGGAACAGTGGTGGAGGCCTTTACATGCCGAAGATGAAAATGAAACAAATAGTAATGATGGCAATGTTCCAAGGCATACAAGAGGTGGTAATCCTTACTTTTCGGTACCTGGCCACACACCCGTTATTTTTAGGTATTTTTTTTTCTTCAAATTTCTAACAGAAGCTTTTAAAAACCTTGTTAGAAACCTGTGTATAATAATTCGATTTAATTTCACAGTGAAGTAGGAGGTAGAACTTTGTACAGGTTACTTGTGCAAGATGCTGGAGGGGAAACAGAGGGCGTACTTTTAAATGACACTGTACCACCTTGGGTCAGAGATATCGTAGTCGATAAAAATTTACCAAAATTCATTAAAATTCCGTTTTACCTTCTACCGCATTCCACGTCCGGTGTTAAGAGTTTAAAGAAGTAAGTAGCTTGAAATGTGTAGTGCAAAAATATTGTTTCTTCAATTGATCCAAGGATGGGATCATGAGATGATGGGAATGATCATGTTCGTACATTTTTTTTCAGAGATCGCCTAATTGCCAATGATTTTATTCAAATCCGAAAAGTTGCCGAGCATGTTTACGACAAAGTTTTAGGGGCTGGAAGTGACTCGGGTTCAGTGGCAGGTGGTAATACTGTTTCTAGTGGATCTCCTGCTGGTGATAGAGCAAACACAGATTCTAATGCTGATAACTCTTCTTTGGCGGAGGATAAAGTAGAATTACTGTGCAATGATCAACTCTTAGATCCATCGATGGACTTGAGAACAGTAAGTGTAAAAAATATTGTTGTATTCCCGTGATAATAGGATCGATTGGACACTTTTTTGTTACTTTTTTCCCGAGAGATTAATTACTTTTGCTCTTTGGTGTACACTCTCTTCAATCTCGTGCAATCATTTACAATCCCTGGTTATTCCATTCAATTATTTACAGCCCCTCGTAATCTCATGCACTGCTTACAATCTCATGTTATCCTTTGCAATTCTTTACAATCGCTTGTAATTCCATGCACTGTTTGCGAAGCCGTATGATCCCATGGATTACTTTACAATCCCTTGTACTCCCATGCAATTCTTTACAATCTCTTGTAATCCTCTAGAATCCATTGTAAACTCATGCACAGCTGAAAATCTCATGCAATCCCATGCTATTCTTTGTAATCCCTTACATTCCTTTGTAATCCGATGCAATCCCTTGTAATCTCGTGCACTTCTTGCAATCTCATGCAATCACAAGTTATCCTTTACAATCCCTTATAACCCAAGGCAATACGATCTTAACGATCTCTTGGAATCCTCCACAAGCCCGTGTAATCTCATGCTATCCTTTGTAATCATTTACAATTCCTTGTAATCCCACGTGCTGCTTGCAAACCCGTGGAATATCATGCAATACTTTACCATACCTTGTAATCCCATTCAATATTTTACAATTCCTTATAATTCGATGTAATCACATGCAATCCCTTGTAATCTCATGCAATCCTTTACAATCCCATTCACTGCTTGCCATCATGTGAAATTCCATGCACTGATTGCAAGCATGTGCAGGGTGTCTAGTGACCTTGAAAACCTTGAAAACCCGGAATTCTCCTTGAATTTTTGTTAAACCTTGAAAACCTGGAAATCTCCTTGAATTTTTCACGAGAACCTTAAATTATTTTTTTTTTCAAACAGATTTTTTTATTAAAATGCGAAAAGTAATTTACATCTTTTAGTCTATTAAAAAAGAAACATCTTGTTCAGTAGAAACCTTGCTACTGAAAAGTTTGTTTATTTACCTTTTTTTATTACGCAATAAATGAAGAGATTTTTAGGCATTTTTTATAGACTTTACCAATTATTTTATAGATTGCAATGAACAGACTTCAATATTTAGGTTGGCGACTTGGCCGAAAAAGACCAGGAAATGACCGTGAATTTAATTTAAAAACCCGGGAATTTACTTCTGATTGTAGCAAAATTTAAGTTTTCATTATTTTAATAATTTTTGTGATAATTCAACCATTTGGTTGAAAATTGATATTTTGCATTTAAAAATTAAACGGTTTGTTTGAAAATGTATGTACTTTGTGGAAAATTCCTCATTTTTGTAGAAAGTTTATCTTTATGGTTGAAAATTAATCTTTTTGGCATAAAATTCAACTATTCCAGTTGAAAATTTAACTATTTCGTTCAAAATTCATGTATTTTGTTAAAAATTTATATTTTTTGTAAAAAATTATCTTTTTATTTGAAAGCTAATCTCCTTGTTTAAAAATTCTTCTTCGGTTAACAATTCAAGTATTCCAGTTAAATATTTATCATTTCTATTAAATATTCATCTTTTAGGTTGGAAATAAAATTATTTGGCTGAAAGTTAAACTCTCTTGTTAATTTTTTTTTAAAGATTTATCGTTTTAATTAAAAATTTATTTCTTTGATTGAAAAATGAGCTGTTTGATTAAAAACTTTTTTCCTTTGGATTTTTTTCGTTTCTTTGTCTTCTTTAATTAAAAAGTCAATTATTTCACTAAAAGTTCATGTATTTTGTTAAAAAATTACATTTTTTTGTGGAAAATTAATCTTTTTATTTGAAAATTAATCTTCTTGGTTAAAAATTCATCATTTTGTAGTTGAAAATTCATCTTTCTGGTTTAAAAACCAACTATTTCAGTTGAAGATTCATTGTTTTAGTTAAAAACTCTTATGCTTGGCTTAAAAATAATTTTTTGACTAAAAATGTTACTATTCCCTTTTCTGCTGCAAAATATTATTTTTTTTAGTTCAAAATTCAACTATTTGGTTAAAAATTCATGTATTTTGTTGAAAAATTGTATTTTTTGGTAAAAAATTAATCTTTTTATTTGAAAATTAATCTTGTTTAAAAATGTATCTCTTTGGTTTAAAACTCAAGTGTTCCAGTTAAGTATTCATCGTTTCAGTTGAAAATTAATCTTTTTGGTTGAAAATTTAAATATTCCAGTTGAAGATTCATAATTTTATTCAAAAATTCATCACTCTGGTTGAAAGTTGAACTATTTTGTTGAAACCCCGTTTTTTTTGTTGAAAATTAATTTTTTCAACTGAAAGTTTAACTATTCCATTTTTTGTAATAAATGAATATTTTTTAGTGCAAATTTTAAGTAGTTTTTCTCTATTCTCTGTTGTTGTGTTAACGGATGTTTAGAATGAACGTCATAAATTAAAATAAATATTTGCGTTTTTTCTGGAAATTAAAAAAAAACTTTTAGTAGACCAGGAAAATTGAAAAACTTGACCGGGAAATGACTGGAAATTTGAAATCGTCCGCCGAATCGCCACCCTGATATTGTGAATAATTCTATAAGTTTTTAATTTCGTCTCCGCTAATATAGAATGTTACAAGTATAAATTTTGTTGTGACATTCAACTTACAAATTATAAAAATTATTAGTTGAAAATTTCGATTTTAATTCAGTTTCAAAAGGTTTCAAAATATTTCAAAGATTTTAGAATATTTAAAAGGATTTTGTACATTTTACAAAGATTTAAAGGATTTCAAAGATTTTAAAACGTTTACAGCACACCAGATTTCTAAGAATTTAAAATATTTCGAAGAGTTGAAATGATTTCAAAAGTTTTAAAAACATTTTTCAAGATTTGAAAAGATTTCACTATGAATTCACTGATTTCAACGAATAAAAAAGATTTCACAAACAAAGATGTAAGAAAAATTTCACAAATATTTTAAAAGATTTGATAAAGATTTAAAAAATTTCACAACAAATTCCCAAAGATTTAGAACATTTCATAAAGATTGCAAGGATTTCAAAGATTTGAAAAAGGCATATACACCAGATATACACCAGAGAGGCATATACAAAGATATCAAAATAATACAAGAATTCCAAAGTTTCAAAATATTTCAAAGATTTTAAACGATTTCAAAGATTTCGATGACTTCAAACGAATACGAAAGATTTCACAAACAAAGATTAAAGAAAGCTTTCACAAATATTTCAAAAATTTCATACAAATTTCAAAGGTTTCAAAGATTTTAAAGTTTGCAAAGATTTCAAATATTTTACAAAAATTTGAAAAGATTTCAAAAGATTTCACAGAAATTTCAAGATTTCGCAACGATTCTAAGTACTTCAAGAGATTTCTACGAATTCACAAAGATTTCAAGGTTTTCAAAGACGACTTATGTTCGCAAAAAATTAAGAATTTTTTTATTTATGGTTGTGCCTTTTTTAGAAATTATTAACCAATAAAAAAATGAAATGGCTCATTTTTTACATGGATAACAAATGGTTATTTCATTATTTGATGTAAAAAAAGGAGACCTGGAAAAACTTGACTTTCTGACCTGGAAAACCTGGAAAATACATTGAATTTCGTTCCTAAGAATCACTGGATACCCTAATGTGAAACCTCGTGCAATCCTTTGAAATCCTTAAAAATCCCTCGTAATCCGATGCAATCTTATGCAATCTTTTACAATTTCTTGTAATCTCATGCACTACTTGCAATTTCATGCAATCACAACCTATCCTTTGCAAACCCGTGGAATATCATGGAATCCTTTGCAATCCCTTCAAATCAGATGCAATATCATGCAATCTTTTACAATCCTAGTAACTGCTACAATTTCTTGCAATCTCATGCAATCACAACCTATCCTTTGCAATCCTTTACAATCGCTTGTTACCCCATGCACTGCTTGCAAACCCGTGAAATATCATGGAATCCTTTGCAATCCCTTATAATCCGATGCAATCTCATGCAATCTTTTACAATTGCAACCTATCCTTTGCAATCTTTTACAATCCCTTGTAACCCCATGCACTTGTAACTATCCAACTATTTTTGGAGGAAACTTAACTAAACTAAACTTTTTGGTTAAAAAGTTTACACTAATATTGTTGGTTCAGCACATATCTCTTACGTTAAAAAATTCTACTATTTCAGTGAAAATTTAATTATTTTGTTGAAAATTCAACTTCTTTATTCAAAATTCATCTCTATTGGTAAAAAGTTCAACTGTTTTGTTGTAAATTCGTCTTTTTAGATATAAAATTCGTTCTTTTAGATTAAAAATTCAACTATTTGATTGAAAATGTAACAGTTTTGGATTGAAGTTTAATCTTTTTTGTTTAAAAATTCGATCATGTGCATCAAAATGTTTTTTTTTAATTTATCTTTTTTGGTTGAAAACTAACTTATTTGTTCCAAATTCAACTATTTGTTAAAAAGTAATCTTTTTTGGTCAAAAATTCAACTTTTTTGTTGTACATTGGTGCTTTTGAATAGAAAATTCATCCTTTTCGATCGAAATTCATCTTTCTTGGATTAAAATTAACTTTGTTGTTGAAAATTCAACTGCCTTCTAAAAAAATCAATTGTTTCTTTAAAAATTCAACTATTTGGTTAAAAGATTCCTGTATTTGGTTAAAAATTCTGTTGGAAATTCGTCTCTCTTGGTTGAAAATTCATCTTTTCTATTTTAAAAGTCAACTGTTTTATAATACTTTCGACTTTTTAGCTAGAAAATTAAATTTTTTGTTGAAAATTTATCTGCTCCAACTACTTCAATTACTATGTTAAAAATGAATCTGTTTTGGTTGAGGATTTAACTATTTTGTTAAAAATTTGTCTTCCTTTTTTGAATTAAACTGTTTTTTATTAATAAGAAATTTATGTTTACTGGTTGAAAATGCAACTATACTTGGATGGAAATTTAACTAATTTATAAAAGGTTCATTTTTTAGGTTGAAGATTCATAACTTAATTTAAAAATTCATCTGTTTGGTCAAAAATTGATTTTTTTTTTAGTAGAACTCTCCTTGTTTGAAAATTGATATTTTTAGCTGAAAATTTAACTATTTGGTTGAAAATTCTTGTATTTTGTTGAAAATTCATCTTTTCTAGTATAACATTAATCTTTTTGACTGAAAATTCAACTATACTTGGTTGAAAATTGATCTTTTTTAGTTGAAAATTTCGACTATTCGGTTGAAAGTTCATGTATTTTATTGGAAATTTGTCTTTTTTAGTAGAAATTTAATCTTCTTTGTTTTAAAAATTCAACCTCTGCGTTGAATGTTAAACTGCATTGTTAAAAATTAATTTTGTTGTTGTTGAAGATTTATCATTTCAGTTAAAAAAGTCACCTCTTTGATTAAAAAAAACTATTCTGTTAAAAATTCCACTTTTTTTCAAAATTAATCTTTTTAACTGAGAACTTCAACTATTCCGCTTTCGGTTGAAAATTTATATTTTTTAGTTGAAAATTTATGTTTTTTAGTTGAAATTTGATATTTTTTTTAGTTGAAAATCTAACTATTTTGTTAAAAATTCATTTTATATGGCTGGTGATTCATCATCTCAGTTGAAAATTCATCTCTTTGATTGAAAAATTGACTATTTTGTTGAAAATTCGTTTCATAACAATATGGTACCTATTTTAATTTTATTTAAAAAATGGTATTACCCTATTTTCTTTTGCAATCTAGTGCACAACAAAAATCCGTGTAATTAACCCCTCAGGGTTTCACCTAAAAAATACAAAATATCACTTTTACGTGTTCTAGGTAAGGCATTTTATTTGGAAAAGCACAACGGATTTGATGCTGCACTATCGACCTGTCAAGTAAATTGATTCAAGTAAACTGAATCTTGGTCCTGGTCACTGAAAGTGTTCCTGATTCTGTACGGTGACAAAGTAGGTGATTATTCCTAACTGTATTTCATATACGCATATAAACCCAAGCCAACTGAACTGTTGTTCGAATAAGCTGTGAAATGAAGCAAAGTGAGTGGAAGTCTTCGCCAAAATCTCGTTTTTAAAACAGATTCTTTTCTTAATTTATTAAAAATTGATCAAAAATATATATATATTATAAAGTAGAATCTTTGGAGTAGCAAGAAAATCATATTCTACTAATTAGAATCTAATGAAAAGAAAACCACAGCAAAGTAACAGTGAAATTACTCAGTTTTAGCGTGAATACCTGATTTTTTATAAGTGCGTCAATAGTTACTGCGCCTCCCGCTAGAGGCGTGACCTCAGTTTATAAGTGTGTCAGTATGCGAGTGATGATGACGGAAGGTTAAATGACTCGAGAGAGCTCAAAATTGTTTGATATGTTTGATAAAATCAAGAACAACTTATTGAATTTGTGTGAATACAATTTTATTCGTTTAGAACCTCAACTTGTACATAGAAATTAAAATGATGCTAGCTTTATTAAGTTGTTACTCCGTTTTCTTCGTGCCATCGAGTCTCATATTGTAAAATAAATTTTCATAATTTAAAATCAAAACTGAATGTATATATTCCTTAAATTTCATCCTCATGTATTTTTAAAGTAAAGTAAGGTTTATATACCTGAACCTATCGCGTTATTATTTTCCCAAGAACAAACCGCATTTTGATCATTTTGAATGCGTGAAATTTCGAAAATACGCTGCATTGATTTAAAGATCACTAAGAATCATTTCTACAGCCTCCACAAAAGATTCGCAGACCTTTGTTGGTGGTGGTGTAATTGTGTTTTCATCGCCAACACGATATTTTCCTGTTTGCACTAAAAATCCTTTGATTCCCACTGCTTGTGCACCAGCTATGTCATCTCTTACATCCTAAAATATCATGTTCAATTTAATATTTAATACTTTCTGTTGACATGAGATACAGGCTTCGAAGTTCTACCCTTTTTTACTTTTTTGCTAATTTTTTCAGTAAATTCATATACAAATTAGACCGTACAAACAAAATTCAGTTTTTTTAAATTAATAAAAAATTAGAGATTAAAGATGGGTTTCTTAAAAATTTTCAAAATAAGAAAGCATATTATATGTACATAGATTAGGGTGGGTCGAATAAACAAAATGATGGAAATCGAAATTGGAATTTTGTGGAAAGGTCAAAGCACATCTTGCTAACGCACAAGACAAGTTAATTTTACTTTTTTAGGGTTCTATGGGACCGTGCATAAAACATAAGATATTTTGTATAAAATTCAACAAAATTAGTAAAAAGTCATCCTTTTTCATAAAAACTGTATTGTTGAAAACTCTTTTTTTTTTTGACTTGATAATTCAACAATTTGATTGACACTTTTTTCTTTCTTGACTAAAAAATTTGGTTTTATTCTTTTATTTAATTCTTCTGTTGAAATTCGTCTTTTTGGTTTGAAATTTCATTTATTTTTGTAGAAATTCCATCTCCTTTGGTTCAAAATGCAACTGTCTGGTAGAAAATTAGTATTTTTCGATTTAAAAATTCAACAATCTGGAAGAAAATTCAACTATTTGGACGAAAGTTAAACTAATTTGTTACAAATTCACTTTTTTAGTTGGAGATGCATCATTTTAGTGGAAAATTCATTCCTCTGGTTAAAAATTAAACTAGTTTGTTGGAAATACGTTTTGTTTCTGAATAAAAATTGAATTATTTCATTTTTGTTTGAAAATGTATCATTTTTAGTAGAAAATTAATGTATTTTGTTAAAAATTCGTATTTTTAGCAGAAAAGTAATCCTCTTGGTTGAAAAAGTAACTATCTTGTGGAAAATTGATGTATTTTATTTAAAGTCGTATTTTTTGGTAGAAAATCAATTTTTTTGTTAACAATGTAACTGTTTGGTTGAAAATTACTATTTTCAGTTGAGGATTCAAGACTTTTACTATAAAATTCTTCTTTATTTGTTAAATTCAACTGATTTTTTTTATTTAAAATAAAAATATTTTTTGGTTGAAATATCAAATATAGTTGAAACCTGAACTACTCTCTTAAAAATACATTTTCTTTATTGAAGATTCATAATTTTCTTTCCAACTTTATCTCTTTGGGTAAAAAACTAAATTACTTTGTTGAAAATTCAACTGTTTGGTTGAAAATAAATATTTTCCAGTTGAAAATTCAACTGTTTTGTAGAACATTCGTTTTTAAATTGATTTTTTTGTTTAAAATGAAAATTTAACTATTCTATTTTTGGTTAAACTTTGGTTTTTTCAAGTTTGAAAATTCAACTATTTGATTGAAAATGTATATAATTTGTCGAAAATTCGACATTTTTCATAGAAAATTGATCTTCATTGAAGATTTAACTGATTTTAGAAAGCTCGTCTTTTTGGCTCGGAAATTCAACGAGTTTTTTTTCTTTATTGACTGAAAAATCTTTCTTGGTCAAAATTTCAACACTTTTTGTTGTTAAATTATAACAAAAAAAAAACATTTTTTAAAATTAGGTTAATTTTTATTAAAATTTGTTAAAAAATGTAGTAGGTCTAGGAAAGCAAAGCAAATTAACTGAATCTTAAAAAATAGCATTTTTGCTAATTTTCAAAAAATTCGAACTTTAACAATATTAATGTTTTTTTATTGTTAATTTTTATTATCATTTTATACCGAAAACTGTAGATAAAATAATTACCATAATTTTAGAACCCATAGGGATTTTTTTTTTAATTTTCAAAATCAAAAACTGTTGATCTCATTGTGACACGGTCAGATTATGTTTGATTTTTAAAATTCATTTGATATTATAGTGTTTTAAATATAGGTCTCTGAATTCGTCTTGGAATCGTCTATAATTCGAGATGATTTATAAACAGCAATAATCTGCACAATTTTCGTCCATTGTAATTTTATCTAAAATCAAACAGATAATGTATATTAAGTACCCTGTAAATAACTAATAACTTTCAAAACGTTGATTTTAGAGAAAATTTAAATTGATGAAAATGGTACATATTTACAAGACGAATACAAATGCAATGGTAAATTTGATGAAAACAAACGTTATTTTGCGTATATTGCATATTGTTTCTTTTAAATACGCGGTATTTTCTTAGTTTAAAGTATGTTTCACTACGTTTTTATTAAAAAACTAATTTTTGAATGATTTAAAAAGTCTGCTTTTTTGTATTTTATATTTCTGAGGATACTTTTTCTTCAGAAAAATACATTTTTTAGTTCCGTGGATTCCTTCGAAGCCTGGTAAGATGTAATACATAACATTTATTAAAATTGTTTCTTACATCGCCAATCATAATAGCTTCTTCGGGTTTTACATCACCCAGAGCTGCTCTGAAAAACTGTGGGGTAGGTTTTCCTATGACATCAGCTTTAATATTTGCTGCATATTCTAAACCTTTAACAAATGCTCCAGGTCCTAAGGCGAGACCATCTGGTCTCTTGTAATAACGACCTTCGTGTATTGCTATAAGAGATGCGCCATTCAAAATTAATCTGCAAGTTTGATGTATACACAAAATATGATATATTAAAATAAATTTATTAACAATTTAATCAATCGTTGATAGTAAGGATTGGTCGAATTAAAGTCGATTAAAGATTGGTAAAAAAAAATGTATTTAAAAACGGTACCAGTATTAGTAACTTAGAATTAAGATTGACACCAAAAAGTCTTTAAAAGGAACTTCCACAACCAAATAAATATGCGACAACTGCAAATTAACTTCTACAGGGTGACCACTCGCCTGGAAAACCTATAAAACCTGGAATTTTCAGGAAATTTTTATATACCTGGAAAACCTGGAAATGTCAAGGAATTTTAAAAAAACGTGAAATTTTTTCGAGAGTGTGCTTAATTTTTTTTTAAATTGTAATGCAAAATTAAATAACAATGTTTATTGGTTAAAGAATCTTTATATTACTGAATTTAACTATTTTGTTGAAAAGTCGTTCCTTTTTGGTTGGAAAATTTATTTATTTTGTAGTTGAAAATTCGCCTTTTTTGGTAGAAAATTAATCTTCTTTGTTGAAAATTCAAGAGTTTGGTTGACATTGTTTGCTCTGATTACCGAAAAAATGTTCTTGGTAGAAAATTCAACTCCTGTACAAAATTGGCATTTTTGGTTGAATTGAACTATTTTTTTATTAAAAATTAAAATCTTTTTTGTTTGAAAATTACACAACTTGGTTATTTTTCTTAGTAGAAGATTCATTTAAAATGAAAATTCATCTCTTTGGCATTAAATTTAATTATTTTACTAAAAATTTGTTTTGTTCTTTGATTTAAAATTAATTTTTTCAACTGAAAATTGAACTATTTCATTTGAAATTGAGTATTCATCTCTTTGAATGAACACTATTTTTTTTAAATTAAAAACTTAAATAATCAATTTTCGGTTGACAATTTTTGGCAGAAAATGAATCTTCTTTTTTGCTAATTCATCTTTTTAATTGAAAATTCTACTATACCAGTTAAATATTCAACATTTCAGTTGAAAATTCATGTTCTTCTTTGGAGATTGAACTATTCCAGTTGAAGATTCATCATTGTAATTGAAAATGTATCCATCTGGTTGAAAATTTAATTTTTTGGTTTCATTTTAATTGTTTAGAATGAAAATTTAACTATTCCATTTTTGGTTGAAAATTAATCATTTTTGTTGAAAATTTAACTATTTGTGTGAAAATTCATGTAATTTGTTGAAAATTTGTCTTTCTTGGTAGAAAATTCATCTTTCTGGTTTAAAATTTAACTATTCCAGTCAAGGATTTATCGTTTTAGTTGGAAACTTAATCATCCCAGTTAAATATTTATCATTTTAGTTCAAACTTCATCTTTTTATTGTAACATTCAACTATTTCAGTTGAAGATTTTTCATTATAGTTGAAAACTTATCACTTTGGTTAAAAGTTTAATTTTCTTAACTGAAAATGTAACTATTCCTTTTCTGTTTAACAGTTGATTTTTTCATATGAAAATACAAATATTTGTTTGGAATTTTCATCTTTTTAGTTGCCAATTCAACAATTTGTTTGAAAATTCGTCTTTTTTGGTTGAAAATTAAATTTTTTGTTTTAGAGTTCAACTATTCCAGTTCAAGGTTCAGAATTTCAATTGAAAGTGCATATTTTTAGTTTGAAAATCAACTATTCCAGTTGGAAATTCATCATTTTAATTGAAAATTCATCACTTTGGTTGAAAATTCAACAATTTTTTGAAAATTCTTTTTTATTTTTGGTTGCAAATTAATTAACTTTATATTGAAAACTTAACTATTCCTCATTTGATTAAAAATTTATATATTTAGTTGGAAATACAATAATTGTACTTAAAATCATAAAAATTTGAAGTGTTTTAAATTTAATTTAACATTGTACCAGCATCAATTTGACTTGAAAGAATATATTTCCCCTGTTTTCCCACGGTGTCTAGTCACCTGAAAAATATCTTTCATTCCAAATTTTAATATGTTAAATATGCACT
Source organism: Andricus quercusramuli (assembly GCA_932178445.1). NCBI lineage: Eukaryota > Metazoa > Arthropoda > Insecta > Hymenoptera > Cynipidae > Andricus > Andricus quercusramuli. Next base: position 257,067 of record CAKNXH010000047.1, on the reverse strand, counting down.
GAATTTTAAGTATATGAAGATAAAATAAAAATTTGATTTCATTATTATTCAAATTCGTAAACTTTAGGAACATATTAAAGAAATCATTAATTAAATTTTCAGTATTATTTATTTATTTATTCGATAGTAATAATATATTTAATAATACCTTACAATATAATTTATCATCGATTTTTGAATTAAATATATTAATTAAATCCTTAGAAATTTGTACCATTAAAAAATTACTTATCCTTTAATCAAATTACTTTAACAAATAAAAAAACATTTATCTATTTTTACATATGAATAATACCATTTTTGCTCATTTAAATATTTACAAGAACTGAAAATAACATTATTCATGATATACTCTGAAAATTTTATACATATTCCGAGTCGATTGTTAAAAAAAAAGAAATACTTGAATAGCTATGAAAAATTATACCTGGAAAAACCTTGAATTGTCAGGGATCTTTTTTACAGGATTCGAGTGGACACCCTGTTCTATAACCGTCTTACGCAATAATACTTATCAAAAATAAATGAAATATCCTAGGATATTGTAAGTTCTGAATCTATTAAAAAATCCTGAAATATAATCGCCGCACCTGAAAGCATTGTTTAATTCTTCGTAATTAAACTTCTCAGGTGCCAAACCAATTACAACGGCATCCTGTTTTCCTGGCTTTACCAAATCCTGAAAATCTTCCATGGCTGCAGAATCAATTAAAAAAAGTGGATTCAATGTGCGATTGATGATTGTTTGTCTCGCAGCAGCCAACGAACTAAATATCTCTTCCTTTTTTATGTCAAATCCAAGATTTACTAAACGTTGATATAGAGTATTTTTCGATTCTTTGGTAGTATTTGTTACAAACTTAATTGCGGTATTTGCATTTCGAAGCCTGTTCATGAAAGCATTAAAATAAATTTAGTTTAGGAGTTTAGCGTGAAGAAATCTTTTTATTTTTAATTAGACTGTGTCTACGGCATCCGAAATTTCAGTATGAGTAGATACACTGCCTTTAAATTATATGCATTCTTTGTCTTATTGCAAATCCAGATAAAAATTAAGAGTACAAAACTGTTGAGGTTTTTACAGGGATCACAGTCTTCCTCTTATTTCCCGTTTTCTCTTTAAATCTACTACATTTGAGAATGCAATATTGGAATTAAGCGGGAAATTTCGGACAGAAATTGCAATTTTTCGGACGGAAAAGTAAATATAGAAAAGCTATTTTTTAAAAGAGAAAATATCCTTGATTATGTAAACGATTTGGAACATATGAAAATTGTTTATTTAAACAATTTTATTGTTTGTAGAACTTTTTTATATGCCCGGGAATGAATTTCCAACAAACTGACAAGATTATCAGAGTTTTCATTTTTTTTTCCAATTCTTATAAATTACCTACTGAAAATCCATTGGATGACTATCATGAAAATTGAACAAAATTGATCATTGAATTTCCAATAGTTGAAAATCGAAGATAATAATTAAAGAAATTTTATTTTTGATAGTGGATATAAGTGGAAAATTGAAAATGAAAGAAAACTGAACATTGAGTGTTCTACAGTTGAATTTACAAAAGTTGATTTTTCTTCAATTTTCAACTGATCAATTTTTAACAGTTTAAAATTAAATTTTTCTAAGTTTCAACATTTGAAAATTATATTGTTTGAAATTACAGGAAAATGAAAATTTAATGGTTGAAAATTGAAGAAAATTGATATGTGATTGAATCTTCAACAGATGAAAATTCAACTGTTGAAAATTGAAGAAAATTGATAATTGAATTTTCAACAGTTGAAAATTCCATTGATGAACATTGAACAAAAATTCATTTTTAAATGTGGTTAACAGCAAAAAATTGAATATCAAACAAAATTGGACATTGAGTTTTCTACAGTTGAATTTACAAAGTTGAATATTCTTCAATTTTGAACTACTGAATTCAAAATGAAAATTTAATCAATAAGCATTTCAATCCATAAAAGAGAACTTTTGAAAAAGTAGATTTTTCAAAAAACGGGTCGCTACTGCAAAATAAAGTTTGGCAAAATTAACTGTCATTGAATGGAATCTCAGTTGTGAATTTATTAGATTAAAAAAAAATCCAAACTCAGATCATCTTGTAAATATGTATATCCAATTTGTACACCCAAATTTTTTATTGGCAGATGTCATTAAACATCATTTAACATTATTCAAAAATACAAAATTTTGTATAAAAAATTCTTCTTTTCTAGATTTAAACATTAATATTTAATCACAAACATTACAAATTTAATATTTATTTAATTACCCTATATCCTTTTTTTCATCTTCTTTTGCACTGTGATCTCTGTTTTTACGAAAACTTATTTTTCAATGTGAAAACAACCACCGAGATTTTTGTAATTTTGTACACATATGACGTTGAAGAGAATTTCGTTTTCAAAATCGTACTAAGTTTGAAAAATAATAATTAACTGTGAATATTCTTCAACGAATTTATGTGAAAGGGGGTGAGGATGGGGTCTCCCCGATTATTCAAAAGAACTTTTCAAATTGATTATAATAACGCAATACATTCTAATTTATTTATATTGTGCAAGGGTAGTGTTTACATTCATAAAAAACCTGAAAGTATGTAGATATTTGGGTCCTTGCATAAATTGCATCTTTTTTGGTAGAAAATTTCTGGTTGAAAATTCAACTGTTTGGTTAGAAATTGATGTATTTTGTTGAAAATTTATTTTTTGGTTCAAAAAGTAACTTTTTTAACTTAAAATTTAACTATTTGATTGACAATTAACGAGCTCAAATTTTGAAATAATAATTAAAATAATATTAATGAAATATTTGAAATAATAATTCAATAATACAAATTCTGAAACTCGAGTTGAAAATTCAACTGTTTTGTATATAGAATTCGGGTTTTTGTGCTGAAAATTCAACTGTTTTGTAAAAGATTCGTGTAATTTATCGACAAATAACTTTTTTAAATAAAAATTTAATTATTCTATTTTTGGTTTAAAATTGATTTTTTACTTTAGGAATTCACCTATTTTATTGAAAATTTATGTACTTTGTTGAAAATGTATTGTTTGGTTCAAAAACTAACTTTTTCAACTTAGAATTCAACTATTTGGTTGAAAATGTACGAATAAAAATTTTGAAATAATAATTAAAATAATATCAATACAATTTTTGAAATAATAATTCAATAATAAAATTTTTGAAATTCAACTGTTTTGTAGAAGGTTCTTTTTTTGTATTAAAAAGTAATTTTTTTAAATGGAAATTTAACTATTCCATTTCTGGCTAAAAATGGTCCTTTTTAGTTTAAAATTTCAATTATCTGGTTGAAAACTTATGTTATTTGGTGAAAAGTCGTCTTTTTTGGTAGAAAATTAATGTTTTCAGTTGAAATTCAACTATTTGGTTGAAAATTGATGTATTTTGTTGGAAATTTTTGTTTTGAGTTAAAAACTAATTTTTTAAACTAAAAATTGAAAGATTTGATTGAAAATCAACGATTTAAAATTTTTAAATAATAATAAAAATAACAATAATAATTTTGTAGTTCGTGATGAAAATTTAACTGGTTTGAAGAAGTTTCGCTTTGTAAAAATAAAAATTAATTTTTTATATAAGAATGGAACTATTGTATTTTCGGTTAAAAATGGTCCTTTTAGTTTAAAAATGTAACTATTTGGTTAAAGATGTATATATTTCGTAGAAAATTTCTTTTTTGATACAAAAATATTTTTTAACTTAAAACTTTACTATTTCATTGAAAATTAACGAGTAGAAATTTTGAAATAATAAATAAAATAATAAAAATTTTGAAATCGAGTTGAAAATTTAACTGTGTTGTAAAGAAAATTCGTTTTTTTGTCTTGAAAATTTAACACTGGTAGAAAGTTCGTTTTTTTATTGGAAAACAATCTTCTAATTGATCTAATTAATCTTCTTGCTTGAAAATTCAAATATTTTGTCAAAAATATATATTTTTTAAATCGGCTTTTTCGGTTAAAAGATAATCTTCATGCTTGGAAATTTCACAATCTGGTTCAAAATTTATGTATTTTGTTGAGACTTTGTCTTTTATAGCAGAAATGTAACCTTTTTTGTTGAAGATTCGTCTTTCTTCACTTCAAAAACTTCTGCACTTTGGATGAACTTTTTCCTCGTTATTGACTGAAAAATATTTCTTTGTTCAGGATTCAAGTATTTTGTTGAAAATTCATACTTTTTGGTTCAATTCAACTGTTTTTAATTTTTATTTAAAATGAACATCTTTAATTGATTAAAATGTCAACTATATTCTATTATTTGTTGTGAATTCGTTCAAATTTGTAAAGGAAATTAAGAGGCCGGAAATACTTATACCTGATATACAAATTGTCAAATTTAAAATTCGGATTCTTAAATCTCAGGGAGCGGACCGCCCTGGATGATCTGTTTTGAAATTAATTAGGTCAGATTAGGTCAGTTGAATACTTTAATTACATGTTCAAAAATATCTAGTCAAAAACGTCAAAAAGGTTTTTAAAAATACCGGCACCGGCCGTTTTAGGTTAGTTTTCGGGTACCGGTTTAATTATATGATATTATGCTCATTGCTGGGAATCCCAAGTGTCCAAATTTATGAATAAAAAAATAAGAGTGCATAAAAGTAGAATTAAGAATAAATTAAAACCTCTTCAGGGCTTCTGGTGCACCAGGAATAGCCAGATTGTCAATGTGTAGAGTGCCACTAAGATCTATCATCACAGATTTTATTTTATTAGCCATATTTACAGCGATTGTCAGCCTATTTTATTCAGCAAAAAATGTATTTTCTTTGTTTCACTAATTGTTAATTATAACAGCTGATCCTGAAACAAGCTCTTCTATTTATTTTTTAACAATCAACATTTTTGACTGATGTGTCTGTAACCGGTTTTGCACAAACACGTTATATGTCAGTTTCACATTTCGTCGTGAAAGAAACGTTTACTTTAAGGTTAAGTTTGTCCATTTCTGTTCATCTAAATTCAGTGATTGGTTCACAATTAAATTGAAGTTTTATTTTTTAGAATGAATATGCAAGTGAACTCTCCCTAAGATGTAATCGGTATAAACAAACACTCACAAACACTTGTGATTTACTTATTACGCTTATTACACGCACGTGTTACACAGGATCCACGTGCAATCTAACCTAAAAAGAAATTTTATAACATTGAAAACGATTGTTTTAAATCATTGTAAAATCACAATCCATCGTCAATTGAAGAACTAATAATGAAAAAATAAGATATTAAGCACCTATATAAGCCATATAAAAAATGGCTCTTTCTTCGAAAAGGGAAGATTTAAAACATGTACCCTGGTTTTCTTTGTAAGTAAGAAAAACATTAAATAAATATTAATTAATTAAACTGTGCTCTTCTCATGTAAAAATGCTGATTACTATTAGTTGTTAATTTTTACTTATTTTTACTTTTACAATTAGAAAAGAATGGCACGATGTATACAAACAGATTTACTCGAATATCCCAGAGGAACAAGAAAACGGATATAAAACACTTCTAGTATGGAAGGCAAGGTAAATTACTTTCTTTCTTTATTTCATCAATACTTTTGGAACTCACAAAAAGAAAGAAGATTCATATAATCGATTTGGTTTAATTTTCCTTTTTCGTAGGACCTATATTTTCGAAGTAATAGTCGATGAAAGTTTCAAAATTTTTACAAGTGTTCGAAACAGTGTCCATTTTTTCGACTACTGTTTCAAAAAGTTAATCTGGCTTCAAAATTTAATAGAATCTTTCGCTAGAAAATTTAGTTGCAATTGTCAATTTATTTATAAACATGAAAAATTAATCTAAAAAATGTTATGTGTTTCCGAAGGGTTGATCACTTGAAATTTTGTGAAATCTTTCTGTAATCTTTGAAATCTTTGTGAAGCCTTTTAAAATCTTGGAAAACTTTGTGAAATCTTTGAAATCCTTGAAATATTTTTAAATCTTTGAAATCATTGTAAAACCTTTTAAAATAATTCAAATCTTTGTGAAAAATTCTGCAATCTTTGCGAAACCTTTTGGAATCTTTGAAATTATTGTGAACTCTTTTATATCCTTGTGAAGTCTTTGGAATCTTTCGGTAATCTTTGAAATCTTTGTGAACCCTTTAAATAACTTGGAATCTGTAAATAATTTATAATCTTTTAAATCCTCATGGAACCTTTTGAAATCTTTGTGAAATCTTTGCAATTTTGCTTCCTCATAGAGGAAGCTTTGTAATGGTGACATTTTTCAAATTTTTTAAATTCATTTAATTGAACCCTCCCTAATTTAAAAATGTCTAATACAATGTTCTAAGCAATTGTCCGGATGTGTGTGTGTGTGGATGTGTGGATGTGTGGATGTGTGGATGTATGGATGTGTGGATGTGTGGATGTCACGCTTTTTTGTGAACACGATAACTAGAAAACGGTTGCAGATAAATTGATGAAATTTGGAGAGCTTATTTTCCTTACTAACATCTTGAAACTGACCGAAGGATTTCAAAAAATATTTAATGCATTTTTTTTCTAGCACTCAATAATATTTTAAAAATCGGTTTTTTATAGCAAAACTTTTTTCATTCGCATAATTCAAAGCTGACGCAAGAATATAAAATATGCCTTGGTTCGGGACGAATCGATTGACCTATAATATTAATACATTTTATTGAAGAGTAGGGAAGTTATGGTAATTTATATATTTTGAAAATCGGTTTTTTATAGTAAAACTTTTTTCATTAACATAATTTGAAGTTGATGTAAAAACAGAAAAGATGTGTTGATTCGAGTCGAATCGATTGACCTATAATATTAATGAATTTTATTGAACAGTAAGGAAGCTATGGTAATGCTTAATATTTGAAAATGCGGTTTTTTATAGTAAAACTTTTTTCATTAGCATAATTCAAAGTTGATGCAAGAATGTGAAGCATTCATTGGTTCGGGACGAATCTATTGACCTATAATATTAATACATTTTATTGAAGAGTAGGGAAGTTATGGTAATTTATATATTTTGAAAATCGGGTTTTTATAGTAAAACTTTCTTCACTAGCATAATTCACAGTTGATGCAAGGATATAAAAGATTCGTTGGTTCGAAACGAATCCATTGACCTATAATAATAATGCATTTTATCAAAGAGTAGGGAAGTTATGGTAATTTATATATTTCGAAAATCGTTTTTTTATAGTAAAACTGTTTTCATTAACATAATACAAAGTTGATGCAAGAACAGAAAATATGTGTTGATTCGAGATCAATCGACTGACCTATAATATTAATACATTTAATTGAAGAGTATGGAAGTTGTGAAATTGCATAATATTTGAAAACACGGTTTTTCATAGTAAAACTTCTTTTCAGTAACATAATTCAAAATTGATGCAAGAACGGAAAAAATCTCTTGATTCAAGGCAAATTGATTGATCTATAATAATAATAGTACACTTTATTGAAGATTAGGGAATTTCTGCTCATTTATAATATCTGAATCATCAGGTTCAAACAGAAAAACTTTTTTCATCGACATAATTTAAAGTTGATGCATGAATAGAAAAGACTTGTTGATCATAAATTTTCAAATAGAGTAATATTATGACAAGTTTTGTGAAGAAATCGTAAAGCTGGGAAAGGGATAGGGTGCGACAGAACTTTTCCTTTCCCTTTTCCAGCTCAAAAAGTTATTATTTCGAACCCAAGATTTGATTTGTCTGATTTGTCTTGTTATTTAAAACATTTTTGTATTATTCTGTAATTTTTCATTTTTGGTAAATTTCTATTTTTAAATTGAGCAAAATGAAGACTTCGGTTTGCCTATTAATGAAAAAAATAACTAATGCTTCCTCTATGAGGAAGCAAATACATTTGCTATCGGGAAGCAAAGTGCTCGTGAAATGAGCACCATATAATTGTAAATACAAACAAAGTGGAAACACTCGAGATCGAATTCACAGCTAGTTTTTGAAATAGTAGAAATCTTTCTTGTGATCTTTGAGATATTTGTGAAACCTTTTTAAATCTTTCAAATCTTTATGAAATATTTTGAAATTTTTGAAATATTTGCGAAATCTTTAAAACTATTGTGAAGTCTTTCTGAAATCTTATAAATCTTTGTGAAACCTCCTGCAATACTTGAAATAATTTTGAAATCATTATGAAATCCTAGAAGTCTTTCTGTAATCTTTAAAATCTTTGTAAAACCTTTTGAAATATTTTCAGTCTTTGTAAAATATTTTGAAATCTTTCCGAAATCTTTGAAATTATTGTGAAATCTTTATGTAATCTTTTAAATTTGTCTGAAATCTTAGAAATCTTTGTGAAACCTTCTGAAATACTTGAAATCATTGTGAAATCTTAGATATCTTTCTAGAATCTTTAAAATCTTTGTGATTTTTTTTTGAAATATTTCAAATCTTTATGAAATGTTTTAAAATTTTTGAAACCTTTCCGAAATCTTTTGGAATCTTTGAGATTATTGTGAAAAATTTGAAATCCTTATGAATTCTTAGAAATCTTTCTGAAATTTTTGAAATCTTTGAAATCTTCAAATAATTTGGTATCTTTAAAATCATTGTGAATTATTTGTGAAATATTTCTGTAATCTTTCAAATCTTTCTGAAATCTTAGAAATCTTTGTAAAACCTTCTGAAATACTTGAAATCATTGTGAAATCTTAGAAATCTTTGCGAAACCTTCTGCAATACTTGAAATCAAATCAATGAAATAATTGTGAAATCTTAGATATCTTTTTGTAATCTTATTGATATTTGTGACACCTTTTGAAATATTTCAAATCTTTGTGAAATATTTTGAAATCTTTCCGAAATCTTTCGAACCTTTTGGAATCTTTGAAATTATTATGAAATCTTTCTGTAATATTTTAAATCTTTCTGAAATCTTAGAAATCTTTCTGAAACCTTCCGAAATACTTGAACTAATTGTGAAATCATTGTGAAATCCTAGAAGTCTTTCTGTAATCTATAAAATCTTTGTGAAACCTTTCGAAATATTTTAAATCTTTGTGAAATATTTTGAAATCTTTGAAATCTTTTCGAAATCTTTGAAATTATTGTGAAATCTTTCTGCAATCTTTTAAATCTTTCTGAAATCTTATAAATCTTTGTGAAACCTTCTGAAATACTTTAAATCATTATGAAATCTTAGATATCTTTCTGTAATCTTTAAAATATTTGTGACACCTTTTGAAATATTTCAAATCTTTGTGAAATATTTTGAAATCTTTCGAACCTTTTGGAATCTTTGAAATTATTATGAAATCTTTATGTAATCTTTTAAATCTTTCTGAAATCTTAGAGATCTTTCTGAAACCTTCTGAAATATTTGAACTAATTGTGAAATCATTGTGAAATCCTAGAAGTCTTTCTGTAATCTATACAATCTTTGTGAAACCTTTCGAAATATTTTATATCTTTGTGAAATATTTTGAAATCTTTTCGAAATCTTTGAAATTATTGTGAAATCTTTCTGCAATCTTTTAAATCTTTCTGAAATCTTAGAAATCTTTGTGAAACCTTCTGAAATACTTTAAATCATTGTGAAATCTTAGATATCTTTCTGTAATCTTTAAAATATTTGTGACACCTTTTGAAATATTTCAAAACTTTGTGAAATATTTTGAAATCTTTCCGAAATCTTTTAGAGTCTTTGAAATTATTGTGAAATCTTTGCAATCTTTCTGAATTCTTAGAAATCTTTGTGAAACCTTCTGAAATACTTGAAATCATTGTGAAGTCTTAGAAATCTTTCTGTAATATTTAAAATCTTTATGTAACCTTTTGATATATTTCAAATCTTTGTGAAATAAATTGTGAAGAAGAATTTTTGTATCGGCATGAGGGTCTTATGGATATATTTAATTAAAAAATTTGCATTTCGTAACAGTTAAATTGGCAAACGTTTCGATGACACTGAGGAAGACCCCTGCCCGTGGTCGAAACGTTTGCCAATTTAACTTTTACGAAATTTACATTTTTTAATTAAATATAATCATAAGACCCTAATGCCAATACAAAAATTCATGTTCACAATTTAAATAATTGGAAAATTAAATCCGACATTTTTCAAGAAAACAGTAAAAATGTCACAGAACGACTTTGTGAAATATTTTGAAATGTTTTGGAGTCCTCGAAATTATTGTGAAATCTTTTTGTAATCTTTGAAATATTTCTGAAATCTTAGACATTTTTGTGAAACTTTCTGAAATACTTGAAATCATTATGAAATCTTTGTGAAATCGTAAAAAAAAATTCTGTAATTGTGAAACCTTTTCAAACATTTCAAATCTTTGTGAAACATTTTGAAATCTTTGCAATCTTTCGAAATCTTTTGGAATGTTTGAAATTATTGTGAAATCTTTCTGCAATCTTTGAAATCTTTCTGAAATCTTAGAAATTTTTGTGAAACCTTTTGAAATTTTTCAAATCTTTGTGAAATGAATGCGAAATCTTTTGGATGTTTTGATATTCTTGTGAAATTTTTGTGTAATTTTAGAAAGATTTCTGTAATCTTTGAAATCTTTGTGAAATATTTTGTAATATTGAAATAACGCATTGTAATTATTAAGTGACAGTAACGGAAAAAGATGAGTTATTCATTACTTTAAGAAAATGTTAAAGGTTTAAATTCTTATCAGTACCGACAGAAAACGTGTTCGTTTATCATTTTAGAGAGGATCTACTTTTTTCAATATAATAGAATTTTAGATTTCCACATAACGTATAAAAAAAATTGGCGAGATCAATATATCTTTTTCATTTTTTTAGTCTGGCATCCAGCCGCGGTATTATGAGAATGGAAAATCTAAATAAAAGTCAATTTTTCAGGAATTCAAAGTTACCAGTGGGTGTAGACTGTACATTGTCTTTGATACAAGTATCTCTTAGGGACAGAGAATGGAGTGAAAAACTTGATAAGGCTGAGCTACCTATGTATTATGAAAATGATTTATGTATGATGTATTCCCTCTGTATCATGAGGTTTTTAAATCACATTTCGAATATAGGACACACCAAGCAAACGTCTCTATTTCAGATCGCAAAACAGATAAAAATTCCCGACTGGATTGTAAATCTTAGACATGACGCTGCGCACGGTTATGAATTGCCGTCTGTGGGCGTTTTACGAATCGCCGTTAACATTCTTCTAGCTTGGTTACATGTAAGTCTACGATATTCAAAATATACTGCTTTTATGTTGTTATTATTATAATCGAATCGACGCATCAATATATGAACTAAATTATAGGATGAATACTGGACAGCTGAAATAAAAAATATGATAGATTACTACGATAAAGAAGTAAACAGTGTAGAAACAACAGAATCTGAAGAGGTACAAGCTCTTGAAGATTTAATTGAACTCTGGACGGCTGCTGGATTATATATTCATGCTAAATACACTTTGGTCTCAAAAGTTCCTGATCTTAAGTTGCAGTAAGTTTTCTGTTTGCAGGCTCCACAGCCTGTCCCCTTTTTCTCTTAAAAATCCCATATTTAGAGAACTTCCCATAAGTATTCTAATAATAATAAATATTTCATCCTGAAATCTTTAGAATCTTTGTAAAATCTCTTGAAATCATTGAAATATTTTGAATTTTTTGTGAAATATTCGAAATCTTTTGGTATTTTGATTATTTTTAAATATTTCCAATATTAACGTTGACAAAAATTCTAAGTTTCTAGTTCAAAATGTATTTTCGTAGCTTGAATAATAATTTATTATTGACAAGTATAAATAAGAGTAAATACGAATGATTCTCGGATTTATCAAATTATGAATGAAACATACATTTTTTCGAGTGGATTAACAAATTTCTTGTAAATAAAAAATGCAAAATACCATCATGAATAATAAATAAAGTATTTATTTTGGAAAAAAATCATAATATAAAGAATTTTAAGCTTTAATATAGTTTTTATTTATTGATATAAAAATAGAAATGGCCTTTGAAATCCCTGGAAATCTTTTCAAATTTCTTGAAATCTCTACATTTCTTGAAATATTCTAAAATTCTTTGAGTTTTTTACATTTTTATCATTTAAAAATATTTGGGAAATGTTGAATCTATTCATACACTTACGTTCACAAAATTCTAAGTTTCTATTTATAAATGTATTTTTATAGCTTTAGTCATAATTTATTATAGACAAGTATGTAAAAGCGATTTATTCTCAGTTATTCAATTCTTAATTGAATAGGAATTTTTCTAGTGGATTAACGAATCCTTTCTTTAAATTAAATCTGCAAAATACGACCACAATTATAAACAAACTAAATATTTTAGAAAAAAAATCGTAATGTTAAGAATTTTAAGTTCTAATATAAGTTCTTTTTTTCGCATAAAAATAGAAGCGGTATTTAAATTACTGAAGTCTTGTAAAATCTTTTTAATTTGTATTATTTTCAAATATTTTCGAAATGTTGAATCTATACATTATATTTGCGTTTCCAAAAGTCTAAGTTTAATTTATTTATTATTGATGAGTAAAAATAATTTATTCTCAGATTTATTGAAATATGAATGAAATATTAATATTTTCCAGTTGATTAACGAATCCTTTTTGACAATTAAAACTGCAAAATACCATCATAATAATAAACTAAATAATCTAAGGAAAATCATTATTTTAAGATCTTTTAAGTTCAAATATAGTTTTAATTTTTTTATACAAAAATATAAAAGGCATTTAAATAACTGTGAAGTCTTTGAAGTGCCTGGAAATCTACAAATTGCTTAAAATCTCTATACATCCCTTGAAATCTTGTGAAATATTTTACATTTTCATTGTTTTCAATTATTATCGAAGTGTTGAAAACCTATATTCACGTTTCCAAAATTCTAAGTTTCTATTTAAAAATATTATTTTATAGATTCAATCAAAATTTTGTATTGAGAGGTAAAAACGATTTATTCTCTAGATTTATTAAATTAATAATTCAATAGGAATTTTTCCCAGTGGATTAACGAAAACTTCTTTATAAATTGAAACTGCAAAATACCATCATAATAATAAAAAAACTGCATATTTTAGAAAACAAATAATAATTTCATGACCTTCAAGTTCTAATAAAGTTGATCTTTTTTCCACATATAAAAATAGAAATGGTATTTAAATAACTGTGAAGTCTTTGAAAGCTCTTGAAATCTTCAAATCTAATGTATACTCAAAAGGCCAGACCCTGAAAAAGTCTAATTTTTATAGCAATCTCTTTAATTAATTTTGCGGCTCTTGTCTGGAAATATTAAGAACCCGGAACCCGGAAAGTTGTTTCTTCAAGGAAGTATAGTAACAAGACGAAAGCAAAATTAAGAATTTTATCATTGTGATTGAACTCGACTTTTCTTACAAATATGTGTATTTATTGTAATTTATGTACTTTCTGGAGCTAAAAAGTCCCTTATTTTTCTATTGCAAGTCCCCTATTCCCCCTAGAATATTCTTTAGGTTCACTGTGAATCCTTCAATTAAATAAATTGTAACCAGCTTGTGTCTATTTTATGAACTTATTTTAAATAAACTTTATTTTAGGAAAACTCTGATGGATTTACGTTCCTTTGCTATCAAACAATCACAGCAAAATAATCCAGATCTCATAAATCAAGAGGTAGAGTCGATAACTGAGAATTTAAAAAACAATGAAGAGTACAGATTAAGTACTGCGCAAAGCATCCTCTTATCTGAAATATCTAAATGTCTCAGTAAAAATAAATTCCTTCTAAATAACGCTCAAACATTTTGCTCTATTCTCTCTAACAACGAAGTGTTCCTGCCCAACTCTGATTTTTTACGCATATTTAGAGAAGAAACTTCCGGAAAGAATAAAGTTGAAAGTCTTCCGTTAAATTTTATTAAATTCTGGGAAGGTTTCATCGCTTTGTTACAAGAAAAAAAGTTGCTGGAACCATTGTTTGGACAATTGTTGAAACTGGTTAATAACGACAAGGAAAATAATCACAAAAGGCATGTAGCATCTTTATGGATTTGTACTATTGGTAACGCTTTGATTAAACACAAAATCGCTCAGCAAGTTGCTCTGAATTTAAGCCAGTCCTTAGATTATAAAAACCAGAAATTATCTTCGAAACTTTTTTCGCTCAAAGTTCGAGATAAGGTGGAAAGCAAATACCCAGAGCTAAAATCGCCGTGGCTGAATTGGACAGTGGATGTTCCCAGTTGCCTAACTGACATGAGGATGGTGCAAAAACTTTTATTAAATCCAAATCAATATTTAATTGGATTTATTTCTTCATTGTTGGATCTTCTCCCAATTAGTAAAAATTCAAATGTCAAGGAACACTTGCTGGCTCTCATGAATATCCAGGTTGTGGGACAAGTTGAAACCGATATTTCACTGGAAGATAATATTGTACACACTGTGAAAGATCTTGATGAAGTCAACTTGAAGCAGAAAGAAGGAAATAAATTGGAAAATGTGAACTTACATGATAAAAGAATTCGAAACATAAATTGGCAATTAGCATCAGGTAAGCCATGTTAACAAATTAATCTAATAAAAATTAAACATTTTTTTCTCTTGTTAAGCTTTATTTATTTTATAATTAACAATATTAAACGCGCGATGCAGCGCGCGGGAAACATTGCATTGCCAATTAATAATATGTATACAAATGTAAAACAAGATTACTATGATTCCAATTTTAAATTGTACAGTTTTATTACCTTGGAATGCTTTTCAAACTCTTTCAGATCTTTTTGAATTCTTTTAACTTCCTTGAAATCTTCTGAATTCCTCCGAATTCCGAGATATATCTAAATTTTCTGAATTTCTTATATTCGTGGAATTTCCTGAATTCTCAGAACTCCCTTAATTTCAAGGACTTCAAAGTCATGCAGAGAATTCAGACGAATTCAGAAGAATTGAAGAAATTCAGAAGATTTTAAGGAATTTAGGGGATTTAGAGAATTCAAAGAATTTCAGGAATTGAGAATTTTTAAGGAATTCAGAATATTCCAGAATTTCAGAGAATTCCGAATATTCAAGTAATTCAGGATATTCAAGGATTATAAGAAATTCCGAGAATGTCGGAGCATTTAGGGAATTCAAGAAATTTGTATAATTCAGAATACTTAAGGAATTCAGAAGAATTGAGGGGATTTAGAGAATTGAAGGAATTCAGAATATTTAAGGAATTCAGGAAGTTTAGAATATGCAAAGATGTCATAAAATTAAGAGAATTCAAGGAATTCAGAATATTTAAGGAATTAAGAGTATTTTAAGAATTCCAGAGCATTTAAAGAATTCAAGGAATTTCAGGAATTCAAAATATTACAAGAATTCAAGGAATTCGGAGAATTTAAAGAATTTCGAGAACTCTGAATATTCCTTGAATTTAGGGAATTCAGAATAGTCATCGATTTCAGGGAATTTAAAGAAATCGAAGATTTCAGAGAATTTAGGGAATTCCGAATATTCAACAATTACAGGGAATTCAGAGAATTTAAAAGCTTTTAGGGATGTCAAAGAATTTATCGAATTCAGAATATTCAAGGAAGTCAGAAGAATTGAAGAAATTCAGGGTTTTTAGAGAATTTCAGAAATTTAGAACATTCAAGGAATTCAGGGAATTCCGAATATTCAAATAGTTTAGGATTTTCAAGGATTACAGGAAATTCATAGCATTCAGGGAATTTAAGTAATTTATAGAATTCAGAATATTTAAGGAATTCAGAAGAATTGAGGGGATTTAGAGAATTCAAGGAATTCAGAATATTCCAGGAATTAAACGAATTTTAAGGATTTCAGGGCATTTAGGGAATTCAAGGAATTTCAGAAATTCAAAATATTCAAGGAAATTCAGGGATATTCAGGAATTCAGAGAAATCAAGGATTACAGAAAGATTTAGAGAATTCAAAGAATTTCAGGAATTGAGAATATTTAAGGAATTCCGAATATTTAAGTAATTCAGGATATTCAAGGATTATAGGGAATTCTGAGAATGTCACAGCATTTAGAGAATTCAAGAAATTTGTAGAATTCAGAATACCTAAGGAATTCAGAAGAATTGAGGGGATTTAGAGAATTTCAGGAATTCAGGAAGTTTAGAATATGCAAAGATGTCAGAAAATTAAAAGAATTCAAGGAATTAAGAGAATTTTAAGAATTTCAGGAACTCAGTATATTCAAGGAATTTAGGGAATTCAGAATAGTCATCAATTCAGGGAATTTAAAGAAATCAAAGATTTCAGAGAATTTAGGGAATTCCGAATATTCAACGATTACAGGGAATTCAGAGAATTTCAAAGCTTTTAGGGATGTCAAGGAATTTATAGAATTCAGAATATTTAAGGAATTCAGAAGAATTGAAGAAATTCGGGGGTTTTAGAGAATTTCAGAAATTCAGGGAATTCCGAATATTCAAATAGTTTAGGATTTTCACGGATTACAGGAAATTCATAGCATTCAGTGAATTCAAGTAATTTATAGAATTCAGAATATTTAAGGAATTCAGAAGAATTGAGGGGATTTAGAGAATTCAAGGAATTTCAGAAATTCAGAGTATGTAAGGATATCAGAGAATTAAGAAAGTTCAAGGAATTCAGAATATTCCAGGAATTAAAAGAATTTTCAGGATTTCAGGGCATTTAGGGAATTCAAGGAATTTCAGAAATTAAAAATATTCAAGGAAATTCAGGAATATCCAGGAATTCAGAGAAATCAAGGATTTCAGGAAATTCAGAGAAATCAAGTTTTGAATGCTGTGAATTTTTAATTTTAAACGCTCTAAATTTCAAAATAGTGTTTTTAAGATGTAAAATTGATTCATTTTCAGTTTTCAATAGTTAGTAGTGAAATCATTTAAATTGAATAAATCTATGTATGTAATTTAAAGTATTCCTCATTAAGAGGCTGTTTAATATCGAAGACTTGAAATGAGATTTACTGAATTATTTTAAGTTTTTAATTAAAAATTATTTAATGTCAAACGTTTATTCAAGCAGTTGTATACGTTTTAGATTAAAATTAATTATTTAACTGATCATTGGTTTCAATTATTTTTTTAACTATAAAATATAATCACATATTTTCAAACCATGCATCTTTGAAAGATTTAAAAAGGTAGCCAAGCACCATCTTCAATTTTTCGATACATGCTTTCAATTCAAGATTGTTTAATTTTAAACGATTCCAGTTCAAAATAATTTAATGTTGAAAGTTTCAAGCTGAAAGCTAATCAACAAGACTACAACTTTTTAAACTTATAGTTTTGAAATATTTAAAGTCATATATAGTCATAGATAGTCATAAAACTTTTATAATGTTTGAAATCATTCTAACTTTTTTATGTAATAAAGTAAGAAGTAACAAATTTAATTGAACTAAATTTTAGCAAACACTGAGTTATTTATAAGCTTTAATAAGTAAAAAATGGAATTAATTTTTAAAAAATAGGAATAAAAAAAAGCATCTATGCAAGCCACCTTCATGTTGCGTAGATTATTATTATTAATGATAAAAACATGAAATAATATTGATATTAATCCCCTTAACATTTATTTTATTAGCGGGATTAGTAAACACATATTTCTTTTAAAAAATCATAAAAAATTATGAATGTGCATAAATCAATATTGATTTGTTGTTTACAGAAAATGAAAACTGGGGTAACTGTCCATTTGGTTTGCTGCCATGGCAAGTGGATCGTGAAGAAAGTGTGAAACCATTAATTATATCGCCTTCAAGAGTTTGCACAGGAAACTTTTCAACACAAATTATACCTGGAATAATAGATCCTGAAAACCTTAGGATGCGAAGTGAAATTAATTGGAATACTGTCCTAAGAGCAAAAAAACTTAAAAGCAAGAAGCGAAAGGGACATAGCGATATTCTTATAGATCGTGCCATAAAAGTTATTAAACAACAATTGTAGATATTTTTTTTTAATTCACATTTAATTTTGTATTCTTAAAGCTATTGATAAATAAAGCTTGCATTGTACAAAATTCAATGCCAAATGTAAGAAATAGTACTTGAATTTCTGTTTGTTCGCTTGCTTTAGGAATAATTTCATTTTTCATCTGTTTAATAATTTCTTTTCTGAAACGGTAAATATTTATATTTTTAAGTTATCAACAATGAAAACGTAAAGACATCCTCCGTCTTTTAAATTTTTAAAAACTATTTAAAAGTGATAAACAATAAAAAAAATCGAGTGCAAAAACGTTTTAATAAACTTAATGACAAAAAACGGTTTTCCACCGTTTTCAATTGATCAAATTCTTGTATAATAATTTTTTACTCAGGTTTGAATGTGGAATCGCACTTCCTAAACAATAGTTGAAAACAGGTAGAAAAAAAATGTTACTTATTCTAAAAAGGGCTTTATACTTTTTTCACTTCAAATACTTAAAACGTTTAAAGGCTATCCGAAAGTGATAAGCAATGAAAAAGAATCGAATGCAAAAACCAAAAACTCTTTAATAACCTGAATGACAAAAAACCATTCTGTAAATATATGTCGAGAGCAAAAATTTTCAGTTTGAAAATGATTAAGGCTTTTATAATTATTTTTCAAAATTCAAGAATTTCAATTTTTCCAATTTGCTATTAATTTGTAATTATTTGAAATCGTCTAAATTAATCTTAATTGTAAGTATAAATAATTAAAAGTATAAATTTAAAATTATCCAGTTTTTAACATATTAAACTTGAATTTACAAATGTTTTTGAAATATTTTCTTTTGTATAAAACTTTTTTACTTCAAATATAATTTTTCCTTATTTTAATTTTAAATTCAATTCAATTCAGTTTTAAACCATACAATTTTTAACACTTCAATTTTGAACATGTTTGGATTTTTTCATGCTTGCTGTCTTTTTTACAGCCGAATATTGCTTATTTTGTGAAAAAAGTAGAAGTTTTTAGGATTTGAACGTGTTGAAAACTGAACACTTCAAACTGAATAATTTAAAATTGTTGAATGTGGAAAATCTAGCATTTCAGCCTTAATAAATAAAAATGAAAAATTGGAAGTCATTGAAAATTTTAAAGAATTTCAAGTTCATCAATTAAGCAATAATTGCAAGTGATTAGATATTAAAGTTTTTTCCACTAAAAATTTAAAACTAGAAAATGCGCGCGGTGCGCACGACTGTTATGCTTTTTTATCTCATGCAATTTTTAAATGAAATTATATAAATATAATCTTAATACATTTTGTATTTATCAGTATCTATTATCTAAAATAATAGAAAAGCAAGAACAACCTTTTTGATAATTGATGAAAATTGATATCTTAACTTAAGAATTTATATATATATATATATATATATATATATATTTTTTTTTTTTCGAGCAATATATAGACAAACCGTTGCATTATTTATAAAAAATACCAATTTCTGACGAGAAAAACACAAAAATATAATACAAAATAAATAAAAAAATAAAGAAAATAAAAAAATTGAAAAAAAATAATAATAAAAAAAAAAATAAATACAACAGTAGTTTCAAATTGTGAAGCTTCATTAAAACTTAATAATTTTTATTTATAAAAAACGATTTTCGGTAAAAAAATGTTAACATAACCTTAAAATGTTGAAAGTTGTGAATTTCGTTTGAAATATAATTTTGAAAAAATTTTAAATACGAATTTCCGAAGAAAACCACTAGCATAATGCAAAATTCTTAAAAGATTCTAATATTGTTCAATTTATTAGTTAAACAAAGATTATGAATCTTTGAAAACTAATGATTTTTTAATAAAAATGTATATTTCCGAAGAAAAAACCAACAGGAACGGAAATTATTGAAACTAGTGAATTCAATTATTTCAAATAAAAATTATAAATTTAAATCCAATTATTTTTCTTTAAAATACAAATTTCAGGAGAAACACAAAAACTTAACCTAAATATGTTGAAAATTATCTGAAATTGATCTTATTTTAATTAAAAATACTAATAATTTTAAAATAAATAATATTTTATGGAAAAACGTTAATATAACCTGAAACTATCCAAAAATTGTAAATTTTCTTTGAAATCTATGAAATCTATATTGAAAACCGCTAGCTTAACCTAAATTGTACAACATTTTTTTTAAACTTTTTTTTTAACCAATTCGAAATTTTAAAAAGTTAATAATAGTAAATCTCAGATTCGCAATTATTAAACAAATCATTCCACTATATTGAGGCTTCCAATTAGAAAACTTCAATTTCAAACCATTTCAAACCACGCAATTTGAAAAACTTCATTTTTAAATAGTTTCATTTTGAACACATCATTCAAAATTTTCCAATTTGAAATGATTTGAAAATTGAAAATAGTTTATAAAACTTCAATTCGAAATATTAAAATGAAATCCTAAAAATTTTAAAGATAACAATAATCAAATTGTGATTAATTTATACTTTTCAAAATTTAAGAAATTCGGTTACAAAAGGATAATTTAAAAAATGAAACAATTGCAATTTTAACGATCAAAGTTTAAAATTTAGCACTCAGGGCGCAGTCCCATGGATACATATTAGCAGAGTAGCAGATTTGCGGAGTAGGTTTTTCGACCAATCAGATGATTGCAGGGAATTTTCTAACAAGTTTTCTGAAAGAGATAAGTTCAAGCCGTGCAGGGACTAGGGAATAGTGTAGCGCCTGCGTTCGTGATGTTTTCAAATATTTGAAAAGTGATAAGTGAAAATGGAATTTGGTGGTTAAAATATTGTTCAAAATGAGTAATAACGACGGAAATCAGTCTGGGGTAAGTACTGATATAATAAAGTAGAATATTTCTATGTTTTTGTGAACAATTTGTGCAAAAAAACTAAATGTGAGGTGTTATAAAATGAATTTTAAAGCTGGATGGGTAAGCTAACCAACAAAAAAAAATTGCAGTTTTTGCAAAACTATACAAAAATAAAATAATTTCGTGAACAATTCTAAATTTTATGTACTTAATTTATTGACGCAATGTTTTCTAAAAAAAAGGCGAAGAAGTTCGGTTTACTTTTTCGATATGCAGGTTATAATCTATGTGGTCATCCTACAATAATTGTTATTATCTTTTCAAATGAAAAATAATAATTTAGAAACTGTCCGCTTCTGTTGTCAATATAATTATTGATTTTTAACAGATATAATAACTGAACCGATATAATAAATATTTTTGAGACTGTCTCTAGTCGTCCTGAAATATTGGGATAGTTGGAAAAGGGCATGGTCTAGTCTTTCCAAAAATTTGTGATGACTAGCCAAGTTTATAAAAAATATTTTACTACTTATCCCGAATTTCGAGATGACGAAGGGACTTCGATTTTCCTAATATTGTCTAAATAGAATATTTTATTACTGCCTTCAGCTCAATTTTTCAAAAACTGATACTTGTGAAAAACAATGTTCTAATTAGTATTCGTGTTCAGCAGGAATATGTATATACCAAAATTCATATAATCTCTTTCAGTTTATTGCAAAAAAAATAAAAACGTGTGTGGCTGTAATTTATTATTTTTTTCTGAACGATTTAATAAAATCAGAATTCTGTATTTTATTTTATATTTAAGTTAAATACTTAATATTATTTGAGTAGATTTGAAGAAAGATGCTTTTGTTTGATTATTTTAGAGAATTATTTCAATCTTTAATACCAAAGCTTGGATATAGTTGATCTAATTTCTTCTAAATCAGGGACATGAACTTTTCTTTCTTTCTTTTTTCCTGATTCCTTTTCCTAATTAATAGCACAAGAAAAATGTTTCTAGTCCGCTAATTTGTAATCTGCATATTTCGAAACCGATCTATCCCATGGTGCATATTAGCGAAGTGCGGAGTAGAAGCCAGCCAATACGAATGTCTTCTCTTGTATAAATTGTTTTTGTTTTTTCTTAAAACGGTGCGTTATTGGCAGTCTCCTATTTGTCCAAATCTGTAAACCGTAGAATGTACGGTCATGGGACAGGTAGACAATAAAGTGTGCTGATTAGCAGATTAGAAGAATTCAAAATATTCGAGAAATTTCAAAAATTCATAATATTTCAAGAATTCAGGAAATTTTGAATATTCCAGGAATTCAGAAAAGTTAAATATTTTACGATATTGAGAAATTCAGAAAATGTCAGGTATTTTCGATCATTTGGGCAATTCAAGGAATGCAGAGAGCTCAAAGAATTTTAGAAATTCGAAACATTCGAAGAATTCAAAAAAGTCAGAATATGCAAGGATTTAAGGGAATTCAGAAAAATCAAGGGCTTTTGAAAATTCAAGAAATTTAGATTTTCACAGATTTCGAGAATTCAAGGAATTTATGAAATTCAAAATATTCAAGGTATGTGCGGAATTCAGGAAATTTAAAATATTTAAGAAAAAACCAGAATTTGAGTAAATTCAAAGATTCTCAGCGATTTCAGAGCATTTAGAAAATGTAGAGAATTCACGAAATTCAGAATATTGAAGGAATTCAGGGAACTTATAGAATTTCAGGGATTCCAGAGCATTAAAGGAATTCAATACAGTCATGAAATTGAAGGACTCGAAACAGAGTTCACAGAATGCAGGTTATACTGAAAATTCTAGGAATTTCAAGTGTTACACAATGTCAACTGTTACACAATGGCGAAAAACTACGCTGAATTTCAGGGAAGTCATGGAATGCAGAGAATTTCAAAAATTCAAGGAATCCAGAATATTTACGGAATTAAAGGATCCAGGGAATTCAGATGGTTTCAAGGATTTCACAACATTCAGGAAATTCAGATAATTTCAGAAATTTTATAGCATTAAGGGAATTTAAGGAATTCAGCTCGGAATTTAGAAGATTCAAGGAATGCAGCAGATTCAGAGAACTAAACGAATTTCGGAGAATTCAAGGGATTCAGGATATTCGAAGATTTCAGGGAATTCAGAGAATTTAATAGATTTTAGAGCATTTAGGTAATTAAAGAAATTCAAAGAATTAAAAACATTTTGGGAATTCAGAACATTAAAACAGAATTGTTCACGAAATTATTTTATTTTTGTATAGTTTTGCAAAAACTGCAAAATTTTGTTTGTTGGTTAGCTTACCCATCCAGCTTTAAAATTCATTTTATAACACCTGACATTTAGTTTTTTTGCACAAATTGTTTACAAAAACATAGAAATATTCTACTTTATTATATCAGTACTTACCCCAGACTGATTTCCGTCGTTATTACTCATTTTGAACAATATTTTAACCACCAAATTCCATTTTCACTGATCACTTTTCAAATATTTGAAAACATCACGAACGCAGGCGCTACACTATTCCCTAGTCCCTGCACGGCTTGAACTTATCTCTTTCAGAAAACTTGTTAGAAAATTCCCTGCAATCATTTGATTGGTCGAAAAACCTACTCCGCAAATCTGCTACTCTGCTAATATGTATCCATGGGACTGCGCCCTCAGGTTCACAATGATTAAACAAATTATTTCACTATATTGAGGGTTCTAATTGAAAAAACTTCAATTTCGAACACATTCAAAATTTCTTATCAATTAAGGATGTTTTGAAATAAACTTTAAACCATTATAATTTTTAACGTCTCAATTTGAAAATCCTTCAATTTCAATTTGGACAGTTAATTATTATTCAATTTTATATATTATTATAGTTAATTTCATCAATTTTATTTAGTTTCTATCAAAATTGTTGAATTTAGTACACTTTTAAATCATAAAGTCCTCAAACCTTGATCTTGTAAACAAAATGTTATTTTAGTAACATTTGAAATATTAGGAAAATTTGTTCTACCAAATTTTTTTAATTGCCGTTCATTTCCCGATTACGCGGTCCAGCAACCAACCTGCTCGTGGAAAAGTTTGAACCGAAACGTTTCATGATAAGAAAACCTTGCATTAATATTGTTATAAAAGTATCCAGTAAGTTAAAAAAAATATATTTACTGATATTTTGAATACTTCAAAAGTGCTAGTGACACCAGAACATTAGTTTGACTAATAATCAATATCGATATCAAAAGGGAATCAAGTTCCAGCAATTAAAAACAGGATTTTCGTATAACATTTTTTTTAACTTTTTGGAAATCTAATAATTTTTTACTAAAAATGCCATCTTCTGGTGTAAAAACGCCAACATAACCAATAATTGTTCAAAAGTTGGGCATCTTCTTTGAAATCTACTTTAAAAAAATTAAAAATAATTTTCCAACGAAAACCATCACGCAAAATTGTTACAAAATTATAAATCGTGTTCGAATTATAATGATTTTTGTTCGTACATACCAATTGTCGATGTAGAACGCATAAGGTTTCCTACGATTTTTCTTATTAAAAGGGATTATTTGTAGGTTTAATGTTCAAACTTTCATATTTAAGATATAAAACAACTTCAGGTAATGGAAAGTCAATCAGGTTTTCAATAACAACAATTGCGAGATTTTCTAGACATATCGTTACACCACTTTTTTTTTAGATGTATTCCCAGAGAAAAAAAAATTCCTTTTTATTTCCCGGCTTTTCTCGAAGTACAAAAGAACAAAGCAGTGTACTCTGCCGAATACAATAGTGGATAGCAGGATATGATAATTTAATAATTCGTTAGCCCCTCAATATTCCATATGAGTAATATCATCGTATTAATTTATTTAACTGATATTTTTGTTTAAATTAGCTTTACACACGAATCAGAACTTTAAAAAAGATCATTCTCAATTACATCAACGTCGTTACCACCACCGTTACTGTTAATTCTTTTATCAGTAACAATGATAATCACAATGATGGGCAATAGTTGCTAATCATGATATATTAATTCAACTCATTCATCAGCTCAATGCAAGACATTCGCTCCCTATATATTTGTTCTCAATTGTGATAATGTCAATAATGATAATAATAATAATAATAATTAATAATCGTAATTGGTAATTAATATTAAGTGTACGTATGTATATATGTATATAATATGTATTATTTATACTTTTATGTTATATTATGTATTTTATTATTATATAACACATTCTTTTGTACAAGTAAATCAAGTAGGAATAAGTACAACTTGGTAGCAAAGAGAGATAGAATTATTTCTTTTATATTTGTCGTAGTGAGAAGAAAGAGATATATACCTTAATTCATTCACTTTTGTATAATATTTTCTTTTATTTATGTTATTTTTATTTATTAATTTCATTATGTTTCTGACCGCAATGTCACGCTGCGCTCGGCTCTTAAAAGTGGCCAGTTGCCTTATACATAGGTACCTTTTGTCACGCAACGCGCAACACTAAAAGCCGACGCGATTCCTAGAGAAGAGGTAGAAAAAACAGCGAAAACGACGATAAATTCCCGAGATGCAACACGGGACGAATTTTATTATATATATATATTTATATGTATATATTTATAATCATTAAAATTCGGGAGAACCCTCGAATCGGTTTACTTTAAAAACATACGAGACGACTATACATGTATCAGAAAGTCAGTTGTAAAGTGATAGAGAAAATGTGACCGAACAAACATCTCGAAAAAACGATTACAAGAGAAAAAAGATTATGAAAATTCATTTTTACTGGCTAATTTCTTGGTCTTTCAGACACAATTTTAAACGCCATTCATCACAATAAGAAATCAATTTATAAGCTTTTTTAATTTTATTTTTATTTAATTTTTTTTAGATGACATACAATAGGCAAGAAAAAGTCGGGCTTTGAGATATCGAAAATAATCAATATTCCCCTGAAGAATTGATGAAAGTCAAATTGTTTAAGACTTTCATCAATTTTTCGGGAAAAGTATTTAGTCTCAGTTTCTCAATCACCTTCGTGGTTATTTCCAAAAACTCGAAGCATTCTCCATGTCTGTTCCAACTTTGCTAAAAACGTATTATTGAAGACGACGTGAAAATGAAGATGAAATGAAGTTAATAGAAATTGCGTCTGAGAAAATATTATCAAATTTTGTGTACAAAGTGTTGAACATTTCTTCGGAATTATTTTTAATCGTAGTTAAATCTCCTCGACTTGACTTAAAGATAACCGATCACTTTCAAGAAGAAATTTTTATCATGAAAGTTTTATCATCTCGTTTGTTTTCCCTCCATCAGTCGTTAATTTTCCGCCATAATTACGGTTGGTTGGAGCAAGGGTCGACACCGCGTTTAAGGGAGTTGACATGTCATGGCTTATCGACATCTATTAATTTATAAGAGTGTCATTTCATAGTGGACTGAAACTCAATTGATTGCTGTATCCTTCATAACATTTTTCTGTGCCTTTCTCCAAGCATCCGAGGATCCAGCAATCACTTCCACGATAATCGAATTTTTTTAATCTGAATTTCGGGAAGGAGTGCCACATTTTTTTGAAAATGCTCTATTACGTATAGTTTATTCTCTTTATTTATTTTTTAAATAGTGGAATCGAGAGGATGGAATGCCATACCAGACAAAATTTTCGAGAATGTCGGTATGGAACTCGTCATACAGATAATACAACATTCGCCGTCCCTGAAATGTTAAATACTTTGAAATTGAGATATCGAGATAATTTCACTGTTTCTTGAGATTCTTCAATATAGCTATCGTCCAGCGCGCCGCCTTATGTGGACTTTATATGGTTAATACTTTTTTTTCGCCAAAAGAACTGCGTAGTATATTAAAACTTGAATATTTCATATTTGGTTGATTATAAATAGCTTTGAAAGCTTTAAAATACTATAAATTGTTTAAAAAAATCGAATCAACATTATTTTTATAAAAAAAAAACTTTTCGATAATTGTACTTTTAAAAAAATTTTTCTTTAAGAACGAAATATGTAACTTAGATATTTCTAGCGTACCTAGGAAATTTTTCAAAATTTAATCTATTTAAACTGAAGCAGGGTGGCCGCTAAAATGCAAGAAAAAAATCCTAGCCCGGTTTGAAACACGTTTTCCAGATCAAAATTCGAAATTTTAAATAGATAATAATAGTAAATCTTATATTCACAATTATTAAACAAATCATTCCACTATATTGAGGCTTCCAATTTAAAAACTTCAATTTCAAACCACGCAATTTTAAAAACTTCGTTTTTAAATAGTTTTATTTAGAACACATTCAAAATTTTCCAATTTGAAATTATTTGAAAATTGAAAATAGTTTATAAAACTTCAATTCGAAGTATTAGAATGGAATCGTGAACATTTTAAAGATAAAAATAGTTAAATTGTGATTTATACTTTTCGAAATTCAAGAATTTCGGTTACAAAAAAATAATTTAAAAAAATGGAACAATTGAAAAATTAACGATCAAAGTTTAAAATTTAGCACACAGATCCAAAATTATTGAACAAATTATTTTACTATATTGAGGCTTCCAATTACAAAACTTCAATTTTAAATAGATTCATTTCGAACACATTCAAAATTCTCCAATTTGAAATTATTTGAAAATTGAAAATAATTGATAAAACTTCAATATGAAATTAACAATTTCTTAACAATTAAGGATGTTTTGAAACAAACTTTGAACCATAATAATTTTTAACGTTTCAATTTGAAAATCCTTCAATTTTAAGTTAGACAGTTCATTATTATTCAATTTTAAATATTATAGTTTAATTTCATCAATTTTATTTAGTTTCTATCAAAATTGTTGAATTTCGTACACTTTCAAATCATAAATTCCTCAAAACAGCATTTTCAAATCTTTTAATTTGAAAATTAACTAGAAATTAATCTGAAAAATAATTACTTTAAAAACTTAGGGATCTTGTAAACAAAATGTTATTTTAGTAACATTTGAAATGTTAGGAAAATTTGTTCTACCAAATTGTTTTAATTGCCGTTCTTTTCCCGATTACGCGGTCCTGCTCGTGGAAAAGTTTGAACCGAAACGTTTCATGATAAGAAAACCTTGCATTAATATTGTTGTAAAAGTATCAAGTAAGTTAAAAAAAATATTTACTGATATTTTGAATACTTCAAAAGTGCTAGTGACACCAGAACATTAGTTTGACTAATAAGAGGCATTTGGTAATTTTTCTTAGCACTTTTAATTTCCCCGTATTGTATAAAAGTATTATTAGTTTATCGATATCAAAAGGGAATGAACTCCCAGCAAACAAAAACAGGATTTTCGTATACAAGACTTTGTACGATAATTCAAGGAATGGTCGGAACAATTTTTATCTAATGATGTAAAACTATTGTTGGGAAAGGACAGTTCAAAAGAGTGATAAACTAACTTATCCACAGATCCTGACTTGCAAGCTTTTTATCCCTTTAATTATAAAAGCTATTCATATTTTATATTCCGAATTAATATAGTTATGGAATAAGATACGACTCGTTTATTTATTTGTTAATGACTGTACGACATGTAAATATGAACTTGGGTATTTCTATAGTAAATTCCATATAGGAGATATGAATATAAAAAGGATTGATAGATGATTTAATTTATTGGGAGTGGATCGTATATCCAATATTCAAAGACACTCTAAGTGTTAAACAGTCTTCAAAAAAAGGAATTATATTTCCTTTTTGATTTGATAAACTCGATAATGAAAATAATTTTAAAAGGGCGATGCGCTAGACGTGATGCTAACATTTTCAAAGATGACCCACTCACCACGCGTAGGTCATGTGCACTCATTTCGTGTAGTATATATATAATATATTTATAAAATTATGTGTTTAGGAGATAATATTAAATAAATTTTCCAGACATAACTTACTTAGTCTAGACTTAATTTGACTTAAAGTTTAAGTAATGCCACCCCGCCGTGACGATGCCCTTGCACCATCCACCCAGGGCGGAATTAAGAATCTAATAATTCTAAATCGGAAGCTTCGCCATTTTTTGAGCAGACCAGCTGCTCATTGGCAAAGATCATTCGACCTCTCTTCAATGTTTCTCTCGTAGCTACTTGGCTCTCCTATACCGTGAATGCGAGCTCGCAAAAATCACCCATCACTTTTCTTTTTATTATTGCTTTCCTAGTATTACTTTCAATTTCGTATTACTTAACTATCGCTAGATATATTTTCTTCAATCCATGCATAAAGTACAATTTCGAGTGTCAGCTGCTTTCTGGCAACTGTTAAGAAAGTAGATACGTTATACGTGAACAGTAATTGCTTGCTTGATACC
Organism: Andricus quercusramuli; assembly: GCA_932178445.1. Lineage (NCBI taxonomy): Eukaryota > Metazoa > Arthropoda > Insecta > Hymenoptera > Cynipidae > Andricus > Andricus quercusramuli. The sequence goes on along the minus strand of CAKNXH010000047.1, from coordinate 227,952 downwards.
TCAAGCAGTCGCTTAGCATAATGTTTTAAAAGAAGAGAAAATAGAGTGGTTACATCCACACTTGAAGAAGAAAGATTTCACCTGAATTCTGAATTCACCTGACCGGAAATGCTTCATTAACTTCTAGTAATCGTAACTGAATTCGGGAAAATATTTGCCGGGGAAAACATACGAGAATAAGTAATATGAGAAGGTAGTACGAGAATGTGAAAAGACCATTGCTGGTGTTATTAGGAGGAAAACGAAGTTACTACAACAAGAAGATATTATATAAATTGCGGGCGCGCATTCACGGATTTACGCATTTATTCGCATTCATTGTATACAATGGCATACGGGTAAAAGGAGTAGAGAATAGATGGATAAATAGATAGCTGACAATACTATCCATTTACACGTACGCTTTTTTCCCTACGATACGTTTCGCATGTGTATGTATATATTATGCGGTTTATGACTGTTGTCGTAGTGATGCGTTTTTGATGATAATGATGAGTTTTGCTCACTCTTGACTTTCGACGATGTTTTGTTGACTCGATTGGTTTCGCGCTACAGTCTAACATCCGGGGAGAGACGAGCATTGGTTGTGTGGTTATACCTATGGCGACGGCTCGAGGACCTATGTCCTATTCTTGTCACCTGCAAAATATTACGTTTTTTATTATCACCATTTTTTTCCATAAACAGGGTGTCCACTCAAACCATGGAAAAAATTCCCTATCAATTTCAGATTTTTTCCAGGTATCTCAAGTTTTTCCATTTACAGGGATCACAGCGCAAAAGGAGCTCAAGAAAGGGGAAATAGGGTGATTTTCTCACGAAAAAGGGAAAAATAAGGGAATGATTAAACATCTATTTTCATGTGTCGAAAAGAACAAACAATCTTTTTGTAAGAAATGTTGAATTTTTAATGATTTTCCCATTTTTTTTTAATTGGATATACTTAGACCATCGGAAATTCATCCAGAGTGATATAAAAAAGTGTGGGAAAAATAAAATTGGTTAAATAAACAATTTTGATATGTTTAACATCGCTCTCATGAATATTTCTTTCCAAGATTTTTCTTGGTTTCAGGTTTCTTGATTTCATCCTTCCTGTAATTAATACTTTCAATCTAAATTTGAAACTAAACTCTTCAGTAGAGCGAAGTAAGAATGCTGAAATCGTTTGAGCTGAGGGATAACAATTTGTGGGTCAACATCCAAAACAAGTAAAGAAAAAAAATTGAAATCGGTTGATATCTTCTGTTCTCTTTTTTAAATTTACAATAAAATTTTTTTTTAATTAAAAAAAAAATTACTTATTTGATATTTTTTGAAAATATAGAAAGACGTGTTTTTTTTGGATTGATTCGAACCTAAAATTGAGTCAGCTTCGACAAATGTCAGGTTCGACATATTCAACTTTTTTAAAAATGTGTGCTTATGACTCAATAAAAAAAACATGTTTTTGCATATTTAAAAAAAATTGTAACTTAGGAAGACACTTATTTTTAAATTTCGCAATTTCAAAATTTCAACAAATAAGATAATTTTTGAACAAAGAAGTTAAATTGTCGAATTAGGAACATCATTTTTTAACCAAAAATCGAATAGTTACATTTTCGTTTCAAAAAATTAAATTTCAATTGAAAAAACTGAATTTTCTCCCAAATTGTTGAATTTTGAAGCCTGAAAGATGAATTTTTTACAATGCAGTTGATTTTTCAACACGAAAATATGAATTTTCAATGAAAAAGTTCGTTTTCAACCAAACTTTAAAATTTCTAGTTAAAAAACATACTTTTTAACAAACAAAAAAAGCTTCAACTAAAATGATGAATTTTTAAATGAAAAATGATTTTTTAACAAAGTAGTTCAAAATTCGACTAATTAAATTAATTAATTTTTTTTTAATTATTTTTTTTAATTAATTAATTAATTTAATTCGACTAATTAAAATAACTAATTAGTTGAATTCTCTACCAAACTATTGAATTTTCCAGAGAAAATTCAAATTTTCTACAAAACAGTTGAACCTTTAATACGAAAACACGAATTTTCAACAAGAGTTAAGTTTTCAACCCAAAATGATTTTTTAGTCAATGAAGACAAATTTTGTATTCAAAATGTCGAATTTTAAAGCATGAAAATTATTTTTCTACAAACAAGGACGAATTTTTAATAAATTACATAAATTTTTAACCAAATATTTGAATTTTCAAAATAAAAAAGATCAACTTTCAACCAAAAATGGAATTGCTACATTTTCATTTCGAGAAACTAATTTTCAAATTAAAAAAAAGAAACAATTTTCTACCAAATTATTGAATTTTTGAGCGAAAAAAAAACTTGTTACAGTACATTCGAATTTTTAATTCAAAAATATAAGCTTTCAATACAAAAAATAATTTTTTATAAAAAATTGCAATTTTAAGTTTAAAAAAACATTAATTTTTAACAAAGAAGTTTGATTTTCAACCAAAAAGACCGCTTTTCAACAAAATAAATATATTTTTCACAAAATAGTTAAATTTTTAACCAATTTTCTGCCAAAAGATATAACTTTTGAACGAAATTTGAACTTGCAACCAAATAGTTGAATTTTCGTCTAAAATAGATCAATTTTCAAACACAAATGGAATAGTTCAATTGTTAGTTAAAAAAAATTAATTTTCAACGAAAAAAAAAGTTTCAATAGTTAAATTTTCGAGCAAAGATTTGGAAAAAAGTAAAAATTGCTGAAGTTAGAACATTTAAAATTGCAGTTGATGAATATCGAATATTCCATTTTTTATTAGTTATTAATCTTTGTACATTTCAACTAAAATATGTTAATCTTCTATTACTTATTTAAAAAATACTATATATTTTGTAACTGTTTCAATTTTATATTGGCTAATTACTTCTGTCTCCAGTTTTCACATTTGAAATTTTTTCGAACATGAAATGTGTACCTTATTTATTCATAAATAATGTATTCAAGTGCTATAATTGCTTCAATTATTATTCATTAATGGGTAGAATTTCAAATATCGTATATTTAAAAAGAAAAGGGGAAAAAGGGGAACTTTTTTGAGAATAGGAGGAAAAAGGGGAATTTCAAGAAAAAAAGGGGAAACTAAGAAAAAAGGGGAAGACTGTGTACCCTGCAGTTACAATTTTTCATAGTAAGGAGTCATTAAAATGTTTTGCATCTTTCAAAACAATCGAATCGGAATATGATTACAGTTTCGCGAGTTTATCACAAATAATGTTTTTTCTTTCAGTTTCTAGGGATTCAATTAAGATGTTTAGTTTATAAAGCTTTGGCAAATTATATCATGAGATATTCTTTAATATATTAGCAGCATCGATTAATTATGTACTTGAATAATACTAAAAACCTAATTATTAATTCCTTGAATTTGTCTCTAAAGTTCATGGATTTGAATAATAATTTAAAAAAAATGTATTTTATCTTCTTATACTTCAAATGCAGTGTACATTTAGGTCAAATTTTTAACCAAAAAGTTGAATTTTCACCCAAAGAGATTAATTTTCTACCAAAAAGACGACTTTTAAACAAAATACATGAATTCTCGATCAAACAGTTGAATTTTCAATGAAATAGTTGAATTTTGAAATAAAGAAGATCAATTTTCAACAAAAAATGGAACAGTTAAATTTTCGGTTCAGGAAATTAAACCGGTCCAAGAAATTAAATTTCCATTTAAAAAAATGTTTAAACACAGTGATAAATTTTCAAGTAAAATGACGAATCTTCAACTTAAATGGGTGAATTTTAAACAACAAAATGAATTTCCAACTAAGTAGTTTTATTTTCAACCAAACAGATGAATTTTCAAAGAAAAATATTAATTTTCAAACAAAATGATTCATTTTCTACCAAAAAGTCTATTTTTCAACAAAATATGTGAATTTTTAACGAAATAGTTTAGTTTTCAACTAAAAAAGAGAAATTTTCAACCAAACATGGACTAGTTACATTTTCAGTTCGAAAAATTTATTTTCAACCAAAGTGGTGAATTTTCAAATAAAATGATGAATTTCGCCTAGAATAGTTGAACTTTACAGAAAAAAAAGAATTTTCAACCATGAAGATTAATTTCTACCAACCAAAAATTGAATAGTAAATTTTCAGTTAAAAAAATTAATGTTCAACCGAAGAGATGAATTTTCAACTAATATGATGGAATATTTAATTGGAATAGTTACAATTTCAGTTCAGAAATAATAATTTTCAACCAAAAGAAATAGTGTTCAAAAAATAGTTACATTTTCAAACCAAGTGATGAATTTTTAATTAGAAAAGTTGAATTTTAAAGCAAAAAGATGAACTTTCCACTAAAATGATAAATGTTTAACTAGAATAATGGAATTTTAAAACAAAAAGGTGAATTTTCAAGAAAAAAGATAAATTTTCAACTAAAATTATGAATATTAACTGAAATATTTAAATTTTCAACCAAAAAGATGAATTTTCATGGAAAAAAATTAATTTTCTACCAAAAAGACTATTTTTCAACGTAATAAATTAATTTTCAACGGAAATGTTGAATTTTCACCTGAAACAGTTAAATTTTAAAGAAGAAAAAATGTAATTTAAACCAAGAAGATTAATTTCTACAAAAAAAAAAATTTGCAAACAAAGAGATAAATTTTTAACTTTTACAAATGAAGAATCATTTTTACTCACTTTTATATTGCAATTTAAAACAAAATAAGCACGATCTCAAAAAGATTCCCTGACTTTAAAAAAATTCCCTGAAATTTCCAGGTTTTTTCGGGTATATAAAAATTCCCTAACAATCCCAGGTTTTCCAGGCAGGAAAATAAAAATTAAAAATTATTTTTAAAAATTGTTTACTCTCTATACATTTAAAAAGTTATTTAAAAAAATGTCATTTTGTTATAAAATAAAAAGGGTTGCTTTGGCTAAAGTAAAAAATTAGCAGTTACACATTATGTTTGAAAACCTTATTGGCATTAAAAAAAGAACATGTACATGAAAATCCGTTAAAAATTGAATTATCGAGCGATTATTGCCAAAAAAGTGCTTTCTGATAGACTTTATATCGTTGTTAAATTTACTATGGTTTAACTGCAATTAGCTCGCACAGAATTCGAAATTTTAATTATAAAATTGAGGAAAATATGTACCTTAATTGGACGACTGCGTGGCTCACGATTGTGGCTGTGGCCCGTTATGGTCCCGCCTTTCTCCTGCATCAACGGGTGAATTTTCTACTGGTCGTTCCTCGCTAGCTGGCGTTGTAGGAGCATCTCTTCGAGGTGGCATTCTTTCATTTATCGCATCAAGTCCTTTAGCTTCCGCGAATGATGTAATCTTGTGATTCGGCGAGAAACCTTGCAACGCTGAAAACATAATGCCAAACGTTTACTCACCTTTTACGGTATCAAATCTTTTACAAAAAGTTTTTCTCCAGAATATCAGAACGATTGGCCGAAAATACCAGTAAAATGATTTTCCAAGTGAAAAACCTCATTTATTCTGTCAGAGTGGCCACTCAGAATTAGTAAAAATTAAACGTCATTTCTCTGCTATAAAATAAAAATTCCTGATCACGCAAAATTTCGAACTGAATTCGGTAAGACTGATTAGTAAAACCAGGGTGACCGAAAAACGTAATTTTCTAGATTCCCTGATTTTTTCCAGGCCAAATTTAAAGATTAGCATTTTAATACGGTAACACTTTTTGCAACCAATCTGTTATAAACGAAATAAAACAATGAAATTTTAGACTAAAATTATGACATTTCAAATTGATTAATTACAACCAAAAAAAAAGATGATTTTTTGTCATAAAAGTAGAATTTATCATCCAAAAGCAGGAATTTTCAACAAAAGAATGGAAATTTTGAGAAAAAAGATGACACAATTGAATTTTTAAACAATCTGAAGAATTTTCTACCTACTGGTCGAATTTTGAAACATAGAAGATTAAACTTCAACAAAAAAGAGTCGCATTTTCCACCAAATAATTGAATTTTTTAGGAGTCAGTTGAATTTTCAATAAAAAAAAGAGATCCATTTAAATCCAAATGTACAATTTTTCTGTTCAAATAGACAAATGTTAGACAAAATAGTTAAATTTTCGACCAAATACTTGAATTTGTTACCTAAAAAGGTGATTCCTCAAACAAATCATAAAATTTTCAAAAACATTAAACTTCAATCAAAAACAGTTGCATTTACAACAAAATAGTTGAACTTTCCAGCAGAAGTGACGAATTTCCCACAAAATAAATACATTTTTTAAGCACATAGTTGAATTTTCAAACTACATCGATTAATTCTCAACAAATAATCTTAATAGATGATATTTCAACCAAATTAAGATGAAACTTCTATCAAAAGTGATGAATTTTTAAAGCAAAAAGAAAAATTTTTACTAAGAAGATTAGGCTTCTACCAAAACAGACGATTTTTGAACAAAATACAGATATTTTCAAATAAATATTTGAATTTTCAAATAAAAAAAAAACAAAAATTTTCAACCAAAAATGGAAAACTCAATTTTTTCAGTAAAAAAATTAATTTTCAACAAAAAAAAAAGAAATTTGAACAAAATAGTCGAATTTTCAACAAAAGAGATGAATTTCCAACTGAATTAATGAATCTTCAACCGAATAGACAATTTTTTAACAAAGTAATTGAATTTTCGACCAAAAAATTAATGTTCTACAAAGCAATTTAACTATCAACCAAGTATAATTGAATTTTCAACCAAAAAGATTATTTAAAAAAAAAACGAATTTTCAACAAAATAAAGATTTTTCAGTCAAGAAAGAACAAAAAATTTAATCTAAATTGTTGAACTTTCAAACTTCAAACCGAGAACATTATTTTTCTAGCAAAAGACGAATTTTAAACTAAAACATATCAATTTTTAACAAAAAATGGAAAAGTTACATTTTCAGTTTCAAAAATTAAACTTAAACAAAAAATAAAAACGACTTTTCAACAAAATGGTTCAATGTTCAACCGAAGAGATGAATTTTCAACTAAAATGATGAATCTTTAACTGGAATAGTCAAATTTTCAGTTAAAAAAATTAATTTTCAATAAACAAAAAAACTAATTTTCAACCGGAGATGAATTTTCAACAAAAATGATGAATATTCAACGATGATTTTTTAACCAAGGAGTTCAATTTTCACAAAAAAAAGATGAATTTTCAACGATTAATGTAATATTTCAACCAAAACGATTTTTATTTCAAATAAAAAACTATTGCATTCTAGTAAAAAGACGAATTTTTAACAAAATAGTTGAAATCTCAACCAAAGAAGATTAATTTTCAATCAAACAGTTGTATTTTACTCCGAGAAAGATAATATTCGACTATAACAGATGAATTTTTAAGCCAAAGCTACGATTTTTCTAAAAAATAGTAGAATATTCATCTAAGAGAGATATCAGTTCAATTTTTGACATAAAAATAGAAATTTTCAAAATAAAGTTAATTTTCTTTTCAAATAGTTGAATTTTGAACCAAGGAAGACGAATTTTCTACAAAACACGTCAATTTTAAAACAAAAAGAATTACTTATTAACAAAGCTGTTAAGTTTTAAACCAAATAATACAATTTCCAACTAAAAATATAATAGCCAGGAGGAAGCGACTGCAAAAAAAAATGAAATAGAAATACAAGGCAAATAAATTAGGGGAGGCCGGGGCGAGATGAGCATAGTTATAATTTCCAGTGAAATATTTGGAATCTATAGTAGTTTTTAAAAATGTAAGTGGTTCTATACATTCTATGAACCTTCATCTATCAATTTCATCAAAGACCTAGTGTTCAAAAAATAGTAATTGAGATGAAAATATGAAACTTTTGAATTGTGCACATGTCTCATCTCGCCCCATGCTCTGGGGCGAGACGAGACACGTATTGGGGCGAGATGAGACACCTAAACTATTTATTAGTTTTTGTTAAAAAAAAGATCATTTTTCGTGGTTTTCATACACATGAAATATTATTTGAAGTATTCTATGAATGGAAATGAGTATCATACAAAATATAATTGTTTTCACGATTGAGCAATATCATTATTAAAACCAATTCATGATCTGTAGAATATATAACAAATAATTTTGTGAGCCATAATTAAGTCTTATTACTTAGGGAAAGGGTTTTATAAATATTTGAAAGTATAAATGGATTCAATGGTTAATTATTTCAAATTTTTCCTTTATAATATAACTTTTATCATTTCAAGTTGAATTAACATTTATTTGAAATTTTTCATTTATAACATATTTCCAAAAAAAATTTTTAATAATTTATAAACTGTTTTTATAAAATTCACACTTAAAAACCATAATTTTTCCCTGCATAATAATCGGGATTTTTCTGAAAAATTGAATGAAATGATTTTAAATATAAATTTTAGAATTCTTCTGCAACTTGTCATTTTAAATATAAATACAAATTTCGTTTTGAATATTCTGAAAGAACAATTCGAAAAATAAAATGTATAAACAAACCCAATTGCAGGTGCTCTGACACTAGAATTTCCTCAAACATCAGCTTTTACAATATCAGTCATGGACTCTTCTAACCACACATGTCAGTTTTTCTTCTGTAACCTTTCACTGTCTAAACTCTCCTTTAAATTTTTATCTTTTTTCAAAAATTTCACTATAAACGACTCAAATCATGCGAACAGAAACTTTTCTGCCAGCTCCATAAAGAGGTTATGACAAGCAAGACAAGAGCGTCTCATCTCGCCCCACGAACTCGGCTCGTTCCGCCCCAAATCACAATTATGAATAAAACTTTAATATTACCTGTTTTTATTACTTAATTGTGTATAAATGCATTAGTACATTCAAGATCGATAAATAAACTTCACGACAAACCTTAGTTCACAAATATTATCTGTTATTTTCAATCATTTCTGTTCGTTTTATTATATCATAGAATACCAGGATTCATGTGTTGAAATTTCAATTATTTTTATTTTTACTTTATCTACTTTATTAAATTTTTTCTCTCTTTCCAATAAATTCAATATCATTATTTATGCCATTTCTGAAAAGAACAACAACAAAAATCACATATTTTGAGAGAAAATTCAGTGTCTCATTTGACCCCGTATGCTCATCTCGCCCCGGTCTCCCCTACTAACAAGAACTTTATATCAAGGCGGGCGCAGAACATCATTTTCAAAATCCCTGTCTTCTCCCTGATTTCCAGGTTTTCTCTGGCCTGCGGCCACCCTGGTTCACCATTTTTTAATGATAACAGTAAAAACTAAATAATTGGACATATTTTTCTACTAATATGTAAAAATTGATCAATTTCTTGTTCAAAAACTAAATTCTTGGTTTCCTGAATCAGTTTGCCACCCTGATTGTTACCTTCGGGGAATCACCGGAGTCATAACCTCAAATTTCGAAAAATATAATATTACTTCATGCGTTCCAGGGAATTGAATAATCAATCAAATTAAAATTAGATGTTGTTCCGTAAATCTTTCAACAATCAAAATGCTTATGTTTACTGAAAAATCGATGATTTTGCTCCCTGTCATTCAGAAACATGGAATTGAAACTCCAAGTAAAAAGGGTGCTTTCACACAAAAAAGTAGTTTACCAAAATTGATATCAATATATTTATATTTATATATATATGCATGTGTGGTTCGTAAGTTCCTACCATTTTTCAAAGACGTCTTTCCTCCTGATAGGGCGCCAAGTGGGAGAGATCCGGTTGGTGTAAGTCCTTTAAGCTGCAGAACACTCTCGCTTTCTTCCCTATAGAAAACAACATTAAAAACTGTAGTTTCAACATTTAAAAAATATGCACGTAATTCTATTCAACAAATTATGAGAATAATAAAACTTATTGAGAAAATTTGTTAGTAATGATTCTCCTTTCGGTTATTACTAAATCAGAAATCATACTTGGAAAAAGATACGGGAAACATGGAACAGGGTGTCTAATCAAATCCTGTAAAAAAAATTCCCTAACGATTCCAGGGTTCTTTTTCGGGTATAATTTTTCATATGGAGCCATTAAAATATTTTGCATTCTTTAAAATAATCAACTCGAAATATGTACATGAATTTATCGCAAATTTATTACAAATAATATTTTTTTTTCAGTTCTTGTAAATATCTAAATTTTTAAAAATAGTACTATTTGTATAAAAATTAAATAACTGTTAGATTGTTTTTGAACCTTTTCAAAACTTCTAAATATCTCTTAAACTTGAACTAATTTTATTTCAATTTTCTAATCTTGAAAAATAGAAAAATTTTTTGCTTTAAAATCATTTATAACCTTTTTTTGAGATTTTATGAGATGATTTGGAATATTTTTTCCCTTTCTTTTAGAATTAAATTTTTAAATAAAAAATAATTTAAAACTATCATCAATAATAATAAATGGCTTAGACAATTATTTCTGTTAAATTTATTCTATTATTACCTCGCTCTAAGTAAGTGAAAAGTGGGCAAAAGGTTGAAAATTTCAGAAAAAAACCGCAACTTTCTAGCATTATTCAGAGAAAATATTATTAAAAATATAATTTGTGTAAACAATTATTTTTGTTAAATTAAATTCATTATTGCCTCGCTCTAACTTAAAAGTTGAAAATAAATGCAAAAATTCGGAGAAAACTGCCACTTTCTAGCATTATTCAAAGAGAATATTATTAAAAATGATGATTTGTTTAAACAATTATTTTTGTTGAATTTAATTGATGATTGCCTTGCTCTAATTGAAAAGTTGAAAATTAATTGAAAAATTCGGAGAAAACCGCCACTTTCCAACTTTATTCTAAGAGATGAAATAATTAATTGAATTGAATAAAAAGTTAAGACACTATATGCGCTAATGAATGTAAATTAAAATTAATTATTTTTCTTTTGTTGTAGGTTGCATTATCTGTAGGTTTGCATTATCCACTGTAGGGAGGTTTCCCCTATTTCTAAAAATTCTAGGAGTAAAGATCAGCTATTTCAAAAACGCTACATAGAGGTCAGGTAGAGGTGTAACTTGAAAGAAAAATCAGAAGCATCAGTTTATGCTGGATAACTATAAATACTGTTTGTGGGTTTTCAATTTGCATTCACTGACCTGAGGACTGAGAAGACACGCGCCATTTTTCCAATGGCTCTGATCTTGTTTCTGATAACTTCCTTGCGAAGATTAGCTGCTGCACCTGAGAAAGCGTAAAGAGCATTTGAAAAAAACTATAGTAACGTGACTACAAGAAGCAAGCGAAATTTCAATTTGTTATCTCAAAAAAGTGATTTTGGCAAATAATCACATATAAACATAATTATTTTGTATTGGTCGCACGACCGATACAAACTGATATTAAATTTTGTAATAACTTAAATTACTATAAACATTGTATGAAAGAAATTTACTCTTATCAAATTCCAATAATTATCTTCACCATTGCAGGGATCACAGAGGTTCATCAGTTCAATTTTAGGTAAAATGAAGGGTACTTTATTCCGAAAAAGGAGATCAAAAGGAGATTTTATTTATTATTAAAAACTTTTTATATTTTTTGTATTGTTATATATGTATATTTATTTATATTATTTTTATTAGATTGTTTTATATTCTTTAACAAGTTTTCTATTCATTTTTGTGTTAACATTTTTTTTTTACTTTCGAGATTAGATTGAAAAATAGATATACAACAGAATTAAAAATTGCTCATGTTTAAATTTGTTTGAATATATTTTTATCAAGCACACAGATTTTGATTCCTTATTCTCGTCCATTTTTTTCTGGCGTATTCTTTTCAGTACAGAACTCTGAGTTGTTTCAAGTATTTTTCTAAGTAAGATAGAAAGAAATAACTTGAAAAAATTCAAAAATTACTATCTGAAAACCCTACTTTTTCTGTTTCCTTGGACTTTTAAATTTATTTAAAATCTATTTTTATTACTTGAAAAATCTCAAATCTTCAAAACATTTTTAAATGTCGTCTTAAAAAGATTATAGTGTAAAAAACAGGGATTTAGAAAAAATGAATAAAAATTAAAACACAAAAAAACACAAAATTAAAAATGAATCAAAATGTCTATTTATTTTCCACTTCAATGCGAACTGAATTATTAAAAGATCCCAAAAAGAAAATTAAACTATTTTTGGTTGAGAGTCAGTTCCTTAATTATTTTTGGTTGAGTAGTCTCCTATTATATGTTTGGTTGAGAATTCATCTTTTTTTATTAACAATTTTATTATTTGGTTAAAAATTTAATTACTTTGTTGAAAATTCAACGATTTTGTTAAAATGTCATCCTTTTCTGTTTAAAATTCCACTATTTTCGTAGAAAAATCAATTATTTGGTTAAAAATTAAATTTGTTGTGAAAAATTCAGCTGTTTCGTAAAAACTTCTTTTTGGCTTAAAAATTCAACTATTTGGTTTGCAAATTAACTTTTTTGTGGAAAATTCGACTGTATTGTTGAAAATTTATTCTTTTCGGGTTGAAAATTGTTCTTTTTAAGTCAAAAATTTAACTATTTTGGTAAAAATGAACTTCTTTGTTGAAGATTCATATTTTTGAGGATGATAATTCAAATTTGTTTTAGAAAATTCGTCAGCTTGGCTTGAAAATTTAACAGTTTGGTTGAAAAATCTATTCTGTTGAAAAGTTGTCTTTTCTGCATGCATTATTACTTACTGTTGATTTAAAATTAAATATTTTTTTGGTTTAAATATTGGCTGTTACATTTTTTGTTGAGGATTCATACTTTTTTGATTGAAAATACAACTACTTGATTAAAATTTAAAATACTTATAAATGTTTTTAAAATTCATCATTAATCTTCTTGGTTGAAAATTCGTATTTTTGGTTTGAAAATTTTCATCTCTATTGTTAGAAATTTCTTCTGTTTTCTGCAAATTTAATTATTTTGTTGACAAAATCAAAATTTGGTTGAAAAGTCATCATTCTTGGTTGAATATTCAACTCTTCGGTTGAAAACTTGTCTTTTTAGTAGAAAATTAATCTTTATGGTTGAAAATTCATATTTTTATTCGAACTATTAAGAATTTGACACCTTTGTAATTTGAATTTAATATTACTACCTACATTAATATTATTTCAGAGAAGTTATTTCGCTATTTTCGTGAAAAATCTCCTTTCAAATCGCCAAGGTAAAAGGGAAAATTGGGTACAAATTCTCGGCTTTAGATGTTTTAGGGGATTTTTCAAATTCAAGTCGGGAAAAGGGCATTGTGTAAAAAAAATGGGGACGGACTGTGATCCCTGCTATTGATTATAATTAAAACCAGTTTGTTAGTTTATCACTCACATTCCACCAGTTCACATCAAATAAATTTCAATGATTAGTTAAAAATTGTCTTACCAAAGCGCATCGAGCATTTGATCATTTTTAAGTAAAACTTGCGTGAGGTGCAATTTATTCGATCAGTTTTAACATTTATTTGTAGTTCATCCCAATAGTAAAAACATGAATTGCCAGCTATATACGTTATTTTTATCGTTAGTCTATTGTGCTCCTCCACATTTACTTAACGTTATTGTCGCTTATGCTTGACGCTTTATAGTAAGAAGAGAAAAACGCGCGTGTGCGTGCATTAAGCTGCGCAAACGTGCGTATTATATAATTCAGAACATCAAACATGCACATGCAGTATAATTGTATAGAAAAGGATCAAAGAATATGAATTATTTCTCGTTAACTATAAAAGTTACATATTTACACTAACTGAGTTAAAATAAATATGTCTAGCTAGTGGCGTTGCTCAACATTAAAATTAACTTTTATTATAAAAAATGTGTATGTGTGTTAAAAAACCACATAATCATTAAAGAGCGGATTAGGGAAACTGTGAAGTTAGCTGAAGAACGCAGCTCGACTCTCACACACGAGAGCTGAGCTTCCCGAATGTGAGAGCCGAGCTTCCCGCATGTGAGAGCCGAGCTGCGTTCATCGACTAACTCCACAATTGTGCTAATCCGCTCTCTAACAATGATCAATAGGACCGTAAATATTAAATATAAAAAATACAAGTTTTTGGCATTTTTTTCCTCTTGAAAGTATCCTCGTTAATTAAGATCTCCCACCGACGACTTTGCATCTTTTTTTTTTTGAATGTTAAAATACAATTTATTAACACCAATTTTTTTCTTAGCAAAAGAATGCGATTTTTGCTTGAAGTGTGTAAACTTCCTATTTTATTTCGGGGCAGAGGAGTTTTTAAGAAAGACTTGTAGACATCGTAGAGTATTTGAAACATTGTTCCATCTCTGATGAAATGTCGAAGAATTATGTAAAGACATACGTTTCTGATGTCAGGTAAAGGTGCTACATTTTACGAAATCTTTAAATTGTCTTCTGGAATAAAATACATATATAATAAGAAAGATTAAATCAACCATTAGATTTGACTTGTTCGAATTGTTATCATTAATAATAACTAAAATTAATAACCAGCCAATTTGAATCATATTCGAGTACCTCAGTGTAATGAGCAATATTTTGTGTCAATTTTGTTGAGCTATGTACTCAACACAGGTTGAATTCAGACTATAGAGTATGAAAATAATTCTTTTTTTCAGCCTCAAAAGATAAAAAAGGAAAATTATAATTCGAAAAAACAAGGGGTTAAACCATTCAAGAAAATAATTTGGTTCAATAAAATTCTTTCTGATTTGATAATTTATTAATTTAATGAAAGTTTGATGGTTGAATCAAACTCTTGATAAATCGACATCATTGAATTTATTTTCAAGTTCATTGACAAGGAACTGATTCCTTAATTCTGAACTCTTTAGAATTACTTTCCTTTTTCAGTAAACGATTATAAGACTTTTTTACTAATAATAATCGAACCATGCACAAGTACGAAACATATAAAATCGAGAATATTTATTTTTACTGCAACTTCTCTATTCTTTCAGAAATAAACTTTATTTTATATTATTTCCGAACACTTCTTATCCTCTTGCAATGTAAGTTAGGGATCCAAGAAAAGCGTGTTTTTGAATTTGAAAACGCTACCCTCCAAATTTTTTTCCTTTTGGCGTGAAAATACTGCTATAATTTTTGTACTAAATTAAAAAAAATTCGTTTTTTTTATATTTATTTTAGAAAACTTAGTATACAACTTTAAACAAATATTGATAAATAAGCCCTAAATTTTATGAAACGAAACAAAAAGTTTTGAAGATATTGTCGGGTTGAGAACGCCCAAAATTTGTGATTTAATTATAATTAATGGTCTGAAATGGCCTCGAAACCTTTTTTTTTCTGGAATAATACGCACAGAATTAGATTTACAATATAAAGAGTATATTCTCCATAAGAAATATATTAAAAATATTTATACCGGGTGACCGAATTTTTTAAAATTTCGACGTATTAACTATCATTTTATATCAACTCTTACGATCAGATATTAAAAATTCAATAAAATCGATCAGGAATTAGGTAAGCGAAATCATTTTTCTATGATTTTAAGAATTAACAGAATATTACTGATGATCTGATTTCAAATAAAAAACATTTTTTTAATTAAACAATTTTAAAACTTACAAAGAAAATTATTTGAATAATATTTTTTACAATTGAATTTTTTTTATTGTCACTTCTTACCAATTTTTAAAAAAGGGTTGAATTTTAATAATTGATGGATAAGGGAAATTTTTGCCCGAAACAATGAGTAATGATTTATTTAAATTCAAACATTTCTAAAAAAAATTGGTAAGAAGCGATAGTAAGAACAAATTCAGTTACAAAAACTATTGCTCAAATAATTATTTTTTGTGAGTTTTGAATTTTCTTTAAAAAAAAGTGTTTTTTGTTTCATAACACATGACTGATAACATAATTTCATTTCTAAAAAACATGTAAACATTTTTTTCCACAGACATGATTTTTGGTACAACTACTTTAATTAACTGTGGAAATCTTGAAGCTATAAGAAATATGCCTCTTTTATGTGTTTCGAATTTACTCCTTATATTGTAGAAGAAATTTCGTGCAGGAAAAAAATGTTTATGATCCATTTCAGAACATTAAATGTAATGAGAACAAAATTTTTCGTATTCTAGGTCCGAGAATATCTCCAAAAATTGTTCTGTTTCATAAAATGTAGAGCTTATTCCTAATTAAAGAACAAATACTTTGTAGGGGTGAAAGAATTTTTTAGCCTTAAGTTTGAATTTTTTAAAATTGAAAAGTAAGAAAATTAATTTACGAACCTAAAACGGCCTAGCAGAACCTCTTAACAATTTTTTAAAAATAAAAGGAAAATGGCAGTATTTTTTCACCAAAAGGAAGAAAAATTAGGGGGTAGCGTTTGCAAAATTCAAAAACACACTTTTTTGGGCACCGCAACATATATGTATATGTAAAAAATATCGTTGAGACACTCGCGGCAAACAACAATGAACGTCACTACTATTTTACAACAGATCAAGCTGCTTTCTACCACCTTTTTTATCATTCATTCTCCAGCCCACATTCTTCCAGTCTTTTATTCATTTCCTCTACTTTTTCACAATTTACATCTATCAACATTTTACAGGATCGCAATGGCCGCTTTTCAATACAAAAAATTCTGCTGTGATAATATTTTCACAGAAATGAGCTCAATATTAAGAAGAAGAATTGATAATAAATAAAATATTACAATTTCTGAAGTTAGTTTTTCTCACTTTAAATATTTTATTAATAATACGTAAATTGAATAGTACAGAATCCAGAAAATGTGCTCACTATGAGTGTGGGGGAAACCTTCCTACAGTGGATATTTCAACCTACTGAGGATAATCATTAATTAAGACCACAAATAAAATTAAAATAATTATTTATAATTTCGATTTATTAGCACGTATTATGCCTTAGCTTTAAATTAAATCAATTATTTTACATATATTAATATTTTTAAATAATGATTATCCACTGTGGGTGGCATTATCCACTGTAGGAAGGTTACCCCTAGTCATGAAAGTCAGCTGAAGGATTTAAAAAAAATACATAGAAACCCTTTAACACTTGAGTGGAGTTTAGTTTGTTTATTTCTTTTCATACATTATTTATAACTCCTTATACTAGACAGAGGCCATTGCGATTCAGTGATATCGAGCTAACATCAAATTAACGTAATCGAGTCTAGCACCGAGACCTTTGACTAAAGCGGAGACCCATGAAAAAGCAGCGACAAAACATTTGTATAAAAAGCTGAATCTTATTATGTATTTCGAAAAACTGATTCAACAATCGAGATACTACCAATTTAAAAATAAATATATATTTTCTTCACAACTAAATAGAGACTTTTCAGTACTTAAAAAATTTTAAAGATATAAAAAAAGTTTTTGATCTCTGACACACATTGTGATATCAACTCATTTGCACTAAAAAAAACGTCGAATTTTTATTATTCATATGTGATTGTCCATTTAATTAGTTGATGTAACTATTCAGTTTTTTTTAAATAACAATAAAGTACAGTTACATCTATCAATAAAATGTCCGTTGGAGTATTTCTTTCAATGTGCAAAAGATGAGTCCTTAAGGGTGTTGGATTCAGAATATCGAAAACAGTAGTAAATCGTTTTAGGTGGCGGTTTTTTCTATACAAATTCCTATTTATGTTGTGGTTTAGGGTCCTGGGATCAAAACAAAATATTCAGGCCG
This sequence comes from Andricus quercusramuli, assembly GCA_932178445.1. Classification (NCBI taxonomy): domain Eukaryota; kingdom Metazoa; phylum Arthropoda; class Insecta; order Hymenoptera; family Cynipidae; genus Andricus; species Andricus quercusramuli. The sequence continues at coordinate 210,298 of CAKNXH010000047.1, read as the reverse complement.
CCGTTTGTTCCATTTAAATTATTATTTCGACAAACAGTCAGATGTACCAAATGAGACCCTATCACAAATTAAATTTTCTAAACGATAAATACTTTAGAAATAATATATTTCAAAATGAAACATCAAACTCTAAGATATATGAATTGAATAATTTAGAGTTTAAATGCTTATAATTGGACAATACAAAATGAAATCAATCAATAATTTAAAATTCGTTGCTTGCCAAATTAAAAAAATTGAAGTCTTAAAACTGAACAATTTTTATTTTAGTAGAAAAAAAAACATGCACGCAATTCTTTTTCCTCGCGCAATTTTTAAATTAAAAATACAAAATTATTATTGATGTAAAATTGTTGTATTTTATAAGACAAAATTTTTAATTGATGGAAGTTGATGTCTTAACTTTAGAATAAATATTTAGACAATCAAATCCGAGATCAAATCGTCGAATTTTGTTATCAGAGATACCAATTTTTTCGCGAAAAATAAGAACCTGACCTATTATTGTTCAAATATTGTAAATATTTTTTGAAATCTAATAACTTTTTTATTAAAAATCCCAATTCCCGTCATAAGAAACTAATATCATTATGATTTCTGTTTGAAACTATCAATTTTTGATGCAAAACTAAATTTCTAATTATATCTGAAATCTATCTATTTTTTATAACAAATTTCAATTTCCTACGAAAAACACTAACACAATCCGACATTGTTCAAGCTTGTAAATTATATTATTTTCAACAAAAATAATTGGATTTAAATCCAATGACTTTTGGTTTAAAAATACCAATTATAGGTGAAACACATTAAAATAACCTAAAGTTTTTGAAAAATTCTGAATATTAACAATAACAAAACGTTGTTCAGAATTGTAAATTTTGTTCAAAATCAAATGATTTTTGTTGAAGAAAAACGATTTCCTCTGAAAAAGTTAATATATCCTGAAACTGTTCAAAATTGCAAATTTTGATCGAACTCCATAATGATTTTTGTTTTAAAATAACAATTTTTGTTGTAAAACACCAACATAAGCTAAATCTGTCCAAAGTTGCGAATCTTCATTCAAATATATTTTTCTAAACTGAAATAACCAATTCCGTCAAAAAGCACTAATATAAGCCAAAATTGTTCAAAGATTCTAAATCTTCTTTAAATTATGATTATTTTTGGTTTAAAATGCCATAATTGAAGTATCATTTTAGATTACAATTTAAAATCAAACCATTTTTTATATATTTCAATCCAAATTATGAAAAATTGAATGCTTTGAATTGAAAATATTTTAACTGAATTGAAAATCGTTTAAAATTCTTCAATTCGAAACGCTTTTAATTCAAAATTACTCAATTAGGAAAGTTTTCATTCAAAATTGAACAACTTTTAACGTTTTAAACTCAAAACAAAGAATTCTTAATTTTTCAATAAAATATTATTCCATTTTAATAGATCTTAATTCAAAATTCATGAACCTCTCAAAATTAATCTTCTCCAAGTTTAAATTATATCTTGTATCTTGATTTCGTCTCTGTGATCGTTTTAAATTTGAAATTGTACAATGTTGAGATTAGTAATATTTAATTATTTCATTTTGAGGCATTTAAATTAAAATATTCAAATTTGTAACATTTAATTTTCTTAAAGTAAAGAAGAAGTGCTACTTATTTCATTTTTTCCCCAAAATGTCATTTTATTTCGGCTGATTTTGGTCCTCAAACCACTTCAGGTACAAAAGCTCTTTGGAATTTTGTAAATTTTCTTGTAGATTTTGAATCTAGGTAGTTTCCTGAGTATTTTTCAACAAGAATCGGAATATTTCATCAAGGCGTTTTTTATATAATACACTTTTTAGGTTACAGAATTGAATTTTTTTTTTTTTAAAGTATGCCTATCAGCATAATAAAAATTATATAATAAGATTTATTTTATAAAAATAAGTTACTTTTTCATCATTAATTAAAAAAAATAATAATATTTAATTGAAATTGTTTATTCAGCTATTAATATATCCTTTTAGATGAAAAATTTAATATACACTTAATTAGTGTTATGTTTTCTATATTTTCAAGTGATCATTTCAAGAAATGTTTGGAGGCCGTGCATGACGACTTTGAATCTTGTTTGAAAAAAGAATAAATTTTATGATTTACGAAAAAATATTTTTTGGTTGTAAATATGTAATATCTTTAGAGAACTTATACTTCTTTTATATCAAATAATTTGGAGATATTTTGTAAATTAATCAAGTAACAAGTTTTTTCTTAGTGAAATTTAAAAAATACCTATACAAATTTTTGAAAATATAAACAGGATATTTTCACGAAATACATTACACTAATTGTATTCATATTTTCATAAAAAAAGCTAAATTAACATTTTGAATGAAATAATATAGCATTATTTAAAAATTATTATTGAAAAAAATTAACTTAGTTTTATAGCATTAACCTTATTACACCATTTTTATCACGTTGATAGGCATAATTTTAATTTTTTCTAAACTAAAAATTCCATTGTATAACCTACAAAGTGGATTTGATAAAAAACGGCTTTTTGAAAGATGTCGTTTTTTGTTGCAAAATACTCAAGAAACTACCCAGTTTCGATAAAAATGACGTAAGTTTTTGCTACCGTCTTATGGACTTGTGTTTGTAGCCGGAAGGTTGTGAGCTTAATTCTCGTCGCCTACAAAGTTTTTCAATTTTTTGTCGCACTTTATTGATTAAAATGTTTAAAGATTACCTTCTAATCAAATTTTTCTTTAATTATGCAAAAATAAGCATTTTAAATGTTTTTTTTTGCAATGAAGATCTCGCTTTTTCGCATGATTGTAGTTTTTTCTCAAAAATCTTTTTCATTATTTAAATAATTAATTAACTTATAATGCATAAGCATTTAAATTTTTAAATCAGAGTGTAACCGTGAATTAAATTTGATTGAAAACATAATTATTCGCTCACATTCTTCTTTTAAAATATGTATGCAAATTTCAAACAAAATGATAAAATTATTCGAATACATGGAAAATAAATTTTGTTGCGAGAAAAAGTTTGAACAAGCGAGTTTTCATTGAAAGAACCCATTTCAAATGTTTATTTTGCACAATTAAAAAAAAACTTTAGAAGTGAATTAAATATTAAATCATTTTACTAAATAAACAGCAAAACCAAAATTTGAAAAAAATGTGGGCAGCGAGAATCGTGCCCGAGATCTTCTGAGCTACTCCACCAGTTGCAAGCTAAACTTTTCTAGTCCGTAAGACCGCCGGTGAAAACTTCAAAGTCGTTTTTCTCGAAACTGGCCAAATACTTGGTCCTAGAAATTTCACAATTTTACTTTTGGGGTCACGACCTTTAATTACCATAATTATCGCTTCAGGACCGCACTAGCGATTTCCCATCTTTCCTACATCGTTCATCCAACACCCTTAACACATGAGGGTCAAAAAATATAAAACAATCTCGAAAAATTTGAAAAGATCTCCAAAGAAGGTGTAAATCGGTTCGAGATTCGATGTCGTCTTCTGCTGGAACTTACATTTCAACAGAAATAAACTCACCATACGCGGAGGTACGTGGGGCCGATTTCGGACCGGATGGATGGTCGGATTACCACCGGACGATGGTGAATAGTTGGATACCGATGGAGTTCACAGGGCGTGAGTAAAGGGACAGAAGTACCAACAATGTAAGAAGAGCAGCGTCAGGACGGCCGGATTTTTTTTTCGATCATAGACGTCGAAGGTTTTTTTTTCGAGTTAGGTGATGATCGTGGTAGTATTCGGGTGATGATCGTGATAGTAGTATTGATGATTGTAGTGGTTGGTGGTGATGGTGGTGGTGGCAGTAGCAGTAGTAGTAGCAGCAGCAGTAGTAGGTAGAAGTAGCACAAGTAGTAGTGTAGTAGAAAGAAAACAACACATAGAACAGACGAAAAACATGTGCACAGCGTAAGTGGCATTCACAAGCGTGTGCGAAACGATATTCGAAATATTTCACTAAATTCCATTACAGTCCATTGTTTCAAATTCAAAAATTAAAGGAGAAATCGTAAATATGTAGAGGTAGATTCCTCTTACCGACATTTACCGACATCGGTGGTTCATGTCTCTGCTAAAAAGGTTCGCGTCCAAACTAAATAGAAAGGTGATTTTAAATTCACAGTTTACTGTTAATGTTCCCCTGTCAATTTAAAAGAGTTCAATATATTTGAATGATTTCAAACGATTTCGAGAGATTTCTAAACAATTAAAAAGATTTCAAAGATTTCTGATTTGAAACAGGGAATTTTGGGAAAGAATTATAGTTCTGAAGTTGAAAAGGAATTTGTTGACTCGCTTCTTCTAAATCAGAATTGAAATTATTTTCCAAAATTCCCGTTCCATGTCAAAAGTTCTCTGTTCAAAGTAAAATAATAATTCTTGAAGTACATTCCGTGACCTAAGGCCTAAATTTTGATTTTTGGTTGATTTTGAATTTCTAAAAACTGCTAATTTCAAAACGATAATTCCACTTTCCAACTCAAAATTACATTTATTTCCAAAAATTCGCTGCTCCAAGTCTTAATTGTCAATCCCTACTTATACAATTTAGAAGTGGAAATTTTGAAATTCTGGTAAATCTTTATTTTCAAGAAAATAATTTTTAAATTTAAACAAATTCTGATTTGGTACAGCCATTTCTAAATTGTAACAGGGTTTGTTTTTGTAAATCAAAATTATTTTCAAAAACTTACCCAGCAATTTAAAAATTACATGTTCCAAGACAAAATTATAATTCTTTACGAAATTCCCTGTTTATAACTCAAAATTATAATTCTTTGCATGATTTTTTTATATTTCATTTCGTTATTCCCCGTTCAGATTGAGAATTAAAATTCTTTTAGAAAATTCCCTGCAAGCAAGTGAAAATTATAATTCTTTAGGAAATTTCTCATTTCAACTCACAATTACATTTATTTCAAAAAATTCCCTCTTCCAAGTCAAAATTATATTTTTTGCGACATTTTTAATTATAATTAAGAAATATTGTAACTCCCTTTCTCTAAATAGAATATTTCAAATTCTGGCAAATTTTTATTTTCGACGAAAATCATTTTTAAATTCAAACAAATTCTGATTTGGAACAAGAAAGTTTCAAAATCGGACAATTTCTGACTTGGAAACGGGAACTGTTTTTGTAACTTCCCTTTTTATAAATCAAAATTATAATTCTTTTCGGGAATTTTATAATATATTTTATTTCTTTTTATTCTCATCCAAACTGAGAATTATAATTCTTTTAGAACATTCTCTATGCGAAGTCACAATTCAATTCATATCCAAAATTCCCGGTTTCGAATTAGAATTATACTTACTTAAAAAATTGTCTATTATACTTCAGAAATCAAGTAACTCCTTTTTTCCAAAATTTGGAAGAGGGTAGTTTCAAATTATGACGAATTCTGACTTGGAATATGCATTTTTTTAAATGAAATGAAAATTAGAATAAAAATGAAAATTATATTTCTTACGGAAATTCACAGTTCTATCTAGGAATTATGATTCCTTTAAAAAATTCCATATGCGGAAATTGCTTGTGTCAAAGTCAACATTATTTTTTTTTCACGAAATTCTCGGTTCGAAAATCAAAATTATAATTCATTATAAGAATTCTCTGTCCCAACTGTCAAAATTATATTTCTTTACTTAAATGCCACGTCTCAAACCCAAAATTATCCTTCACAGAAATTCCCTGTCCTAAATTCAAAATTATTTTTCTTTACTGAAATTCCATACCGCGACTTCGAATTATAATTCTTTTCAAAAATGTCCTGCACCAAGTCAGAATAATTGTAATTCTCTACGCGAATTAAACAAAAAATATTTCATTTATTTCCTATCCCAACTCAGAACTATAATTCTTTTAGAAAATTCACTGTTTAACGTCAGAATTGTAATTCTTTTGGAGAATTACCTATTCCAAGCGAGAATTGTCATTTTTTCACAAATTCTTTGCTCCAACTCAAAATTAAAGTAATTAAATTTACAAAACCATTTTTAATTTGCATATTAGTACACTCGAGAAAGAAATCCCGGACACTGAATAAAATTCCTGATTTTTCAGATTTTTCGTTCAGGTAGACACCCTGAGAGCATTAAAGTTATTCGAATTTTTGAAAATTTAGTATTGACACGAACCCTTTCAGCATGGACAAACCGATATCCATAAAATCTGCTTGTCTACTATAACTGCAATTATTCGACATGAATCAACTCGAAGTCTTTTAAAACTCAAAATTTTCTAGAATTTTCAATTTCTGAGCCGCTTAATTGGAAGATCAAAAGCTGAAAGCTGAAAATTGATCTGACGACTTCCGTCCTACTAGATTATATCTTGAAGCTTCTAATCAACATCATCAAATAAAATAGGTATATAATTTACAGGCATGACCTGAATAAAATTATTAAGAAATAGATGAATTAACTTTTTTTCGGTATGATATAACCCATTTTAGAAATCCTCTATGAAAAAAAATAATTTTATTTTGAAATATGAGTTTCTTTTCAAGTTGCGAATATTGAGCTATAGCCTCGGAGTAGTTGATAGCATGTAATCAGGAGATGCAACCACAGACCAGAAAGCATGGTATTTATCTAACAAGTGGAAAAATAATCCTTCACATATAATGGTATTTCGTTCAATCTCGAATATCGATTTATCAATTGCGAAATGCGCGTGAGCTATCATTCAGCCCTCTGCGCATTCTGAGGAAAGTCAAAATTCAGACGATCTCTATACTCGTGAGATCTATATACTGAAATCATAAGAATTAAGTTGATTAGTGAATAAATAGAATGCGCTGTCTGCCACGACATACCCAATTTCTATAGAAAAATTAATTATTTTTTGCATTAAATCTTTTTTTTTGTTTGTAATCTCTCAATTAAGTAAAATTTTAAGATTATCGCAGCAGCCTGCGCCACATAATTGATTATTATAAGTGAGTTCAAAAATATACTCAAGTAATAAACACATCAACAAAAAGTGCATTTGAATCAATAAAAATGCGCATTTGATTAATATTCTTAACCCAGCGAAATGTACGAATATTTCATTCCTGTTCAAGCTTAACATTTACCACTTTTTGTTGGAATTGAAAACAATGGAATTTGCATTTCAGATCCTGAATACGCACTTTACAGATTATAGAGCAATTTTTCTCAATGTATGTATTGTTAACTACAGAAAATTTTGTTTCGAAGTTCACACAACCATATATTTCAAAATAAAAAATGTAACAAATAACTCTAAAGAATAATAATAGTAATATCACAACAAATACAATGTAAATAATAAACGGACTATTTTACATTTAAAATTATCAGTCTGACTTTTTTTTTATTTTTGTCCTTTCCTCGGACAAAACACGAAGCTTTGCTTTAAAAAAGTGTGGAATACATAAATAAACATATATTCTTACATAAATAAAAATATCTTCCATATACAATTCTCTAAACTTTATAAATAGAACGAGAAAAATGATAACATTCTTCTTTTTTGTTTGTGAATGAACTCTATAATCTAGATGCATTTTCAATGCTACTTCAATTCTACGGTTTATATTCAGAAATATGACATTACATAACACAATGTGTATCACGAAATGTCCTCAAGTATTCAAACAAAGTTATATTATTTCTAGTTTTATTTTAGTTTTTTATATGATTTTTTCGAACTAAAATGTGTACTTGATTATTTAAACTACCTATAAATTTTTAAAAGAAAAAAAGCTGCGTTTAAAAGAGATATAAAAATCAATAAAGCTTCCTGCAAAAACTGATGATCAAAATACATTTTCATTTAAATGACGGACAAACGAAAAAGTTATTCTCAAGAAATACGTTTTCATGAAAATACTGGTTATAAAAACTAATTTTTCTCATATTCAAAAATTGATGTGATCCAGTCATAAATATTATGTCAAGAATGCCACTAGTAATTGCGTTTTCTTTTATAATTTCAGTAAAATCCATTGAATATAAAACGCATTCACTTATGACAATATAAGTATAATTGCTCTACCTAATCAAAGCTACTTGAAAATAGACATGCACAAATAAACTGATACTATACAAAAAATTTCACTTGTCACAAATTATGATGAGAATATATGTACAGATGATAAATAACAAATATATAAAAAATGCATGGAATGATAAGGACAGTATCGGGAAAAAAGGAAAATGGCAAGCTAAAAAGTACAGTACAGATGGATTGCATAGAGTGATAAATATGTGTAGATTGAATCGGAATGTTTAAACCTATTTCCTAATCAGAATAATACTTATAAAAGTAGAGGGACACTAAAAAATGTCACTGGCCAGTGGATTTCTGTCATATCACGATTTTTTCCATTGTATAATTTTATCAAAATATTGTTCCCTAACGGTAGTTCTGGTGAATTTATTATTTACAATAAATAATTTAATATGAAAGTGGAAGAATCCTGAATACGCAAGAAAATTATATTTCTAATTAGAAGAATCAGTCGTCGGGAGTTTTAAAATTGCCGTAACTTAATTCAAACACGTTTATAATAAACATAAAAGTATGAAGTTATCTGAATTCGGATTGTTTGTTCAATTTTGCCTTTTTGTTTCGAAAGATCCTAGCATTTCAATAATAATAATAATAATCTGCATTTTTTATTTGTAATAAAATAATTCTGTATGTAAGATCATGCAAGTAATGTTAACTTACGTTAATATCTCACGTAAATGTCACAACAATGTTAGTCAAAATCTCAAGTTAGTTTGGATTTTCGAAAAACCAACACGATTTGAAGGAAAATGTTTAGATTCCTTTGAATCTAAATACCACTGCCTACTACTTAATTAGTTAATTTTTTAATGATTAAAAAATTGGATATGCTACTTAAGTTATAAACTTTTAGAATCCTATTACCGACATTGAGGATCTGCGGTGCGTGATAATTTAAAATTGTAAAATTTAAACCTTCTAAACTAAACCATTCATAATTCAAATTATTCAAAAACGAATTTTCAATTTGACGAATCTAACGCGGAAAAATTGGAATCTTGATATGTGTAACATTACAAATTTGTAATTAAACATTTTCAAATACTTAAGCGATCAATATTGAAAAATAAAATTGGAAAGTAGCATGCCAAAGAAGTATCCTTAAAAATGAGAAAATCTCCAAATTAATGAAAAAAATTTAAACAATTCCAAACCATAAGAGATGAAAATTGAACACTTTTTTATTTCGAGCTTTAATTTTTGAATTGCACAATTTTGAATGATTTTTGGACAGAAAAATTATTTATTTTTCACATTTGCTCAATTTCAAACCCTTCTAATAAAATTTTTTTCCACATTTGAATCTGAAATTGATCGAATTTCATCGATCGGAAATAATAAAAATAATAATTCAAGTAAGTCAATGTCTTCAGGTCAAAATATGGTCTTCAACATATTTCAATTTGAAACTGTGCTTTTCTTTTTAATTTTTAATTTTAAATTATTGCATGTGCAAAGATTTAAATACTTTAAATGACGAAACTTTCAACTATCATGGCTTTTAATTAAAAATAAATTTCTTAAATCTAGAAGGGTTCAATTAAAAATATTGTTGAATTTTATACGCTACAGATGAGAAATTATTCAAGAATTTAACTACTCAAGTTTCGACCTTAAAATATTCAATTATTTAATTATCATCTTGTAAATTATCCAATCTTGAGAAATAAAAATTTGAAACCAAAAAATGTAATAGAAAGACTAAAAAACCCAGAAAAATAAAATTCCCGAACAGTTTATAATATTACCGAAATTGAAAATTTCCGAAATATAAAATTCCCGAACCGTTTATAACATTACCGAATTTGAACATTCCCGAATTAAAAAAATTAATTTTTTTCCTAAATATTATTTATTTATTAAAAATACAATAATCAAATACTTTGATAAAAGCAAAATATTTTTAATATTTAATGTTTCTAAAATATTGTTTGAATTTAAAATAACAATAATTTGAAAAAATTTCAACCAGAAATATATTTTTTCAATTAATAATTTTAGAAACTTTAAACATGAGAAATAATATTTTTCATACAAATATTTGATTATTGTATTTTTAATCAATAATATTTATTTTAGAAAATTTTTGACTGTTTAAATTGGGGATTTTCCTAGTTCGAATATTTTGTAATTCGGCAATTTTCTGTCGGGAATTTTCAAATTCGGGAATACTATAAACTGTCGGGAAATTTATTATTCGGAAAATGTATTATTCGAGAATTTTATTTCTCGGAATTTTCAGTCGTCCCAATTTGGTGACAAATTAAAATTATTAAATTCATTCAAACTTTGAAAATTGAACAACTTTACAATTAATCTTTCAATGGGCTACTGAAAATAAAAATTAAAGAAATTCCTGGTAAGTAAATAAATTCACTCGCATTTCCCAATTTTTCTCGATCAACAAAAATTCTCGTTTTCCTGGCAGTGGTCATCCTGTTAAAATTTTTAGAAGATACCCGAAACTATTAAGAATTATATTTTGTTTCGGCAACAGAAATCTTTTTTTTTAATCCCAATTTTAATCCTCATCTACAACCGTTTTAAAAAAATAAAAATTCGCATTTGTCTGAAGTTTGGAAAATATATGATGAAAAAATTTGTCTCACAAAAGAGGTACAAATATAAAAACCAATGCTATGGAACTATACAGAGGACACGTGAGTTATTTGCATGTATGTGAGTTTCGGCATGTAATCGCGGGAGCAGTGTAATGCAAGTGGAAACAATTAAAAAATTATAGGCGGCAGTGTAAAATAAAACGAAAGATTAATTTTCTCGACTGGCGATTAATATTCTATTCAAGATGAAACTGTTACTGCGCACGCGTTAGAAAAAAGCTGTTTTAGATTGCGTGGAACGTTCCTGTCGCAGTCGCACTACTGGAGCTGTACTAGATTTATTAAAAAATTTACTTTTTCCCTTTTCCATTAAAAAAAAATATATATATACGTAGATAAAAAAAGATACTAAAAATAAAAGCGGAATTCTGCTTGTGGCTACAAAAAAGGGGATTTTGATTACTATTAAAATCGTTGCCAATTATTGCAGGTAAGATTGCGGGGTATGTTTTTGTCAGAGATATTCGAAAAAATGCTTGTTTGATGTCCTGATATCAGGGATTGAAATTTGAGAACTGAAAATAGAGGCCTAATAGAAAAACTTGAATTTCGCGCTCATAAATGAATGCAATTGAAAATGTGGGATTTTTATTCCTCCAGGAGAACGAGATTCAGCGACACTGAACGTGACAATGCTGGTCACGATTGTGGTTAAAATAAAATATTTTCTGCGCTTTTCCTTGCGTCAAGTAAGTCTTCAGGCGGACTTACCATTCTTTTTTTGGACAACGACTTTGGCTGCGACTTAACGTAGTTGCATTTGCCGAACAACAACGGAGTTTTGAGTGGTAGTAGAGGTAGTAGTAGTAGTAGTAGTAGTAGTAGAAGTAGAAGTAGTAGAGGTAGCATAGTGTCGTGCCAAGATAGGAGGATTCCAAGACCAGTGTGATTGATATAAATATAATACAAAAGGAGTACGATAAAAGACAGTCAGTGCATTTTTAGTTTTTGAGAAAATGCGAATCAAGTTGACAAATTTGTGAGGAAATCATAAAGCGTATTCAAAAATAGAAACAATCGTGTTTTCAGTCAGGGTGGCCGAAAAACTTAATTTTGAAAATTCCCTCATTATTCCCTTATCTTTCCTGATTAATTTTCCATTTTCCCTGGCCATTAATGCTTAAAGACCGAAAGTCGAATCTAGTGAGATTTTTAATATAGAATATTTGATAAATAGAATTCCATTCGATGAAATTAATAAGAATTCCAGGTAAATTTAAAACAATTTTAAGTGAATTGAAAACAATACAAAAATATGAAAAAATTAATTGAATTCAGAAAATTTGAAATGAGTTTAGAATCCCGTGAAAATCTGTGAAATGTAATATTTCCTGAAATCCTGGAAAAATCATTAAAATACCTTAATATTTATTAAAATTCCTTGAAATGATTAAAATTGTCGGAAATCTTATGAAATCCCTTGTAATCTTTTAAAATATTTCGAAATCCCTTGAAATTTTTTAAATCTCTTGAAAATACCTTGGATTTTTTTTTTAGATACGCTCAAATAATATTTTTAAATTCCCTAACATATTTAAAATCCATTTGGAAATTTTAAAGCTCTTTAAAATAACTAGGAACAATTTAAAATATCCTAAAATATTTAAAATCCTTTGAAATGTTATAAAATTAATGAAATAAACTGAAAATTCCTTGGAATCTTCTACAATACCCTAAAATATTTCAAATCCTTTAAAATCTTTTGAAACCCCTTGAAATATTTGAAAGCATAAAATCCTGCGAGATTGTGTAAAATTTCATATTTCTTGAAATCCTGGAAAATTTATTTTAAAACCCTTGAAGGTGCTCTCAAGCTTTCAAACTCCCTTGAAATCTTCAGAAATCATATAAAATATCTTTGAATCTTTGAAAATATTCTAAAATCCCTTGAAATGTTTTAAATCTCTTGGAAATGCTTTGGAATCCTTTAAAATAACCTGGAATATATATCAAAGTCTTTAAAATCTCTTTAAATCGTAAAAATTAATAAAAAATTCCTTGGAATCTTTTGAAATTCCCTAAATATTTAAAATGCTTTGAAATCTTTTGAAATCCTTTAAAACTTTTTTAATTCTTCTGAACTCCCTTGACACTTTTAGAAGCTCTTGAAAATTCCGTAGAATTAAAAAAAAATCTAAGATATTTCAAATCCTTTAAAATGTTTTGAAATCCCTTGAAACTTTTTTTGAGTTGTTGAAAATTCCTTAAAGGTTTTTTAAATGTTCTTAAATCTTGAGAGTTCTTTGAAATCTCTTCAAATTATTGAAATCAATTGAAAATTCTTTGAAATCTTTCAAAATATCCTAACATTATTTAAAATCTGAAAATACCTTGAAATATTTAAAAATCTCTAAAATCCTACGGAATCCCTTAATTCTTGTGAGAAAATTTTGTGGAATCTATTAAAATATTATAAAATCCCGTGAAATTACATGAAATCTGATATTTCCTAAATCTTAGAAAATGTATTAAAATATCTTGAGAGCTTCTAAAATCTCTTAAAATTATTGAAATCCTTGGAAATCTGATAAAATATCTTGGAGCTTTAAAAATATTCTGAAACCTTATAGGTCCTATACAATCTGTCCATATCTTCCTAAATTCTGGACAATTCTATCAAACACAATCATTCAAATCCTTGGAAATTTCTTGAAAATTTGTAAATCACTTGAAATTGCCTTAAAATCTTTTTAAATACCCTAAAATATTTCAAAGCCTATGAAATCTTTCGAAATCCCTTTAAATCGTTGGAAACCCCTTAAAACTTTTCTAAGCTCTTCAAAATTCCTTGGACGTTTCAAAATACCCTAAAATCTTCAAAATCAATCAGAAAACCTTCAAATTATCAAAATATATTTGAAATTCTTCGGAATTTTTCAAAATACCCTTAAATCTTTAAAAATCCATTGGAATCCCTTTAAATTATTGAAATCTATTAAAAAGTCCTTGAAATCTTATAAAATACGCTCAAATATAAAAAAATTGCCTACAATATTTTGAATCCTTTGAAATCCCTTGAAATAATTGAAATCTGTTTAAAAAAATGTAGAAATCTTTTAAAAAAAACCCCAAAATATTTAAAAATAATTCAAGAAAATTCAGAAATGTGTATAAACCTGAATTCAATAGTGGTGAAACCATGGGTTAATTCATTGAGAGAAAAGTTGGTAAGTGATCTTTTATAAGTGACTATAGACTGAATTTTCGGTTAATGTACGACTGTTTAAACTACAAATTTTTTTGAATGCACCTAAAAGAAGTAATTTGAGAAAAAAAGTGACTAAAAGAAGCTATGCTGGAGCCCTTGATTTTTCTCGACAGTACTTAAAACGCTTCCTATACAAATTCCCTGACTTTTGAAATTTTTTTTTTTCTTAAAAATCCTAGACTTTCCCTGACTTTTCCTCGATTTCCAGTTTTTCCGTGATCTATGGCCACCCTGTCAGTGATGACCAACCCCCCGAATTATGTATGAAGTCTAAGTCTAGTTAGTTGTCACTACCGTAAATGAACGTTTTCTAAAATATATTCGTGTTCCAAAGATTTAGCAGAAAAAAAAATCAAACCTCACTCTTCCAAAAATATTGCAATCTTCCAAATGTCTTTCTCAAACATTAATTTATCGGCACATAGTGCACATGCACGGTTAAAGATAATTAAGACCCTGTAATCATTAAGTTTTTCTAAATATTTTTAAAGAAGTCCAAAGTTAGAGCCGTGAATCAGGAATGGAAATTCCAAAGTTGAAATGTACAAGAATAAAAGAAGTGTGCAAGAGGTGAAGGAACTTCATTCAGACGAGAATTGATCATGGACGTATACTTGGAGGTGTGTATATGGATGTTTGTAAGTGAAGTGGAAATAAAACTATAATTAACGTTAGATGAATAAAAAAAAATGTATACATCAACACTCTCGTATGCAGCAACGTAACTATAGTTTTCAGTGCAAATATTGAGACATTGTAGCTAGTTGAATAATTTCTCAACAGCGGTATGAAAAGCCAACCTCTAGTTACGTGACTGTATGCAAATAACTAAAATGAATTATACTAATTGAAGCGTTTAATATTATGTGATGAATAGTAAATTCGATTAATGATTTCTTACCATCTGTCCGAGTAGCAATGTTTAAAAGATAAAGGAATATTAAAAGAGACGTAATTGTATTGCTAAACATTATTCAAGGCACCATCTGTCATTTTTGTAGTCAATAACTTAATGGTTTTGAGTAAGGAATTGAATTTTAAGGAATATTTGAATTTTCTTACATAATTTAATACTTTTGTTAGTTAAAATGTTTATATCTTGTTCTATTTTATATTTATTTAAATTCTATTAATATCTTATACCTTGGTATCTTCTGTTACCTGATTTAGAAATTTCAACTAATTATTATAAATGTTTGTATTCCAAAGTAATTATCAAATTAGTAGAACCTTTGCTATTTTTGCATTTCTTAGCCATTAAAAAAAATTGAAATTGATTGGTTTTCTCCTTTTAGACTAAAATATATTTAAGAATAATGTAAATACTAAATGAAAACGGATATTACCTTCTTCGAGTCCCTCATCTCCGTCGCTCATGAGCTCGTCATCCGAACAAATGTTTAAAACGTTTACCAACATTTCTGTGACTGTAATTTACAAGAATTATACGATTAGAGGCATTAGGAAGAGTCCGTTTTTCCAACTCTCAAGACAGTTTTAACCGTAAAGCCTTGTTGTTTGAATGCAAAAAAAAAGTGGTAAATGACTTCTAGGATTTGGAAAATATAGACCTGGATTTTTAAGTTAATTAATGTGCGGAATTAGTATAGGAAATTTTAAACTGCATTTTTAAGTTAGAATGATTAATAATTTCCGAAGCGTAAATACCTTTCTCGCCAACGAATGGTAAAGACCACGTAAAAACATCCATAAAGTTGGGTAACCAATATGGATGTGGTGAACAGTTGAACTGCCTGATGTTCATCACGTTGTTTTCGTACTTGAGCACAGCCGCCTTAAGAATCAAAATTAATATTAATAATTGAACACCAAATTGAAAACTAAGTTATTCATAAAAACCATTAAAAGTATTATAAAAAACAAGGAGGCCGCAAGACTTAATTTTCAAAATTCCCTGGCTTTTCCCTGATTTTCTCTTAGCTAATTGTTCAGTGTTCCGGACCTTTAATATTTACAGGGATCACAGCGCCAAAGAAGCTCAAAGAATGGGAAATAGGGTAATTTTATCAAGAAAAATGAATGAAAAGAACAAACAAGCTTTTTATAAGAAATGTTATATTTTTAAATAATTTTCAATGATTTTTCAATGATTTTTCAACGATTTTTCCCATTAAAGAATGTATTTTTAAAAATTGGAAATACCTAGATCGTTGGAAATCCATTCACAGTGATATAAAAAAGTCCAAGAAAAAATAAAATTAGTTGAATACATAATTTTGATATATTTAAAATCGTTTTCATTAATGAAATGTTTCTTTGGGTCAAGGCGAATGAATTTCCGGTTCGACATATTCAACTTTTTTTTTAAATGTGTGCATATGACACAATCCAAAAAAACATGTTTTTGCACAATTTCCAAACAATTGTTAGTAAGCAAAAACTTTATTTTTAAATTTCGTAATTTTTTATTATTGTTAACTAGTAAAAGCTGTAAATATAACAAATTTGTCATAATTTTTTAATAGGAAATATTTGTTTAATTTGAAATCGTTAAATTTTACTGATTTATAATTTTTTTTTCACTTCTGTCGAATGCCGAACCACAAGTTTTTTTCCCTTCAACTCGAACGATTTAATTTATTTAAGCGTTTTCACTCAGCCTTACTCTTCAGTGCTCTTAAATCCAAATTAAAAATTGCTCAAGTTAGAACAAATAACATTGCAGGTGACGAATTTGGAATTTTCAATTTTTTAATTAGGTATTTAATTTCGTACATTTCAACCAAAAAGTCTTCACCTTCTAATAATTATTTAAAAAGTACTATGTATTTTGTAACTGTTCCAATTTTATATTGGATAACAACTTCTGTCTCCAGTATTCACATTTTCAACATGCTTTAAAATGTTTCAACTTCAAAATTTTTAAAAGAGTAATTATTTTTAATGGTTCAGCACTTGAAACGTGTATCTTATACATATATTCATTGATGGCGAGATTGATGGTAGATTTATTTAAATGCTATAATTGCTTTAATTATTATTCAATAATCCATATTCGAGGCGCGATATTAAAAATAGAAATATTATTCCAACAGACAAAAGAGTGATAATTTGTATAAAGTTGTCATGAATTATTAAAAACCATAACAAATTTATCTTATTAAAAAATAAATTTTTATAAAAACACTAAAAGAAGGAAAAAAATATAATATTTAAAGAATTAAAAATGTTTATCGCAACTGTTGACGATCCGCAGGGACTTTCAGCCTCGAATATGGATTTAAGATTCCGAAAGGGAAAAAAATTGCCCCCCGATAATCATTCGTTACGCTAGCATTTCGAATTGATTTTTTCGGGTAAGTTTTCTAGGTTACATTAACCCCTGCCTTAAGCGCAATTCAAATATTGTATATTCAGATATCGTATATTTAAAGAGAAAAGGGGGAAAAGGGATAGTTTTTTGACAATAGGGAAAAAGGAGAATTTTCAGAAAAAAGGGGAAAATAAAAAAAGGGACAGACTGTGCAACCTATATTTAAAGACGAAAATTCTAATCTCGTAACATTTTAAATATAGAATCTTTTATAAATGGAACAAAAAAACTTTAAATCCAAATTTTTAAGTTTTCATTTTATTATTCTCAGGGATGCTACAGCCTAATTTATTTGAAACAAAGTGAGTAATTTCAAATCGAAATAGTGACTAAAAGTGATTTCTTTAAAGTGATTCAGGATAAATTTGAATGAATTTGAAAAAATCAAAAAAACTTTATTTATTTCAGTAAAATTGGAGTGAATTTAATGGAATTTAAGAGAAATGAGAAGAATTCGACGAAAGGAATAAAAATTCAAGCAAATTGGAAACATTACAAAAAAATGAAAAATGCATTGAATTCAGTAACTTTGAAATGAGCTTAGAGAAGTTCTCCATAATTCAGAAGAATTTGATGAAATTCCTGAGAATTAGAGAAGACTGTAAAACACTTCAGGCTGAATTATGTAAAAAATTTAAAATCTACTGAATTGAGTAGAACTGAGTGAATATCAGAGAATTCAACTGAAGTAAAAAAATTCAAGAGCATTGCAAAGAATTCAAAACCATTTAGAATAAACTAATATTAATTCAGGGTTAATTCCAAATGAATTCAAATGGATTGCAAAAAATATCTAAAAATCTGTTCAAAATTTTGAAACCCTACGAAATTTCAAACCTCTTATGAATACATTTTTTGAAATACATTAAAATCATTAAAACCACCGGTAATCTTATAAAATCCCTTGGAATTTTTTTAAAGATCCTAAAATCTTATATGTTCTATTAAATCGTTCTACATCTTTTGAAATTATTTAAAACCCCATGATGTTTTTTTAAATCACTTAATATCATTAAAATCATGGAAATCCCTATTGACTTTTTCTTTTTAAAATTCTGAAAAACCTTTGGAATTACCTTGAAATATTTGAAAAGCTTTAAAATTCTACAAAATCCCTCACTTCTTGCAAAAACATCCTGTAAAATCCATCAAAAAATTCTAAAATTGAGTGAAATGACATGAAATCTGATATTTCCTGATATCCTGGAAAATGTATTAAAATTCCTTGACATTTTGTTATCTTGTAACATTTAATTTAATGAATATTTTCTAAAATGTATTCGTGTTCCAAAGAGTTAGCAGAAATAATTTCAAATCTCACTCTTCCAAAAATATTGCAATTTCTTTGAAAATCCTGCAAATGATGGAAATTCCTGATATCCTGGAAAATTGATTAAAATTCTTTGAGAACCTTTAAATTCCCTAAAAATCATTGAACTCCTTGAAGATCTTATAAAATATCTTGGAATGTTTTCAAATATCATAACATATTTCAAATTTTTTGAAATCTTTAAAAATCACTTGAAATTTTTTAAAGCTCTTAAAAGTTCCATGAAAGTCTTAAAAATACCCAAAATTCTTTGTAATATTTTGAAATCCCTTCAGATTATTGAAATGTATTAAGAAATTTTTGGAATATTAAAAAAAAAATTATTTTTAACCAAACAGTTGCATGAACAACCAAATAGATGAACTTTCCATTAAGAGAGACGAGTTAACCAAAAAATAGTTGAAGATTTAACCAAATAGTAAAATTGTCAAGCCAAAAAGAAGAATTTTGAACAAAAAAGTTATTTGCGATCAAACAGTTGAATTAAAAAAAAATCAAATTCAATCAAATATTTGAATTTTCAAGCCAAAAAGACAAATTTTTTAGAAGATAGTTGAATTTTCATCAAAAAAGTTTATTTCCAGTCAAGAAAGATGACTCTTCAACAAGATAGTTGAATTCTCAGCAAAAAAGTTAAACTTTCAATAAAGAAGAATAATTTTCCACCCAAAAAGCCGACTTTTTAACAAAATATATAAATTGTCAACCAAATAGTTGAATTTTTAACGTATACAGTATACAGAGTAAAGTTTAAAACAAAAATGGAATAGTTAAATTTTCAGATAAAAACTCTGATGAAAAAAAATAACTTTGAACAACAAAAAAAAGGAATTTTCGACAAAGAAGATTAATGTTCTATCAAAAAAGACGAACTTCCAACTTGTCCAATGGACAGGATAAAGTCTCAACCAAACATAAAATAAAATTTTAAATACAAAATTTAAAACACAACATAACAACATAAAATTTAAAACAAAATAAGTTTTTTTAAAAAATTAAACCCAAAAGAGTAATTTTCGACGATGAAGATTAATGTTCTACCGAAACATTGAATTTTCAAGCCAAAAAGATGAATTTTCTACAAAACAGTAGAATTTTTAACATAAAATTTCAGTTAAAAACAAATAGTTGAAATTTTTTTACAAAGTGATTCAATTTGATATATCAACCAAACAATGCATTTTTAACCAGAAAGGATACATTTTCAACCAAAAAGATTAAATTTCTACCAAAAAAGACGAATTTTCAACAAAATGAATGAATTTTTTAACCAAAAATGGAATAGTTCAATTGTCAGTTTAAAAAATGTATTTTCAACCAAACATGAAACGAATTTTCATCAAAATAGTTGAATTTTTAACCAAAAAGATGAACCTTCAACTAAAAGAATGAATTTTTTAACGAAGTAGTTGAAATTTTGATAAAAAATAAGACTTCTTAACACTATAGTATCATTTTTAACAAAATAATTAAAATTTCAACCAAATAATAGATTTTTTAAAGAAACGAGATGAATTCCGAATCAAAAACGTAATAGTAGTCTTTTCAATAAAAAAAAAGAAGTTTTACCGAAAAATATAGTTGGATTTTCTTACTGGGTTTATGCTCTAAGTGGTATGTAAGTTCGTAACGCTATTTCCACTAATAAACCCCCTTCAAACTGGTAACGTTTATATTATGGCTTGCAGATGGAAAATATGATACTTACTTTATTATTGTATACGTCGAGATAATTTGGAGCACTAAAGATGGTTATTAATGATGGGAAGCCCGTTGTTTGGGATTTGCGGTACATACGGTATCCAGCATCTTGAGCTTCATGAGCCCTTATAATGCTTAAAAGGTTGTTACTCTGGAGAAAATCACAGCATGCCGTATAACTAGAAGAAGAAAGAAAAATTTGTTTAAAAAAAATAAACAATTCTCAGGTGGATTAAATATGAAAACGAAAATCAAATTGCTGAACTCACCTGTAGAAGTATGAACATCCTCTAACACTGTTATGGGAAAAATGTTCCGCATTCTTTTCATTCCCAAAATCTTCTAGAGGATCTGACCACAAAATGTCACACATGGGGCCGAAAGCAGGGGGTTCTTTGAACCTGTCCAACTATCAAAAAATAGAAGAGATTATTATTTAGAAAAATAAGCACGAAAACATATTTTCTATAGTAATTGAAGGGTAGAAATGCAAAAGGAGTCAAGCGCCATCTTTCACTTTTTTCAGGAGAGACTAAAAACATGTTGTAAATTCAGCGAGACCATTTAAGAAAAAAAAAGAAAGTACTTTCGAGATACTTTCATGCTCTATCAAACTAAAAAAAGTTTGCTCACGAAAAGCTATCCGGTTTCGAGAAATTGAATCAAACAGGTCACGTTTCGAGGTTAGATTTTGGGTCCGTATCGACTTTTAACATCTTTCAACTGACATTTCAACTTCAAAATAATGACGATAGCAATAATAATGTTGCATATTTCCAATAAATGAGGAATTGGGTTTCAGGTTATTCAGTGCTGAAGGGAAGGGACTTCCGTTAATTAAAAATAATTAGCCAGTGTCGAGAAAAATGAAATTTGGTTTTTTAGTTTGTGGTTAGAAAAGCTTCTCGGACTGTGAACACAAGAACACAAATTTTGAATAATGATGCCCCAAAAAAATCCTTTGGCAGGCTTGTGTAATAGAATTTATCTGATTTTTTGAGCTAATACACCCGATTTCGAAAATTTGGCGCCTGACTCCTTTTGCATTTCTACCCTTCAATTGAAAAATTACGAATCGGGGTGAATAATAAAATTTTCTGATAAGTTTGGGGCCGTTCAAAAACTACGTCACACTATTGTGAGTATTTTCTCCACCCTTCCCTTTTTTCGTCACAGATCGTTACACAAAATTTGAACCCCTGGGGTGACGTCACAAATATGAAAATCCCCCACCCCCCTTTTAAGTAAACATTTTTTGTTCGATTTCATTTCACAAACGCCTAAAATAAAACACAAAATTCATAGCCCAATATTCACTTGAAGCTGGGGAAATAGGGCAATTTTTCATAACAATAAGGAAATAAATTCTTTTAAATAAAATTAATATATATAGTTATCATATTGAATTCAATATGAAACGTATCAGATTTCTAGTCGAAATATATAATATATTGCATTTTCAGCAAAATAGTTAAATTTTTAAACAAAAAAGACTAATTTCAACGAAAAACAGTTGAATTTTCAATAAAATGATTAAATTTGTAATAGAATAGTTAAATTTTCAACGAAATAATTATATTTTCAAAAAAATAGTTGAATTTTTCACAGAATAGTTGAATTGTCAACCAAAAAGTAGAATTTTCTACCAAATTTTTGAATTTCCAAGACGAATTACGAATTTTCTACAAAACAGTTGAATTTTTAACGGGAGAATATGAATTTTGAACAAAATAGTTGAATTTTCAACTAAAAAGGATGACTTTCTAACAAAATTGTAGAATTTTCTACAAAACCGTTGAATTTTCAACAAAAA
>CAKNXH010000047.1:92579-188110 GCA_932178445.1 Andricus quercusramuli | reverse complement strand
TTGTTGAATTTTCATCCTAAAACACGAGTTTTCTACAAAATACTTGCATCCTCAATTTTAACCTGAAAATGTGAATTTTTAAGCAAATAGTTGAATTTTTAACTAAATAATTAAACTTTCTACAAAACAGTTGAATTTTCAAATAAAATTATGAATTTAAAAGAAAACAAAATTAAATTATTAACAAAGAAGTTGCATTTAAAACCATTTGAATTTCCAGCCTAAAGTTATTTTTAACCAAATAGTTGAATTGTCAACAAAATAGTTGAATTTTCTTGCTAGAAAAATATGTGTTTTCTACGAAACAGTTAAATTTTCAATTTTAATCAGAAAATATGAATGTTTAACCAAATGGTTGGATTTTCCATGAAAATAATCGAACTTTCCATCCAAGTTGACGATGTTTCACGAAAATAGTTAATATTTTAGACTGAAATAAGCATTTTCTACAAAAAGGTCATTTTCAACCAAATAATGAACAAAATAATTAAATTTTCTACCAAGCAGATGGATCTTCAATTACTAAAATGAATTTTTATCAAAGTAGTCTAACTTTTAACCAGACAGTTCAATTTTCAATCAAGAAGATTAATTTTCCTAAATTTCCAACAGAATAGTTAAATTTTCAACGAAGTAATTAAATTTTCAAAAAAATACTTGAATTTTTCACAAAATAGTTGAATTGTCAACCAAAAAGTAGAATTTTCTACCAAATTGTTGAATTTCCAAGACAAAATACGAATTTTCTACCAAACAGTTGAATTTTTAAATGGAGAATATGAATTTGGAACAAAATAGTTGAATTTTCAACTGAAAAGGATGACTTTCTAACAAAATTGTTGAATTTTCTACAAAACAGTTAAATATTCTGCCAAATTGTTGAATTTTCATCCTAAAACAAGAGTTTTCTACAAAATACTTAAATCCTCAATTTTAACCTGAAAATGTGAATTTTTAAGCAAATCGTTGAATTTTTAACTGAATAATTAAATTTTCTACAAAACAGTTGAATTTTCAAATAAAATTATGAATCTTCAAGAAAACAAAATTAAATTATTAACAAAGAAGTTGAATTTAAACCATTTGAATTTCCAGCCTAAAGTTATTTTTAACCAAATAGTTGAATTGTCAACAAAATAGTTGAATTTTCTTGCTAAAAACATGTGTTTTCTACAAAACAGTTAAATTTTCAAATTTAATTAGAAAATATGAATGTTTAACCAAATGGTTGGATTGTCCATGAAAATAATCGAACTTTTAATCCAAGTTGACGCTTTTTCACGAAAATAGTTATTATTTTAAACTGAAAGAAGCATTTTCTAGAAAAAGGTAATTTTCAGCCAAATAATGAACAAAATTGTTAAATTTTCTACCAAGCAGATGGATCTTCAACTACTAAAATGAATTTTTAACAAAGTAGTTTAACTTTTAACCAGACAGTTCAATTTTCAATCAAGAAGATTAATTTTCTAGCAAAAAGATAAATTTCCAACAAAATATATAGATTTTCAACCGAAGTGTTGAATCATCAACTAAATACGATCAATTTTCAACCAATAATGGAATAGTTAAATTTTCAAATAAAAAAATTAATGTTCAACCAAATAGTTCAATAATCAACCAATAAAATGAATGCTTAAGAATTTTCAAACAAAAAGTATGAATTTTTAACAAAAGTTTGAAATTTTCTACGAAAACGTTGAATTTTCAACAAAAACATAAAAAATTGAATAGTGGTATTTTCAAAATAAAATAAAAATATTTCAACCAAAGATAGAATAGTTAAATTCTCGGTTACAAAAATTCTTGAAACAGGGGAAACAGAGCTATTCTTTAAAAAAAAAGATGCATAGGAGAATAGAAGAAATAGTGTTAACTCTGTACTTAGATTCTTTACTTGTAGGAAGAGTCTACATGTACCTAAAAAATCTGGCTATATGTACCGAAATTTCGGTACAAATAGACTCTTTTCCAACGCTATTTGTACCGAAATTTCGGCACCCGTAGCCACGACCTCACTTGTGAAATAAAATCACTATTGATGTTTTTTTCAACCATTTACAGAAATTGGTATTCACATTTATGTTTTCAAAGTGTTATGCCACATGTTCAGAGTTAATCCCTTCACCCTTAACGGTCTCTTTATGATTTGCAAAAATTGAT
Organism: Andricus quercusramuli; assembly: GCA_932178445.1. Classification (NCBI taxonomy): domain Eukaryota; kingdom Metazoa; phylum Arthropoda; class Insecta; order Hymenoptera; family Cynipidae; genus Andricus; species Andricus quercusramuli. The sequence continues at coordinate 185,947 of CAKNXH010000047.1, read as the reverse complement.
TAGCTATTTAAAAAAACAAAACAAAAATAGACTAGGAATAGTTATAACATTTGTATAATATTATAAAAATTAACGTGATTTTGCTCAGATAAAATTTTAATTTACATTTTGCCTCTGTGTATTTATAAATACTTAAAAAAATTAAAATGGAAAAATCCCTGATTCAAGTTTTTTAATCAAGTTTTTATGGTTCCCACTTGACTGAGATTCATGAATATTTTAATGATCAACAGGTGAACATAAATTGTTCCCGAATTATTAAAGTTTCTTTTATAAAAAGTACAAACTTCTCTGATTAATCAGGTTTTCCCGACATTCTTGAAAGAATTTCTCATGCAATCTTGTAAAAATATAATTCAATGCCAATCTTTATACTACGGCAATTACTTTAATTTAGAAATGCTTTAATTTTAGATTTTGATCATGTGAGCTTTGTGAATATTTTAAGCCTTGAAACTTATACTCTTACAATTTTATTTTAAAAATCAAACACTTTAAAACTGGCACCTTTTTTAAATCAAAAAATAAATCAAACTTTCATTATTAAAACATACAAAATTAGTGATTAGAAAAACATAAAGTTCTAAATTGGAAACCTTTTGAAAAAATGTATCTTTTATTTTCCAAAATTTGAAACTATGTATTTCAAATTTCAAGAACTCGATTTGAGGCGTCCAAAGTTCAGTGTTTCCAAAATTTAACTTACATAACATTTTTTGGTTTAAAATCTAAAGCCCTAGAATTTCAAAAATTTCAAATTTAAGGCTTCCAAATTTAAGGCCCTCAAATTTGATCGACTTCAAATTTAGTTGCTTGTAAAATGTACATTTCACATTTGTATTATAAGCACATAAAGAAATACTTTTATATGAAAACGGATATACACGCGAAAAGGTATCGAGTCAAAGCTCTAGATTGGTAACCTTTTCAAAAAATGTATAATTTCATTCTCCACAATTTTAAACTGTATATTTGAAATTTCCATAACTAAACTTGAAGAATTCAAAATTCATTGTTTCCAAAACTCAAAATGGTCAAAACTATTTGGTTTTAAATTTAAAATCCTAGAATTTCAAAAAAATTTTATTCAAGGCCATCAAATTTGAAAGACTTCAAATTTTGTAGCTTGCAAAATCTGATTTTCAACATTTTCAACATTTAAAGCTCAACAATTTTCCCCCTGAAACTGTAAATGAGGAAGGCATTATAACATTTTAATTTTCGAAATTATAAATAAAGGAGTATTTATAATCATTATTCTGATGATAAGTAGAACAAAATGAAACGAATATTTTTTTATCAAATGTTCCTATCTAATTATTATAGTTCGTTATTTCTAAACATTAGTTCAGAAAGAATAATTTTTCAATAATTATATCAAAAATTTTTGTTAGACTTTTATTTTTTTAACAAGAGGAGGTAGTTGAAAAACAAGAGCGGTTTCAAAAATTATTTTAATCTATGGAAAACCCATGATTAATAAGGTGTTGTTAAAAAACTTTCTTAGTCCTGGAATTCCATATTTTTTTCATTATTTGAAGAAATTCAGGGACAAACGCCCTTTCGTAAAAAATTTTTGTCTTGTAATTTGTTTAAACATTGAAATGCAAATTTCAAGAATTGACTTAATTAATTTATAATCCTAATTATTTAAATTAAATATCCACATTTCATTGTCATTTTATCGATTTTGTAATCGATGTGTTTTTTAGTTTGATCAAAATGCGGTCTTTTTTGGTTTTGCCGGCCTCATAATTATTATACAAAATTTAGTTTTCAAATAAGACAACATTTCTTGGGAGGGTCCTTGATTATTAAAACCTTATTCCTAATATTATTTGTAATAACTAATTAACATAAGCTCTAGCAATCCAAAGAAGAAACCTAGGTATTGTTTAAAAAAGAGATTATTTCAAAAGTTATTTAGTCTAAAAGTTTGAAACAAATAGCCACAACTTTTCTATTGTATTATAAACACATTAAGAAATACTTTTATACACATTTATATGAAAACGGATATACACGCAAAAAGGTTCATATCATGGAGTAAATGGTCGATCAATACAGCAGGTGGCGGCACATCGAGCTGCCTGGTTCGCTTCCGGCTCTCTACCTCGATTCTCATAACACTCGACCAATCGAACGATCCTCTAATTCTAATTTTCGATCTCATATATTACTCTTCTAAATCTAAACAACCACCTCGAGAGCAACTAGAATTTTTTTTTATTTTAATTTCCTAATTTCAAAATAAAAATGAATCGGATCACCCTTTCCATTTTAACTTTTGTGGTTCATTATCTCGAATATGACTCAGTGAGAGATTATAAGGATGTTGTGGGAAAGATTTTTAATAACTAATGCAAGAATCGAAAATTAGAATCGTCTTAAAAAATAAATTCAGTATTAAAAATTTAACAAAATGTTTCCTCATTTTTGAATTTTATATTCAAGTGATCTTGCAAGTATTATGTGTAATTTTTTTCACCTTAGTATTGCTTTCTGTGAAATATTTCATATGAATAGATACTACTGATTACTAAAAGGCGCTTCTTCTGCAAGAGCAACAAGTTCCAGTCGAAATCGTTGAAAGAAGGCATGGATAAGGGGTCATCCATAAACGAAGTTACTAATTTTAGGCTATTTTTGGCCCCTCGTCCCCCCTTGTTGACAACCGTAATTTTGCCTTTACCCAAAAAATTTTTCGGGGGGGGGGGGCACCCGAAAAGTAACGTAGCCCAACATTCTATCAAAACAGAAGAAAGAGGGTTATTTTTCACGAAAAAACAGTAACAATGGAGCAATAAATTCTTTCCAATAAAATTTATCAATGTAAATACCATATTGAATGCAATATAAAACACTTTAAATTCTTAAGATTTCAAATCGACATATATATTGAATTTTCAATGAATAAGATTAATTTTCTAACCAAAAACTTTTTCCAAATGGTTCAACTTTTAACCAAATGGTTGCATTTCTAACTAAAAAATTTGAATTTTTAAACAAATAGTTAAATTTTCAACCAAAAAGATGAATTTTCCAACAAAAATATTAATGTTGTACCAAAAAACACAAATTTTCAACAGAAAACATCAATTTTAAACAAAATTGTTGAATTTAAAAATCAACAGAACGAATTATCTACAAAACGATTGAACTTTCAACCTGAAAATATGATTTGAAAAAAAAAATAATTTTCTACCAAATAGTATAAATTTTCATAAAAATAGATTAATTTTTAACCAAATAGTTAAATTTAAACCAAAAATATGAATCTTTAACCAAAAAGTTAACTTTCAACGGAATAATGTAATTATTTACCAAATTGTTAAATCCTCAGCCAAACCAGATTAATTTAGACCCGAAGAACTTTACTTTTTAAACCAAAAAGGATGTATTTTCATCCAGCAAGTTTAATTTTCTAAAAAATACGAATTTTTAACAAAATACACGAATTTTCAACTAGAAAAGATAAATTTTCAAGAAAAATCTTAACTTTCAACTAAGAATCGAAAAGTTACATTGTTAGTTAAAAACATTAAGTATGAAACAAAAGCAAACGAATTTTCAACATAAGAGATGAATTTTCAATTAAAATGATGAATCTAAAAAAATGAATTTTCCACAAAAGCGTTCATCCCAAAAGATGAAATTTCCAGCAAAAAGATTAATGTTGTAGTAAAAAATCACAAATTTTCAACAAAGTACATTATTATTCAACAACATTTTTGAATTTTAATACCAAAAAGACGAATTATCTACAAATTTTCAACCCAAAATATGATTTTTTAACAAAAAAATTGAGTTTCTGCTAAAAAGTATAACGTTTCATAAAAATAGTTTAATTCTTAACAAAAAAGTTGCTTTTCAACTGAATAGTTTAATTTTATACCAAAATGTTTAATACACAAATAAACCAGATTGATTTAGATTAAAACAGCTGCATTTTTAATCCAAAAGGACGAATTTACAACCCAAAAGATTGATTTTCGACCAAAAGAAACGAATTTTTATCAGAATACATGATTTTTCAACTTCAAAAGCTCAACTTTCAATTAAAAATATAAATATTCAACCACAAATAAAATATTTACAAAGTTAGTTAGAAAAATTAATTCTCAGCCAAAAAAAAAAACGAATTTTCAACAAAATAGTTACATTTTCAATACATGAGATGAATTTTCAACTAAAATGATGAATCTTCAACTGAAAAAGATGAATTTTCAACAAAAGAGTTCAACCCAAAAATATGATTTTTTAAAACAAAAAAATTAATTTTCTGCTAAAAAGTATAACGTTTCATAAAAATAGTTTAATTTTTAACAAAAATGTTGATTTTCAACTGAATAGTTTAATTTTATACCAAAATGTTTAATACACAAATAAACCAGATTAATTTAGATTGAAACAGCTGCATTTTTAATCCAAAAGGACGAATTTACAACCCAGAAGATTGATTTTCGACAGAAAGAAACGAATTTTTATCAGAATACATGATTTTTCAACTTCAAAAGATTAATTTTCAATAAAAAATATAAATATTCAATAAAAAATGAAATAGTTACAAAGTTAGTTGGAACAATTAATTCTCAGAAAAAAACGAATTTTCAACAAAATAGTTACATTTTCAATAAACGAGATGAATTTTAAACTAAAATGATAAATCTTCAACTGAAAAAGATGAATTTTCAACAAAAGAGTTCAACCCAAAAGATGATTTTTTATCCCAGAAGATAAATTTTCTAAAAATAGAATAGTTAATTTTTCAATCAAGGAGATGAATCGACAATCAAAAAAATGAATTCTTAACAAATTAGTTCCACTTTTAACCAAGTAGCTGAATATTCTGAACAAAAAATATGACTTTTTAACAAAATAGTTGCATTTTCAACAAAACGATAAAATGTTCAACCAAATACTAAAATTTTTAAGAAAACGAGATGAATGCCAAACCAAAAATATAATAGTAAATTTTCAATAAAAAGTAGTTGTTTTTTGTTGTTGGGTTCTATTAATTTAGGTCACATTCAAGCAAGAACCCCAGAAAAAGGAGACAAAGGTTTATGTTTCTTAAAAACAGCGTAAAAAATTATTTAAAATTTATTATCGAGGAATGTACTAAATGTTATCTAAGTTCATAACGTTACTTCCGCTGACCCCCCCCCCCCCCCCCGCCCCTCCCCTACTAAACGTAGTTTCTGGCGTGACACCTCCCCCTTCAAATTGGCAACGTAGTTTATGGACGATCCCTTAGAGGGGATATTTTAATGAGAAATATTATAACAGTATCAAAATCGCTGAGAAAAAGTCTCCCCGTGTAGCATCTTAAAAATCAATAGTGAAGAACTCACCGAACGTATGTCGTCTAAATTGTGGATTTCCGGCGAAAGACCACCATGAACACAGAGAAATTGTTGGTTCATCAGGGCTGCTAGCGGTAAACAGTCAAATGCATCCATACATGCATCGTACACTTTCTCTGAGTATTTTATTTTACCTGTAAAGAAGGAAAAAAATGGTTAATATACACCCATTTACTCTGCATACGTAATACATAGGGGATGAGAAAAATAACTAGAGAAATAAGATTTGAAAGAAGATTAAGAATCAGGGTAGCAACAAAATCCCAATTTCAAAATGCCCTGACTAATATTTTTCCTGATCGTCATAATTTTTTTAGGTATAAAAATAACCTTACGCCCTGGAGATCAATAATGTTAATACAACAAATTTTGTTATAAATATATTTTAAACACTTTTAGTGACAACAGTAAGACAAACATACGGAATACATATGTGAAATACATGAATTTTCAAACCAATTAGTTCAGTTTTCAAATAAAAAAACAAATTTTAAACTAAAATGGAACAATTAAATTTTCAGTTAAAACAATGCTCAACCAAGAAAAAAGGAATTTTCACCAAGAAAAAAAGAATTTTCAACCAAGAAAACTGAAGTTTTCAACAATATAGTTAAATTTTCAACCAGTTGTAAATCTTCGAGCAAAGAAATTCTCAACAAAACGTGTAATAGTTGATATTTCCACAAAAAATTTTCTTATTTCAAACCAAAACAGTGGAATTAAACCAAAAAATACAAATTTTCAAGGAACTTTCCACAAAAGAGTTGAATTTCAAACCAAAAAAAAGATTTCTGTCAAAAAAAATCTTATCCAAAATGTTGAATTTTTAGCCAAAAAGACAAAATACCTGCAAACCAGTTGAGTTTCCGTCCCAAAAATATGAATTTTCTACCAAAATAATTCAATTTTCAACCCCAAAAAGACGAGTTTTCAACAAAATAAATGGAATTTCAATTAATAAGACAAATTTACAAGCAAAAATGGAATAGTTCAATTTTCAGTTAAAAAAAAAAGATTCAATAAAAAAAACGAGTTTTTAACAAAATAATAATTGAACTTACAACCAAAAATTATGAATTTTCTATTTAAAAAAATGAATTTGCAGCGCAAAAGAGGCATATTTTTAACAAAATATATGAATTAACTAAAAAATATAAATTTTCAACCAAATATAGAATAGTTCAATTTTCAGTAGAAACAAATAATTTTCAGCCAAATAAAATACATTTTTAACGAAATAATTAAATTTTCAACTTAGCAGATGAATATTCAACTAAGAAGATTAAATTTCTACAAAAAAGATCAATTTTCCACAAAAAATGGAATAGGTAAATTTTCCGTTGAAGAAGTGAATTTTCAACTAAAACGATTAATCTTCAACGAAAAAAACTGTTAACCAAATAGACGATTTTTGAACACAAAAGATTAATTTTCTACCAAAAAAGACCAATTTTCAACAAATTGGGTAAGTGTACCAGTCTCCAGACAGGTATCAGTGGTCAGACAGTCTCGTTTATTTTACAGTAAGAACAGTGTAATAAACTACATATAATTATAAAAAGTAAATAGATAATTTCATTTTGCATACTTTCTAGTAACACGCAAGGGAAAAAAAATCATGTAAACTTCTATTTATTTTACGTTAATGAAAATCACTTACATTAGATAAGTTTTGACTAAAATAGATGCATTTTCCAAAAGTGGGAGACTTGGAAGTTTTCGAAATCCTTGACAAATTCAATTTATGTATTATATATTTAGAGATTTTTGATCTGTCCGAACTAAGATGCAGTATTTTTCAATTTACCCAGAGATCGACAGCCTGTCCGAACTCTAGCGTGAACGTCATTCAGGAGATAAATAAAACGTAGTCATAAATTTTTTTAAATAGAATTTATCATTTACTTATTTTAAGATGAAGTTATCATTTCAAATAGTAAAAAACTTGTTTGTGTATTCGATATTATAAAAATGTAAACATTGTCTTGAAATCGTAACCTGCCTAACCTCGACTTAGATACACCAATTTGACTTTTATCCCATTTTGCTGTCAAATTTCGATGGACAATAACTGCATTTTTTATTAGGAACTGAAATGAAACTATTTATAACATTTTAAATAGAGAAGAAGGTTCGTTTATAATAGTGATAATATAATCAATAATTGTCTTGAAATTCTAACTTCCCTAACATATAATAGATACAATTTTACATTTTTGTTCAATTTTTTCTATAATTTGACTTAAATGATTTAAAACGCATTTTTGATCAAACATTATTATTTTTAGTATTTTAAAGTCGTTTATTATTAAGCCTATTTGCTTTAAATATACATTTTCGAATTTGTGATACATAAAAATACTGGCCGACTATTGGAACACATGCTGTCCGACCACTGATGTTTTCGTAACATTTTCCAGAAAACTTTTTTTTTCTTTCAAAATGGAATTCAACTTGAAAAAAGACAGCAGAAATAACTTTATAAATAAATATAGAGTCCGAAAATGTGACTCTTTGTTAGAAAAAAGTTAAAAATAAGTGCCTGCAAAGATTTAAATATGAGGGTAACGCTATTTGTCCGACTACTGGTACGTTTACCCTACATGAATTTTCAGTTAACAACAAAAAATATTTGATGAAAAAAATGTTTCAACAAAATAGTTCAACATCCAACCAAAAATTATGAATTTTCTAGCAAAATAATTGAATTTTCAACCAAACAGATCAATTTTGAACCAAACTGATTACATTTCTATAAAAAAGATACATTTTCGACAAAAAATATAATTGTTAAATTTTCCATTTAAAAAATTAAGTTTTAATTTAAAAAAACTAATCTTCAACCGAACAAATGAATTTTCAACGAAAAATATCAATTTTCAAACAAGAAGATTCATTTTCTACCAAAAAATATAATTTTTTAACAAAATACATGCATTTTTAAACAAATATTTGAATTTTTAACAAAAATTTACAAGCTTCATTTATTAAATTAAAAAAAAAAAATTGTTCAACTTAAATGATGAATCATCAACCAAAAAAGACGAATTCTCAACAAAACAGTTAAATTTCGAACTGAAGTGATTGACTTTTTAATACAATTGTTTAATTTTCAAGAAAATAATAAAATTAACTTCAACTTCTGTTTATTGAAAATTTCCTGACTCTGTCAATTTTTCCCTGACCTTCCCTGACTTTTCCCTGACCAACAAAATTTCCTGACATTTCCAGGTTTTCTAAGTTTTACATGTTAGTATACACCCTGATTTCAATTCAAGGAACATGATTGTTGTTTCAATTGAAACAATTTTCGAAAAATTTACAAAAATAGACATTATTTCATTTCAACGAGGTTTCTAAGCAAAGCTGAATTATTTGCAAAGAAAATGGAAAATTTACTAAACAAAATGGAAAAATTTGTATGAAAAAATAAAAAGATTAAAACAAGATAAAATAAAGCCAAAAAATAAATGCGAATGTTTTGCAACATTTTTGTTTTTGAAATTCTACATTTGTCAAATTTAATTATTCTCAAATCAAACAAATTCCATTTTTTTAACTGAATTGTTTTTATATTAGAGAAACTTCGGCTAGCTTTGAAAGTTCGAATCCTCAATTTCTCCTTGAATTCTTTCTATATTGTAATATATTTTTAAATCTCGAACCTCTCTTTTTTATATTACAAGTTTAAGGTCCTTTAAAATAAAGCTGTTTAAATATAAACCAAATTGAAAAATGATTTGAAAATACTGGTCAATTAAACAAATTCAAAGCTTATTTTATTTGTATTTTGAATAATTGTCAATCTTAAACCTTAAAAACTTAAAAAAATGACTAAACTTAGGATATCTAACAATTTCAAGTTCCAAAATTAGTTGACTTTCTAAACCTGAAGATTAATGTTTACGAATTTTTAGCTCAATCCTCAAACATTCCAATTAAGTCACAAATAAATAATAATATTATTATTCGCAAGTTATCCAACTCGGAATTGTTACCAAGTTCTGATTTCAAAATTACTCAACTTACAAAGCATAGGAAGTTTTCAGAATTTATAGCCCGACTCTTGTAAAATTATTAATCAACCCAAATCTACCACAAATTCTGGGAATGTAAATGAATGTTTAAATACTCACATTAAGCGCATCATTAATAATCGCGGTATTTGCAAATTACCAAACCAAATTTCCAGTTCAACTCTCTTAAAATATTAATTAATAATGGAAATCTACTGAGCACTATAGTAAAATTTAATTATATGAAATGTTAATATTATAAAATTTTAATTATTGATAAAATAACATAAAGTTTCCAATTTTTATTACAGCATAAAATAAAATTACATTAACCTATATTCAAAAATAAATAATTTAATTTAATTAAAGAATAAATATAATTTAATGTAAAAAGAGTTTCAAGAATAATCTTTTTAATTTTTAAATAAATTTTTCTTATGAAAAGAAAAGGTTTTGAAATTTACACATATAATAAAATCCGGTAAGTATAAAAAACTTTTCTCCTCTATTATCTAATTGAAGCAATTAGTTTAATTAGGAGAATTAAAAACACCAAATTGGAAAACTTTGCCAGACTAAGATTTTCGACATTTAAAATATTTAACATTAATGATTTTTAAATTCAAGTATCAACTGTTCTTTATAGGGCTAACTAGGCCTAGGAACTTGTCATGAATAAATACAGATACAAAATACTTCAATGTCAAAGATTTCAAAAAATTAAAGCATGACTCGCATGTCAATTTTTCCAAAATTTGAATTTCATGAAAATGTGAAAGGTATCAAGTTTAAAGATATCAAATTTGTAAAATTGAATTTGATGGATTATCAAATTTGTTGACATACAGAAAATTTCTTAATTATTCGAATGTTTCGGACCTACAATCGAGATCAAAACTAAAAAGCGCATAAAACCAAAGTATGAAATTTCAAAGTATTTGAATACGTACAAATGTTGAGCAATTTACACTATTTTGCAATCTAGCAAGTTTTAACGTTTCAAATTTTCACAACCAGTTAAATTAATATTTAACATAAATTTTGTATTTAAATTTTGGAAGACTCCTGCTTGGACACCTTAAGATTGGGAATGATCCAATTTTTAAACGATTTCAATTAATAACGAAATGAAGCCCTTTTGGATAATTTTCAATTTTTTAAATGGGTAGTAAAGTATAGATGCCTGTTAAAAATGTCAAATGGATCTTCCAAAATAGATTGTTTCAGATTTTCGAGTGTTATAAAATTCCATTACGAAATTTATTTTCATAAATCAAGCATAAATAAAATACTTTGTTTATGATCATCCAGAAGACTTTCATATAAAAGAAGCTAGTGATTTAAGAAAAGAACTATCTTTGAAATAAATCAACACGTCCTAGTCGTTCTCTCGAAATTGGCAAGAAATAATTATAAAATGCAATATTACTTGAAATTGAAAAGCATTCAAAGGATAAAACAAACCGACAAAGTAAGTATTTAAAATGATATGTTGATTATATACTTATTCTTGGATATATGTAAACACAAAACTTAAGGTTAGATTCGATCGCCACGAGGGGAAACCACTCATAAATCTTCTTTCTCGTAAATCTTCTCCCGTTCTCTTTCACTTCGAAAAAAAGCAAATGATTTAAAGACGTTCGAAATAAATTCACTTTTCTCAAAAACAATTTTCATTGCAATTTTTCGATTTTCGATTTTGTAAATTGAGAAGGTTTAAATAGGAAACTAGGGAATCAAACTTGGATCAAATAATTAAAAAGATCACCATTTAAAGATAAGACATAAGTCCACTTCCGATGTGACGTGTTGCTGATTTAACTACAAAAAAATTTGATTCTCAAAATTTATTCAGTTTCCACAAAATAGATGTGTCAGTCGAAAACCTGAAACTGACACTGACCACAAATTGGAACCGGCACGGCTGCGGATTGCAATACAAATTCGGATAAAGCCCTTTAAAACACCTAGAAATCTTTTTAAAATCCCGCACAACATCTTGAAATCTTTAATATCTTTTAAATTTTCTTTGAAAGTCTGTAAACCTTTAAAATCCGTTAAGACTCCATAAAATGCCATGAAACTCGTAGAAATCCCTTGAAATCCCTAGAAGTTACTTAGAATTTTATTTGATTTAATTTACTGCCTAAAGTTCTCTATAGACATTCTTTAAATTTACAATAAGGACAACGACGACAGACATACCCCGAAGTAAGTTCCGTTTTTTCTCAATCAATGAGTCCGAAAAGATCAAGATTTTAATTTTCATATAAAACCAATACCTTCTCGTTGAGACAAAAATGTAAAAAAAATTAATTTTCAACCAAAAATAGAAAATTTGAATTTTCAGTAAGAAAATTAATAATTGCAACAACAAAAAAACAAAATATTCAAATTTTCAACCGAAGAGATGAATTTTTAACAAAGTAGCTCAACTTTTAACCAAATGAGACAAATTTTCTGCAAAACAGTGGAATTTTCCAACCGCCTAAAATATGCTCTACCAAACAGACGAATTATCAACAAAATAGCTTAATTTTCAACCAGAGACGAATTTTCAACTAAAATGATGAATCTTCAAGAAAAAAACTGATTTTAAACAAAGTAGTTCAACTTTCAACCCACAATTTAAATTTTGCAATGAAAAAAATTAATTTTTAACAAAAAAAGATATCAATTTTTAAACAAAAATGGGAAAAGTTACATTAACATTTTTAAAAAATTATTTTAAACTGGAATAGTTAAATTTCCACTGAAAAATTAATTTTCAATTTAAAAAAACGAATTTTCAGCCAAAGTGATGAATTTTGAATAAATTATGTGATGGTAAATATTTAAACTAAAAAAGATTTGAATAATAAATAAAAAACAGCTGAATTTAACCAAAAGATATGATTTTTCAAACAAAATATTTAAATTCTCAATCAAAGAAGAAATGGTTGAATATTCAACAAAAAAATATTGCAGTTGAATTCTCAACACCAAAATATTAATTTTCAACAAAAAAGATAATTTTCTAGCAAAATAGTTGATTTTTCAACCCAAAAAGACGTATTTTCAACGAAAATGTCGAATTTTTAATAAAAAAGGATGACTTTTTAACAAAATTGTTGAATTGCTAACCAAATGATACAAAATTTTAAATGAGGACATAACCGTCTGGAAGAAGCAACTGAAAAAAGGTAGAAATAAAATTACAAGGGAAATAAATTACTAACAAAAATATTATATGAGGGTGAACGCAAAACTTCATTTTCGAAATTGCCTAATTTTTCCCCAACCAATTTCTCATTTTTCCTGAGCATTAATATTCAAAGAGCAGAATCTTATTCTTGTAAAATTTTTAACATAGATTTTTTATATTTAAAAAATATTTTTTTCAATACATTTTTTTACTTTTAAATAAATTTTCTATACATTTTTATACATTTTTAGAAAATTAACCAAATTAAAATTTGTCAATTTATTATCCTTGATAGTTATTTAAAGTGCCAGTTATAGAAATTCCCTGCCTTTTGTCAGACTTTTTTTTAAATCCCAGACATTCCCTGACCAAAAAAATTCCCTAACTTTTTTCTGACCTACGGTCACCCTGGGTATTAAACATTTTTTCGAAATATTAAACAAAATTAGTGGTTACTTACATTCTTGCTTAAATGTGAAATATTCCGTGAGATGCCGGCACTCATGGTTACCTCTGAGAAGGAAGAGTGTGGTTGGATGGCACAGTTTCAATGCCCACAGGTACAAAACGCACTGTAACAGAAATACAAATTTTTCCAGTATGCATAACAAATTGCAGAACATTTGAAAAGAATCATCCAAAATAACTGGAATTTCAAGTGGGAAAAACAACAGATATTTAAATAAACAATTTTTGAAAATTTTGAATTTCAACTTGCTTTTACTTTAACTTGCATTTAAGAAAATTCACCTGACGCCAATATCCATAAAAATTCACAATCAGTGCAGTGAAAAGAATTAGGAAGAAGATTTTTTAGCAGTCAGAAGCCTGGAGGAACAAAAAATTTTAATTTGAGTTGATGTTTAGGGGAAACTTCCCTACACTAGATAATGCCACCTACAGAAGATAATCATTATTTAAAAATAATGTTTGTAAAATAATTCATTTAATTTAATTTAATTAAAAGTTAAACCACTATACGTGCAAATAAATCTGAATTAAAATTAATTATTTTTCTTTTATCTGTGCTCTTAATTAATGATTATCCACACTGTAGGGACGTTTCTCTTACATTCGCGATTGCAGATTTGCCAATCCTGTATAAAATAATAATAAGGATAAATAAAATTTACGGAAACTCGCAAGGGAAAAATATTACTTTTAGCAGAAGTTAGTTATCTTTTATTTACCTCAATACTGAAGTAACCTCTGTCAACATAATCACCCAGAAACAGGTACTTTGTTGTTGACGGTGGCCCACCAACTTCAAATAATTTCATCAAATCGTAGAATTGGCCGTGAATATCTCCGCAGACTGTAACAAAAAAAAAGAGAACGTTCAAATTACATTAAAATTAGTTTTTGTTCGTCGTTTTATTCTTATTTAATTACAATAACTCACGAAAACTTAATTTCCTTTTACTTCATTGAATTAGAAATGATCTAATTGTTTCTCAAAATTGCTAAAACATTCTAATTCGGAATTATAAGGTCATGAAAAAATTAAAGACTTTAAATTGGAAGCCTTTAGAAAAATGAGAATGAACCATTTTAAAAACAAAGGCATCCACAATGAAATTTATCGATAAATAAAAAAATTTTAATTCTTATTTGAAAGCATCGGAAACTAATTTTTAATTTAAGAGGATTTCAAAACGAGGAATTTTAAACCAAAATGCTTTATTAATTGAGCAATTTTAATTCGATTTATTTTAAATTTTTTATGAAAATGAAACCATTTAGATTAGTTAAATTTAGATATTTGAAACAAAAGTGAAAATGACTAGGACTTAAAGTGGTCATTTTCCATTTAACATTTTTTCAAATTCTGATTTATTTTTTAAAGAATTGAAATTTAAAAAAAAATAAACTTGGTGTTTATACATTTTGAAGAGACTGAAATTGCATTTGTAGTTAAAAGAATCTCAGAATGAAAACATAATCAGAAAGTTTTATTTAAAGGCCTTTTATAACTTGAGAATTTTGAAAAAAGAAAGTTTTCCATCTTGGACTTTTAAACAATTTGAATTCCGAGGCTTCAAAATTGAAACTTATCGAAAACTTTAGTTTCACCTAATTTAGAACCTTCAAATTTTGAAAACTTTCAAAATAATTACGAAGTGACACAAAAAATAAACAATACAATAAACAAATAAAAGATAGAAAATAAATTTATATTAAATTAGAAAGAATATGAGTAGCTGATTAAAATATATATAACATTAGATTTTAAGGAAGACACACAATTTTCATTCATAACTACGAATTAGGCTTAAGGCTTTTAAAAGCTGTTGGACTTCAATAAATATGAATATGTATATATCTGGGTTGCTACGAAATCCCAATTTCAAAATTCCCAGACTTTACCTGGCTTTTCCCTACAAAATCGAAGAATTAAATTTTGAGATAAAACAATTAATTTTCAGTCAAGAAAAAAGGAATCCAAAATATTGAATTTTTAATCCGGAAATACGAACTTTTAACAAAAGGTTGAATTTTGTGCCAAAATAATTGAATTTACAACTCAAAAAAAAGAGTTTTCAAGAAAAGAAATAAATATTCAACTAAAAAGGATACATTTTTAGACCAAAAAGGAATAGATGAATCTTCGATAAAAAATGAATTCTTAAAGAAAAGTGTAATATCTGATATTTCCAACAAAGAATATTTTTATTTCAATCAAAAACAGTTGAATTAAACCAAAAAAACACGATTCTCAACAAATTAGTTAAATCCTCTACTGAAACAAACTAATTTTTAAACCAAAAAGATCAACTTTTAATAAAAGAGTTGAAATTTTCAACCAAGAAAGATTTTTCAGTCACTAAAGAAAAAAATCTAATCTGAAATATGGATTTTTCAACAAAATAAATGAATTTTCAACTAAAAAAGACAAATATTTAAGCAAAAGCGGAATAGTTACATTTTCAGTTAGAAGCAAAAAATGTTCACCTCAAAAAAGCGAATTTTCAACAAAATATTAAAATCTTTCTCCAAAGAAATACATCTGAAATTAAAATGATTGAAAATCTTCAAACAAAAAAAAACGGATTTTTAACCAAACAATTAAATTTTCAACCAATAAGATTAAATTTCAATAACAAAAATTAAATTTTCAATAAAATAGTTCAATATTCAAGAAACAAACAAAAAATAATTTTCAAACAAAAAGATGAAGTTTCAAATAATGAGATTCTGTCAAAAAAATTTTTTTCACAAAATAGATGACTTTTAACCTAGAACTGATAAATTTTCAAGTAAGATGATTAATTTTTTAGAAGAAAAGATCAATTTTCAAAAAATACATGAATTTTTTATCAAATATTTGAATTTTTGGAGGAATTTTAATCCTAATAGTTCAATTTTTTACCAAAGAAATAAATTTTCAACAAAAAAGATGAATTAATCACCAGGAAGTAGATTAATACTCTACCACAAAACATGAATTTTTAACAAAATACAAGAATTTTCATCCAAATAGTGGAATTTCAAACAGAAGGAAATAAATTTTTAACCAAATATGGTATAGTTCAATTCTTCGTTGAAATAATTAATTTTCAAAACAAAATATATTCTGAACAAAATAGTTAAATTGTCCGTTGAAAATAGAATATTGCGTGACGAGGGTCAAAAGGGAACGATTTCACGATTGTGAAGTTAGCTGCCCAAGCGAAGCGAGGGCTGATATCACACGAGTGAAATCGTTGCCTCGGCCCGAGTCATGCATATAATTTTTCATTATATCGATTGATGTATGATGAAAAATTAATTTTCAAAATGAAATATATTTCCAACACAAAAGTTAAATTTGGAACAAAAAGAAAGGTTTTTTTTCTTCAAATAAACTAGTAAATCATCAACAAAAACGAATTTTCAACATAGTAGTTCCACTTTCAACTAAGTAGTTGAATTTTCAACAAAAAAATAAAATTAGTTTTAATTTCAGTTTATTATCAAAGAAATGAATTTACCAAAATAAATTAAAAATGTAAGAAATAGAACAATTACATTTTCAGAAAAGAATTAATTTTTAACAGCAAAAACTTTCAACGAAATAGTTCAATTTTCAACCAAACAGATGAATGTTTGAAGAAGATAAATTTGCAACCAAACATGATATAGTTCAATTTTCAGATAAAAAAAATTAATTGTCTACAAAATAGTATAATTTTGAACAAAAAAAAAAAAAGGTTTTTCAACTAAAACAATGAAACACTAGCAACAACAAAAGTTTTCAACTTTCTGAGTTTCCCTGATTTTCCGGAATTCCATGATCTGTAGCGTCCCTGAATACCCTTTTTGAGGCAATTTTTGTTAAATCCCCTAAGAAAGAACAATCTTTAATATAATATTGGCTTTAAGATGGAAACGAATGTTGAGTTGCTTTACTGTAATTTATTCACGCCTTACTAAATAAATTCAAAAAAGTATCTTTTTTTATTAATGTTTTTTAGCATTTAAATAAATGTACTACATAAGTTATGGATAAATTGCAATAAAGAAACTTAAGATTCATTCAGACCCTAAAGCCAATATGATTGAATATCGCTATTTTTTAAAGGGATTCAACAAAACTTGCTTAAAAAAGAAGTAACGAAACAAAACAAAACAAAATTTTAAAATAATGTTGAAAGAATGTAGGTGAAGAACGGAATGTGTCATTTGACATGCATCAAAGTCACATGTCGCTATTCAACAATTTTTTTTTTCAATGTAGATTGTAGGCGGATAAAATGAATAAATGACCATTATTGATATTTTTACTCTGGTAAACAATTTTGTTTGAATAGAAGACTGTTTGAAAAGTCGATATTAGAATTAACAACAGGTATCTGAAGCCAACTGGCAATTAGTTTCCCTATGTAACTTACCAGTGACAGGTGCCTCGATATCTATCATCGTTCTCTCTGAACGAAGAAGAGCAGCGCCATCATTAACAATTCGTAGTGCTGCAGATTCCTCTATTCTACCTTCGAGAATAAAATGTTGTTTGAGCACTTCCGGTTTTGGTCGCCCCGTTCGCGTGTCAAAAACCTCTGCTATTGTTAATTTTCGTGATGGAGGAAATGGTACACCTGTAATCCAACAAGAGAAACACATGTTAGACTATGTCATTCAATTACCATTTTTAATTAATTGGTCCGCTAAAATAAATTAGGCTTGATAGATGGCTCGGATCAAACAGATAAAATTTCAAACCCAAAAACAACCTTTTTTACCGAAGAGTTGAATATTCAAGCCGAAAGGATAAATTTAAAAAAAAAGTTACTTTTCAACCAAATATTCGGACTTTCTACCTAAATTGTTAATTTCTTAACAAAATAAGAATTTTCAATCGAATAGTTAAATTTTTATACAGAAAATATTAATTGTTAATAAAAAGTTAAGTTTCAACAAAAGAGTTAAGCCTCCAACATAAAAGTTAATTTTTAACTGAAAAGTTGAATTTTTGGGCGCCACCCCATTCCCCCCCCCCAAAAAAAAAGAATTTGAAACCAATTAGTTAAATTTTCAACCAGAAAATAAGAATTTTCAACAAAATAGCTAACTCCTCCACAGAATTTAGTTTACGAAAAGAGATAAATTTTCCAACCAAAAACAACACTTTTGAACAAAAGAGTTCAAATTTTCAAGCCAAAAGAATTAATTTTCAACAAAAAATTACTTTTCAAACAAAATAGTTGGACTTTCTACCTGAATAGTTAATTTCTTAACAAAATACATGAATTTCCAAACAAATAGTTGAATTTTCAAATCGAAAACATTAATTTTCAACGAAGTAGTTGAATTTTCTACTCTATTCAAACCAAGAAGACGAATTTTCAACAAAAGGGTTAATTTTCCAACAAGAAAATTAATTTTCAACCAAATAGTTGAACTTTCTACTAAAAAAAAATTAAAACAAACTTGTTGAATTTTCAACCAAAGAGATGAATTTTCAACTAAAATTATAAATCTTTAACTAAACAACTGAATTTTTAACAAATTAATTCAATTTTAGACCAAGCAGTTAACTTTTTAACCAGAAAATACATTTTCAGCCGAATAGTTAAACTTTCACGGAAAATAGATTTTTTAACAAAATAGCTGAATTCTCAACCAAAAGAGATTAGTTTTCTACTCATAGCTGACCCATAAACCTCGCTGAACAAGAGATAACAAAAAAAAAAAAGTAATTTCAGAGTAACTAAAATTAAAGTTCCAAGCTACTGCAAAAATCGTGACTAAGTTACGTTACAAGTTATTTTTAAAAATAGTAACGAAGTTACCCTATAGGTTACCGATAACGTAACTTTTCAGTAACTTATTAGTTACTTGTAAAAAGTTACTACTGTCTCGGATCGACTATAAGGCGTAAAAAAAGTCCACAAAAAGTCGAATGAATACATGTATATGAATATGAATAAAGAATACATAATTCTCATTGGTTTTCAAATATTATTTGCATAATCAATTGGGAGAAGTTAATAATTTACATCAATTTTGAACTTCACGAACATTCAATTTGAATACTATTAACTTGAAATGACTCAACAAATTATGCTTCCTTTAAATTTGAGACACTCGAAACAGGGGAAATAGGGTGATTTTTTACGAAAATAGGCAAATAGATTCTATTAAATAGAATTAATTTAAAGAAATATATTACATTTTCAACAAAGCAGTTGAATTTTCAACCGAAAGTGACGAATTTTCAACAAAAGAGTTGAGGTTGTCAAGTTGAAAAATGGAATGGTTTACAAAACAGTTGACTTTTGAACCCGACAGATTCATTTTCAAACAAATAGTTGAATTACAAAAATATATGTTTTCAACCAAATAGTTAAGAACTTTCAAGCGAATGAAACGAATTTTTAACAAAGTACACTGGAAATCCCCGCGGAGTCGAAAGAGGGTTGCTCAACTATGCGTAAACACCAGCGGCGTAGGAAGACAGGCACAGTGCGCGGGTACTCACGAACGTATATTAGGTTTATTATTATTATTATACCATTAAGCCATTTCCCTTTCGGGGTAGGCGTGACTTTAGCAAAATAGTTTAATTTTCAACCTACAGAAACGAATTTTTTACTAAATGGATGAATTTCCAAACAAAAAATATTAAATTTCAACTAAAAATCAAATAGTTGAATTTTCAAGCCAAAAATGCCAATTTTGTAGAAGACAGTTGAATTTTCAATCACATAAGTTGAATTCAACAAAAAAATGCATTTTAAACTGAGAAATATGAATCTTCTACCATCCAATTTTTAAATAGAAGATATTGCAACTTATCCAAAAACGGTTGCATTTTTAACCGAAAAGTTGAATTTTCTAGCCATAAAGACAAATATTTTAGAAGACAGGTAAACTATCAACATGAAAAGTTAAATTTTCAACAAATAGATCGTTTTCAACCAAGAGAGATGATTTAAAAAAAAATTCCGTAAAAAAGTTGGACTTTCAATCAAAAGGGACAAATTTTCAACAAAATGAATGAGTTTTTAACCAAATAGTTGAATTTTCACGCCAAAAAGTCGATTTTTTGTATTAGAGAGTTAAATGTTCAACAAAAAAAGATGAGTTTTTAACAAAATAAGGTAAACGTCCCAGTAATTGTGTTGCAAATTTTCTTATACTTTTTAAGCAATTTGAAATAATTAAAATTCCATTTGACACTACAAAGTGCTAAAAATAAATGGATTCTATCATTAAACATTACTTTTAACATATTTTTTAAGCAAAATATTCTAATTATAAAGAAGTTTATTGATTTTTGGGACCGTCACGGTTACTGGGACATTTACCTCAATTGAATTATCAACAACAAAATTTAATTTTCATCCGAATAGTCGAATTTTTAACAAAGAAGAATGAACTTTTGACCAAAAATAGTTGGATTTTCTTACTCGATTCTAATAATTTAGTTCGCAATCAGGCGAAAATGTAAAAAAAGGCTAACTTTCTTGAAAAGAGGGGGAAAAAGAAATCCGTTTAAAAAAGGGAGAGAAGGAAAATAGAGGCATGACTGTGAAAACTGTAATTAAAATCTAAAATAATCGATTTCAAACTTTTTCGCCTTAAAAATTTCGAACTGTTTTTGAAAAAATTAAAACTTTGAATGCGGATTCCTGAAATAAGAAATTGATCAATTTCAAACGCTATTAATTTGAAAATGTCAATTGTAAAGTTTTTATGAGAAATTATTCAATTCTTAATATTGTCAATTAAAATGGTACAACTTTTCTATTTTTCCATTTCAATTTTAAAAGTTTAATTGTGATTAAAATTGAAACTACTAAGTACAGCAAACTTTTGAGAAAAACGGAAAAAGTCGATTAGTCGCAGTTTTCTTTAAAAAGTCGCAAAAATTGTATTTTTCAAAAAGGCCTAAAAAAGTCGAAAAAGTCGCAGGATCCGAGCACTGAAATTCCATGTAAATTTTAACACATTCAGGCCAAAATGCAGAGATTTAAAAAAAACATGAATTCACTTCAATTCGAGTGAATTTAGAGAAATTTTAGGAAAATGAAATGAATTCAGGCAAAGAGAGGCAAATTCAGGTAAAGAATTCAGGCTAAATTAATAAGAATTCAGGGTGAATTCGAAAAAATGCAATGCATTGAAAAAAATGTAATCCAAAATGTTCAACTGATTTCGCTAAAACTGGAGTGAGTTTAGAAGAATTCAAGAGACTTTGATGAAATTCATGAGAACTAGAAAGAATATAATCGAACAAAATTTAATGTATAGAATTCCTGAAAATAAAACAAGAATCTAATGATGAAATTTGGACAACCACCACAAAATGCTTCTATTGCAATTCCTAAAAACAAAAAAAATTGTTTCTTTGGACGAAAATAAAAAAGAGGAAAGAAAAATGAAAAATGTCCTGTTTTTTATTTTTGTCCAAAGAAACAAATTTTTTGTTTTTAGGAATTGCAATAGGAGCATTTTGTGGTGGTTGTCCAAATTTGATCGTTAGATTCTTCTTTTATTTCCAGGAACTCTATACATTAACTTGAGTATTGGACGTTAAATGGGATTTTGAATTTGAATTTAATCTAATTTAAAATTCTTAAATTTCGAAAAAAAATTTCAAAATAAACAAAAATCTTCCATCAGAACAATTAGTAGAATTCATAAAAATTCAAGGTGAACTTTTGAAAATTTCAAGTTACTTCAAAATAATTTTAAAAAAATTTTAAATGTATTGAATTCATTAAATTTGAAATGAATTAAGAAAAATGCCAGGGAATTCAAAAGAATTTGAACAAATGCTTAAGAATTCAAAGTGAGTTACAAATGAATTCAAATAAATTGAAAAAATATATATTCCATTGATTTTAATAAAATTGCAATGCATTTAGAAAGATTCAAGAGAATTCAAGAGAATTCTACAAAATTCACACTAAATCAAGATAAATTAAAAATAATTCAAGTCAATAAAACCAAATTTTTTTTATAAAAAAAAAACCATTCAATAAATCGGAGTGAATAGAACTAGTTAATAAGAATCTGATAAAATCCAGGCTGAAATACAGATTTAAAATCCGAAAGGAAACCAATAAATTCTGTGGATTTCAAGGGGATTTAGAAGGATTCAATGGAAGACACTAAAATGCAATAAAATTGGTAAATTCTTGGGCTCTCTGTTTCAATTTATTGAAAGAAGAGTGACTAAAGTGATATTTTTATTTAGAAAGTGACTATACTGACATTATCATAAAAAAGTGACTAAAAGTGACTTAAGTGACTATGTTTTTGCCCTGATAAGGGACTGCCACAATACCAAATTACAGATTGTTCCTTAAAATCTCAGAAGAAAATTCCTAGCAATTTTCCCGGATTTCAAAAATTTGAAGTATTCAAAACTGAACATCAAGTATAGCGTTCAAAATTGAAAATTAAACATTCAAAATTTAATAATTTTCAATTCAGAGGTTCAAGATTATAAACACTTCCTAAAAGACCTAACCTTCTGTAATAAATTCAAACTTGCATACATTAAAAATTGAACAATTTAATCCTTACAATTTCAAACTTTAAAACAATTAAAATTTGAGACTGTTCAATTTCGGACGATTTCAATTGAAAATTGTCCTATTATTTTTATTATATTTGAAATCGAAATCATTAGATTTGGACGTTCAAAATTTAAATTTTTTGAACTAGTAGCGCTTTCATGCAAATCTCTAAAATTGCAAATAAAAATAGTTGATGTAAGTATTATGTGCATTAAAAAATGAATAAGTTGACGAAAATAACCAAAAAATAATTGTTTGCCAATATTAATTTGAACCTTTTCAACTATCAGATAAATAATTTTTGTAAAAAAAGAAGCACAAAAATTAAAGTTATCAATTTGTTTGCATTACTTTAAGAGTTATAATCAGGATGTCTAGTGATGAGGCAATTTGAAATTCCCGGGGGTTTCCCCCGATGTTTTTAAAGTTTTCTTTTTGTAATTTAACCCAAACCAACATTTAGAAATGGGAATTTTAACATAATACATATACACAATTTATATTGAACGAAAAAAAAACAATTATGTATTTATTTACACGTGCCTAACTTATCCTCAATCACAGACTAAAGTGATAAATATTAATCGAATCGGAACTACAATTCCCAATCACGATTATGAAACCACCTCTTTATCGATGATAGCTCAAGTTCTTTTAATGTTAATCATATAAGAGCTCAATTCTTTCTCTCCTAAATAGGTTTAAAATCTATCGGAATTCCCTATAAAATGAACCAGGATGAAGTCATTTCGTCAATTTACTGATATAATAAACCTTTTTCAATATCCTTGAGATCATTTGAAAGGTAAATTTCTATAGAATCACTTATCACCAATAATGTTAAAATTTTTTCTTGTATGGTGCAACATGTTTACAGTTGAAACAAAAATGTTGGAAAAATAAAAATATTTTTTCTACTCAAAGAAATATTTTTGTAAAATATATACAACAATTAATCGTGAGGTTTCTATAACATTTATTTATAATATACATTTATTTGATTATTTTGCTTCATTCTGGGTTTTTAGTAGAGAATTCTGATAGCTTTCAACCTCCTTAAGAAAAAAAGTTTTAACACTCACATAATTAACATTAAATGAAGTTCAGCAATCATCGAAAAACAATCAGATTTTCCACATTCTCGATTAAACAATAAAAAAAAATTTTTACTGAAAAAATCCGGCTATTTGTACCGTAATTTCGGTAAACATAGCCATGGCCAAAAATAAAAATTGATGTAAGTATTTTGTGTAATTAAAACATTAATAAGTTGACAAAAATAACAAAAAATGGTTTACAAATATTAATTTGAACTTTGTTAAACTCATAATTAATAATTTTTGGGAGACAAAATTGCTAGCACAGAAATCAAAGTTAAAACTTTGTTTTCATTACTTTCAGAATTGTAATTTTCAATATGGAAGAAGATATTAATAATCAAAAATTCAGAAATTTTAAATTCTATTTTCCACAATTTCTTTATAATTTTAAGACCAAAATTTTTAAAGGGTTGTGTCTATTCGTACCGAAAAATCAGGCTATTCCATACCAAATTTCTGTACAAATAGTCCTTTTTCCAGGTCTCGCTATTCGTAACGTAAAAATCCGGCTATTCGGTGAGCATTACCACGGCCTTTAAACAAATAAATCGTGGAAGTTTCGAATAAAAAAAAAATAAAAATACCCTCAAACTTTCGTATTTCTAAATGGTACTCTTATCACTCGGGCCTTGCATTAATTAAAGAAATTAAGGATCGTCGAGTTTTTAAATAATGAATTGTGGTTTTTGTATTTGAATTAAATTAAATTAAATGGTGAAATTTCGAAGAGGGTAACAATGAATTTTGTAGACATTTTTTCACATTATATATGCTTTTGAAAAGTTAATATTAAAAAATACCGATTTTTATTCTGAATATTTATAAAATAGTCTCAAAAACCAGAGCATTTTTTCGATATGAATGAATGCACTTGCTTATTTAATTTGAAAAATGATTTTTAAAATTGAGAAAAATATTTCCTGTGTTAATTGTAACTAATTTTGGAATAGTACTGAGTACTGAGTACCTATTTAATCCTAATATTGTAGGGCTCATTTTATTCCTTAAAGGATTCTCTACAAATTTCTTTGATACGTTTTTATAAAAAAAAATTATTTAGAAAACATATTGTTTAGCAAATTAACAATTGTACAATTCCTGCATACATTTTTTAAACAAAAACCTGCCTAAAAGATTTATCAGGAATCCTTATAAGAATAAAATGGGCGTTACAACATTAGTATTAAATAAGAATTGCAAGCTTTACCTAAAGAGAAGGCAGAACTATAAAACTTTAAATAACTATTGGTAAACAAACAATTTTAATATAAAATATTTTGTTCAGTAATTCGCCTTTAATTCTCTTCCAAAATTAGTCACAATTAACAATAGGAACATTTTCTTTGATTTTAAAGTTCATTTTTAACCATGGCTAATAATTGTATTCTCTTCCATTCTTTGTATGCCAGAAAGATTGGTGGCTCATTTGTAAATGTCTACTTACACGAAACCCATTTGAATTACTAGTTTCTGAATAAAATCCCAGAATATAATTTTAGACCTTCTCACCTTGAGACATGCCCGTAATGAAAAACTTTGAAAACACTATTTGGGAGAAACACTTCACATAATTAAATTAAAATTATACTTGGAATCATACCCTCTTCTAAAAGGGATACAATCTCGGGATTTAATTCGGGCTCGACATCCGGCTTGAAATAATCGAGGCTTTTTTCATCATCTTCACTCGAAAGGTCCACAGATGATTTTTGATCTGGCGATTCCGATTCAGAAACGGGCTCGGGATCACTGCTATAGATACTCACAGTTGTTGGTTCTGATTTGGTCGACTTGTTCGAGTCATCATTTGATAAATTTGTAGACGGAGTATCACACAAATCAATTGTACTGCCCGACGACTTGGGCGAACTGCTCAAAGCGGGAAAAAATAACAACTTATTTGATGCTGCATCATCAGGTTTTTCTTCTCCCTCAACCTTAATTTTTTCTTTCTCACCAATCCCTTCGAACGAAAGTGCTGACATGGTGGTAGAATCCGGAAAAAATTCACTGCCATATAATTTCGAATTAGGTGTGAACCACAAATCACTGCTGATATTTAGAGAAGTCGACGCTTCAACGTAATCTCTAACAGCTTCGTGTTCGCTCAGATGAAAATGATCTTCACCTAAAGATTTCGATTTTTCGAGTTTTCTCCTCCTGTTGCCTTTATTCTCCAAAATACTTTTCTCCCAAACAGCCTTTTTGTCATGAAGCTTTGAGGCTGAAGCGGACTTCATTTTCGAAACCGACCCAGAATCAGACATCACGGTGTTATTATTTTCTTCTAAAGATTGCTTCAGAAAAAAATCCATTTCATCGTCCAAATTCGAAAGGAAACTTTCGCTGATCATACATTTTTGTTTTTCTGAGACAATGTCCGTCAGCTGTTCAGTTATGACCTCTGTGAAAACAGTTGATGTTATTTCCTTTATTTGTGGTTTGGATACGCATTTCGCAAAATTTGAACTTGATTTCATCAACAAAACGTAAACTTCCGAAATCTCGTGAATGCTCTTCTCCAAAATGGATTCCTCGTTTTCCACTTCCTGTGCTTGCGACGACTCAAGAATGTCTGTAACGTCCCATTTTGAGAGAGACCCATTTTCTTCTTCCTGGCTGTTATCTGAATCGATTTCGTCTTCCGTTTTTATATTGGCTTTGAGAATTTTCATACTGGAGCTTCTCCTGCGACGATGTTCTTCGTTCAGAATTTTGTTCAAAGTTTCATCATTGACACTCGACGATTCATTAAGGCATTTTTCTAGTCTTTTCTGCAAACCAGTCAATGCTGGTGATCCAGTATTCCTTTCTCGTTTATTTACGTGTAGGTCGAATTCTTGGGTGAAGTCGCCAAAATTTTGAGGAGTTTGAAGAGATAAGCTTCTGAAACGACCAATTAGTCTCTCAACAGGAGTATCAGATATTCCAAAGGATCTTGAGTGTGCGGATCGGTTTAGTGGTGACAACAACACTTTCCGTTTATCAGCCATTTTCGTGTAATCCAAAATAGAAACACTTTAAAAAACTTTTTAAACGAACGAATAAGATATGTGAGAATATTATAAGTTCTCGCACAAAACGATATTTTTCGGCACTGATTTTCACTGGTTTTGATGACCTCCCGAAGACGAATGAAAGTCGGAACCGTTTTCGGCTAAGAGACATATACAATTAAGCGAGCGGTATGTGAATGTGAATTCTAATGTAAGGCATCCGGCAACTCATGATATCGAAAATTCAATATCAACAATAACAATCGACTTATCGATAAGCCACTCTCTAAATTCGATTTAGTTTAGATACATGACTTAAACTCTCAAACAGCTTGATTAAATCATAAACGTTGTTTACTTACAATAATTTATGTTAATCGATCAAGTTTTTATAATTACACATATTTTTTAATTTGGTACGAGAAGATGTCTTCAAAATGTTGAGCGCTTGCATTACTGCAGGGTGGTCACTGGACCGGGAAACCCGGCATTTTTTGAGGCCGGAAAACCCCGAGAATTCACTCATTTTTAGAAGAAAAATCTATCCAATCATTCGAAATATTACATGATGTAATGCAATTTGAAATAAGTTCAACTTCCGATTTTTTTGAATGTTAAGTTTAGTTCTTAATTTTCAAGTATACATTTGCAACTGAATGAATTTTAAAATGCATTTTCAAACATTTAACCAATTAGAAATTTAAAAAGTTTGAAATAGAAAATTTTTGATAGAAAACATTGAAAGTTGATCAGCTGTAAATATAAATTAACTAATGATTTTTAAAATGTTAAAAAGTAAACAACTTACCGAATTTCGCGTTAAAAATGGAACCGCTTCAATTCGAAAGCCTTATTAGTTAAAAAATGTAAACGTTCGATTATAACTTTATAAACTACATCTTTTCAATTTTAAAATAATTTCAAATTAGTAGCTTGATAATCATACACTTTTATTAAATTGGAAATTCTATTCAAATATTGTTTCAGTCTAAAATATTCAATTTTTATCTCATTCAATTAAAAAATTTTAATTAAGAGAAAGGACGCTTTTTTTATCTTTAGCAATATTTGACTGTTCGTTTAGAAAAAAATTAAAAACTAAGTAATTTGAAACTAATTTGTTTGAAACAGACAGCCTTAAATAATTAAAATTTTAACTTAAAACTACGGACTTTACAATTTTAATTCTTGAATTGTTATACATAAATAACAATGGAACAAATATTATTTTATTCAAATTCGAGTAAGTTTAATAGTTATTTAGAAGGTTTGAAAAGATTCAAACTAAGTTTGAAACTTGAAAAGATTGCAAAAACATTTTAAACAAAATGTAGATTTAAACAAATTTTAATACTTTAAGGGTTTTGAAAGGTTTTTAGATAAGAAAAAAATGTCTCAAGATTCCTGAGAAAATTATTTGCAATGATTTTTTAGTTTGAAAAATTAATTTAAAGAGACTATTTAGAAATATTTAAAAACAAATTTTGATGAATAAATAACAATTGAACAAGTATCAATTCAGAAAAAGTTCGAGCAAGTTTAAGAGACATTTTAAAGTTTTAAAAAGATTACAAAATAATTTGAATCTTAAAAAGATTAAAAATTTTTTTGACTAAACCTAGATTTTTGAAGATTTTGAAAAAAATTAGAAGGTTTTTAAGCGTTTTGAAAGGGTTGAAAAAATAAAAAAAATGTTTTCAAGATTCCTGGAAAAATTGTAAATGATTTTTTATTCTAAGAAATTAATTACAAGAGAATATTTTTAAAGATTTAGAAAATCGTCAAAAAAGAATCTGCAAGATATGGAAGCAATTGTTTAAATTTTTCAGGCTTTGGAAAATAGTTGTAAAATATTCCAGATACAAAATCAACAAAAACATGCTTGGCGTTCACACCTTTAGGCTGAAGACTGTGTCAAAAAAATGTGAGCAATTTTATTAAACTTGCGGAAATTCTAAAATTTGAATTAGGTTAAAAGACAGAATTTTGAACAATTGTAAAAGAGTCAATGAAAATTCGGATTAGTCAAATTTGAGTAACAGGGATTTAAGCTTCACTCGTAATCAGTGAATTCAGTGGCTGTATTTTTCCTTCAACAATCAAAATTCTGGAAAGGTAACATGTTACTATCATATTGTGTAACTGTAACAAGTTATTTTTTTATTTTGAAGAAATAATTGCCATTCCAACAAAATGTCCATAAACCATTTTTAGTAATTACTTATCGACAGCAAAGATCAAATTCCTTGTAAATAAAAATTCGTTCTTTTTCATTGGTCTAATGAAAATCTAGGAAAAAGATAGTGAAAAATTCTATGGTCGATGAAAAATTGCGCTTGTGCAAAAAGAAAATTACGCATGCGCAGCATCAATTTCAGGAGCAGGCATTTAAATCGGGACAGAAGATAGCGATCAAAACATAACGTGTTCAAAAAGTTGTCGCAATTCTTTGATATAAGAGACAATCAATTTCCTATTTCTTGAATTTCTAAGTCACAGATTCTTCATGGAAAAAAATAAATACAGATTTTGTTAGAAATATAGCACACTACTAAAATTAGTTTTCGAAACAAACGAGTTGATACTTGAAATCTCTTTCTGATAAGAATAAAAATGCTGGTATACAATCGGTTCAAGGCTTCGAGCGAAAAGTACGTTCGAGTCTATACATTTTTCTTTCTAAAACCCATAAAAACAAGCAAATTCAACATATCGTTTGGTAACAGTGATATCACAATATTTTTTCGCAATACCACATTAAAATACTTAGTATAGTAATTCCCAATTTATTTTTGCCCAAATTGCTCTCAAAACAGGGGAAATAGAGTCATTTTTCATGAAAATAGGGAAATTATAAAGGAATAAGTTTTTAAAAATAGAATTAATGTAGATGTCACATTGAATTCAATAAAATAGATTTCATTTTCAGTAAAATAGTTGAATTTTTGACCCAATAGTTGAAGTGTCAACCTACAAAGATGCATTTTCAACCAAAGAAAGTTGTATTTATAACCAAATAACTGAATTTTCAACCCGCCAAATTGAATTTTTAACCAAAAAGTTCATTTTCAACCAAGAAAGATTAATTCTACCATAAGTGAAAAAATGAGAAAATCCCAAGTCTCTTGAAAACTGGAGAGAAAAAAGAATTCTTTCAAAAAGGGGCACAGAGGGGAATAGGGAAAAGAGTGTGAAGTCTGAAATATGAATGTGATTTTCAAACTTATCAAGTTATTATTGAACTGTACCGTTGTAGGATCATCTTTCGCGAAATTTACAAACATTGCTCAAATTTATCGTTCTTAACGTTACTTATCCTCTCAGAAAACGATTTGGTTGAATCAAAAAAATTTCTGTTGGTTCACCCATAGAATATGGCTATAATATGGACAACAAAATATTTGATTGACCTAACTGAATTTTTTGATTGTTTTAACCAAATCTTTTGGTAGATGGGGCATTTGGTTGATTGAATAAAAAATGTTATTAGGTCAATCAAATATTTTGTTGAATCAACCAAAATTTTCATCCATGTACAAGAAAACAGTTTTTTTGGTTCAAAAACATTTGTTTTCTGTGTGCACATCTCGCGGCTCTCCCTGTTTCCAACGATAGCTTTCGGCCCCTTACAATAAAATAAAAAACCATAACTTTTATAATACGTTGATATTGGCTGTGCGACCGCAATCTGAAATGACTTCAAGTAATTGAAATGAATTGAACACCTATAACTATACATTTTCATTAGAAAGATTCCTTACCAACTTGTCAGATCCACACGCCCAACCAATCAATGCTTTCTGTTTTACTATTTTCAAACATCAATCACTCTTCCTATTTCACTCTTGTCGTTGTAAATTTATATGATTAGTGATTACGCATTTAATTTTTCAAACATTAATGACTTCGTACATATCCACTGCCTGCAACTTGACCCTAGCTTCATTCATTTGTTGCAGATATGCGATAGTGATAATCTGGTAATAAAGTTATGTCAATAATGAGTTATTGAATTCGAGGCATTATCGCAAAACACGAAAAGAATAAGAAAAATAATAGTTAAGTATAAATAAGAGGGAAAGAGAGATATGGGTCAGAGGATGGACCGGACGGAATATTGATCCAGCTACCTTGCGATAGCTGCCTATGCTTCTGTGCTGTGGTATGCTTCTCTTTATGTTCTGCGGGAAACAGATTCATGTTGTAGGTACGTACATTACTTACACTTAAACAAAATAATCTACAATACATAGGGAGTATGGCTTCACTGTTAAATATTTTATCTATAATTATCCACACTCATTAGGCAATTTTAACCATTTTTAGGACCAGCCGAGGAAGAAAATCTTATGAATTGCTTTTTCTTCTAGACCAAAACATCAACCAAAACGAAAAGCAATTCTTTAAAAGATATTATTACTTTTCAAAATGAAACTTCCAGATGAACACTAAAATCGAAGTGCAAAATTTCCGGATTCTTCCGGTTTGCAGCTAATTTTTTTCCTGCGATTAGTATTATTTTAATTGCAGCCGTTAAAGCTAAAAAAGTAAACTTTGTAATTCTGAACATTTTTGGGACCAATCGCTATTTTTTTAAAGATATTATGACTTTCCAAATTAAACTTCTTCTCCTAGACCAAAACCTCGACAAAACTTAAAACTAAAATAAGTTTTTTTAGCTTCAAGACAAAACTTAAAGCTAAAAAAAAGTAAACAGGATAGCCGCAAAACTTCATTTTCGAAATTCCCTGAATTTTCCCTGACTACTTTTTCATTTTCCCTAACCATTAATATTTAAAGAACAAAATTCTATAATCAAAAAACGATGTAGTACAATGAACAAAATTTTCGTTGGTTCAACCATAGAATATGGTTATAATATGGGCAACAAAATATTTGGTTGACCCAAGTAAATTTTTTGGTAGATAAAGTATTTGGTTGATTCAACAACAATTTTGTTTGGGGTCAATCTTTTGAATTCTTTTAAACTCAAAAGAATTTGATTCATAAGAATTCAAAAAAATTAAATTCACATTCAAAGAAATGCAAACGATTTGGAAAAAACTCCAAAACATTGCATTGCTTTCAGTAAAATTGGAGTGAACTTACAAGAATTTAAGGAAAATGAGAAGAATTCGACGAAACTCATGAAAATTCAAGGGGATTTTAAAAAAAAACAGCAAGTGAATTGAAAAAAGTTCAAAAATATGAAAAAATTCATTGAATGCAGTCGACATTAGTTTAGAAAAATTTAAGGAAATTCAAAAAAATGTAATGAAATGTCTAGGAATCAAGGTAAGTTTAAAGCCTTTAAGATGAATCAAACAAAAACCAATTTTTTTTTAAATCTATTCAACTAGGTATAATAGGGTGATTTTAGATTAATTGAAGTTTTTAATCAAATTAAGAGAATTCCAAAAAATTCGGGATAATTTAATAAGAATCCCGGGCGAATTTTAAATGAATTCAAATTAATTGCAAACAAATATTTGAAAATCTCTTCCTATCTTTAAAATCTTAGGAAATCCCTCATTCTTGTAAATAAATTCTTTAAAATCCATAAAAATATTATAAAATACCTTGAAACCCGAGAAAATCTTATAAATTCCTTTTTAATGTTTAAAAATATCTTTAAACCTAATAGGTCCTGTAAAATTGTTGCATATCTTCCAAAATTTGTAAAAATTCTTTACAACCACATGAAGGTTTTTACAAATCCTTAAAATCATTAAAATGCTTTGGAATCTCTTAAAATACATTAAAATATTTCAAATCTTTTGAAATACCTTCGAAATTTTTTGAATCAATTAAAAATTCCTTGGAATTTTTGAAAATACTCCAAAAATATTTCAAAAGACTTCAGCAAAATTCAGAAATAGGTTTAGACCTGAATTCAATAATGGTTCATTCAATGGGTTAATTTATTGATAGAAAAGTAACTAAAGCGATATTTTCATTTTAAAAAGTGACTATCGTGAATTTATCTTTAAAAAGTGATTCAAAAATGATTTGAGGAAAAACATTGACTAAAAGTGACTGTGGGGCAGCCCTATTCTTGAAAGTTACTTGAAGTGCTTCTTACAGAAAGTTCCCTACTTTTAGAATTTTTTTAAATTGCTGACTTTTCCTTGCTTTTTATGGTTTCCCTGACCTCTTTTTTCTTTTCTTCTTTTTTCAAAATAAAACATTAAAAATCATACAATACTAAAGTAATGGCCTTCAGAAGGGGAGGTATCAAGTTCACACAAATTATAAGTCTATACACAGGAATAAGACTCTAAGCCGTTAATTCTGCACGTATTTAGTTTCATTCAAATTTTTTATAATTAAATCCTTCATCGCAAAAACTCTAGGTACGCAATGTTCTAAATTAAAATGGTCTCTACAAGAGATAATCTAATAATTAGTAAATGTAACAATCTACACAAAATTTAAATTATTTTTTTTTATTTTACACAATTAAACTTTATATCGTAAACAATTTTAAAATATTTTTCCCCGATTTTCATGGTCATAATTTATTTCCGTAGATTTTTTATAATTTGAATGATAAAAATCATAAAAAATAAAGAAAATTTACAGTAGAAAGTTAAATGTGGAGGACTGTTAAAAAATTATTTTCACATTGTATATTTGAGTTTTACGAACATAAATAATTAAATTGTACTGTGTTAAGAGTTTATTTGGATCTGAAAAATTTAATTTAAAACTTTCTCGAGACTTTTTTTTGTGTAGGGGTTCAATACAATCGATACGCCAATCCCCCTTCAAAATTGAACAATATTAAATTTGACACGTAGAATATTTAAAATACACAAAAATGTGCATTAAAAATGGTATATTTTCCAATTTGTAATGTTCCGGTTTGAGCATTTAAAAATAAAGAGAATATGAAACCAATATTTTACAATTAAAGCATTTAAAACTGAACAATTCTGAAGAAGCTTTAACAAATATGTTGTTTTAGAACTTCTTTTTCATTTTTGTTTTAAAATCATTTAAAATGTTGCCTTACACTTCTTAAAAACCAATCATTTCAATTTTAAGTGCCAAATTAAAACTCATGAAATGGAACAATCGATGGAACACAATTGAAATTGTAGCGTGCAAAACTGAAATCAACACTCTGACATTTTAACGATTCGCAATCAATTTCAATTTGAAAAAGTTCAATTCAAAACCTTCAATTAAAAATCATTCAAGTTTGAAGACTATTTATTTACAATTATTAAATGATGAATTGTGAACTTTTAAATTATTAATTTAAAATTCCCTAATTATGTGGATTTTAAATTAGACAAAATTAGATCTAAAACGTTTTTAAATGTTGAAAAACATTTAACAATGTATTATTATTATAAAATTAATCCATATATAAATTTGGGGATATCAATTTGTTAGATTAATCTAAAATTCCCGTGTTCTTTATTTAAATAAAACGTTCATTCTACAACATCGATCCCAGGTCGCTGATCAATCTCTCTAGCAAGCAGCCCAGGCGAACAGCTTCACAAGTCATTATGTAAAGCTCTCACCTTGAGCCAATTAGTATCCAAAGCCTTTCATTTCAGGTCATTAAGCGCCATTCACTCCACTGACTCTTTAGCTTCCTCTACGTCCACGCATTTCCTCATTCAAGCTTTTGTGTTTCTATGACTTTTTATATCTTTTTGAAATAGGGTGTCATTCACACATTTCCAACCACTCTTTCTTTGGCCTGCCTCTGGATACACTACCATTTATCTTACCTCGATATACTTGTTTCGCCAGTCGTTCACCTTTCATTCTCTCAGCATGTCCAAACCATCTCAACAAATTTCTTTAATACTTGTCAAATAGTGTCTCCTCTACACCACATTTTTTGAGGATTCTCTCACTACTTACTTTGTCCATTAGCGTTTTACCGCACACTTTGCTCAGGTATTGCATACCAAACGCGTTAATTTTACTCTGATCCTTTTTTTGGTATGTGCAGGTCTGATCGCTACCGTACAGCATAGTGGATGCAAGTATAGAATTATATATCGCCATTTTAGCTTAAATTGATATATTTTTACTTCTGATAATGGATCCTATTCTAGCGATAACCTTCTTACCCTCGTCTATACGCCTATCTATCTATCTCTCCATCTATCTTTCCATTATTAGTAAATAGACTACCAAGATATACGTACTTATCAACTTGTTCTATCCACTCATCGTGAAGGGCAATGTTGCATACTGTTTTCTCACTGATCAGTCTTAAGCTAAATATTTTATCCGTACATGATCTTCCTGGCATAATTCCACTTTGGACTTAATTTCAGGATTATCAATTTTAAACAGAATATTTTTTAATTTGAAAACTAAACATATAAAACTCATTAAAGCATTAAAATTGGAATTTTGTGCAATTTCAAAATTGCAAAATAAGAAATTGTAATACATTTTAATATTCCATGTGATATTAGGTTAAATGTAAGGTGATTCCATTTTTCTCCCGATCAAAAAATAATACTTTAATTTTCCGATTTTTTTTCCTAAGCCTCCAATAATTTCTGGGGACAGACTTTGTTGCAGGTTATTTTAATACTGGAGTGTTAAAATAACACTCGCTTCTACAAAGTCAAAATTTATCTTACGCAAAAAGAAAAATAAATCTTACGAATTGAGAATTATGAAACAAACTGTCATATTTACCTTAACATTTAACAAATATAATATTTTCAATGTTTGTCACATAAAACAACTCAATTCTTAACACACATTTTTCTCCCTATGCTGTCGGTGCCAAATTCACATACCAAAATAATAATGCGTGCCAAATTTAAATTTGATCTGACAAAATTACAACATAGCTCGAAGTATCTAAAAAGTTGCCATTTACTTATTTTTATTATCCCCCTATCTTCACTAATTTGTTCTTTCATGAAATGCAAAAAACTCAAATAGTCTTTAAAAATTATGATTGTTGCTTTGAATAATTGCAATAAAATATTTTTAACCTGTGAATCTATTTTCGGAGAGAAAAGGCATTCCTTAAGTAGCTTCTATGCTGCAAGTTTCGAAACTATGGGAAGATCAATCAGGAATTCATGCCTGTGTCTTGGAGTTTCGCTACAATATCCGGCGACAGCTTTTGCCAGAAGGTGGTTATTTTAAGCCAAATAATAAAACAATGTACGAGACGTATCAAATATTTGATTCTGTTTTGTCGCGATGCTAGACATTTTATTAAGGCTTTCTTTTGTAGACAGGGGTCTACTCAAAACCTGGAAAAAAATTCCCAGGTAATTCCAGGTGTTTTCCAGGTATCTCAAGATTTTCCACGTATATAATTTTTCATAGTACAGAGGCATTCAAGTATTTAAATTTTTTTTAACAATCAACTCGGAATACATATGTTTAAAATTTCGCGAGCTTATTTACAAATTAACTTCTTTTCAGTCCATGTAAATATATAAATGTGCAAAAATAGTACTATTTAAATGTAAAATACAGTAATTGTTTTTTCATTTGTAAACAAAAAAAATCATTTAAAAAAATGAAAATATTCATTAAATATTACAAGATATGTACAAAAACAGGGGAAATAAGAAGATTTTTCATGAATTTTCAACAAGATAGATGAATTTTTAAACAAATGGTTAAATTTTTAACTCAAAAAGATCATTTTTCAACCAAACAGTTGAATTTTCAAGTAAAAAAGATAAGTTTCCAACCATTGTGATGAATCTTTATCGAAAACGATGAACCTGTAGCTGGAATGGTTGAATTTTCAAGAAAAATAATGAATTTTCTACCAAAAACGACAACTTTTCTATAACAAAATACATGAATTTTCAACCAAATAGTAGAATTTTCAACTAAAATTATACATCTTGACCTGAAAAAAATTAATTTTCAACATTTTATACTAGAATTATAAATCTTTAACTAAAATATATAATTTTCTACAAAAAAGAACAAATTTTTAACAAAATAAACGAATTTCCAACCACATAGTAAAATTTTCAACTGAAAAAGATTAATTCTCGACGAAAAATGTAATAGTTGATATTTCAACAAAAAAATATTGTTATTTTAAATTAAAAGCAGTTAAACTCAACCGAAAAATATTTTCATTTGAAATCAAAGAGATGAATTTTCAATTAAATCTATGAATCTTCTATGAAGAAAAAGAACCTAAATTTTTAACAAAAGGTTTTAAAATTGAACCAAGTAGATGAATTTTCAAACAAAAAGATAAATCTTCTACTATATTGATGGGAATTTTTGAGCAAAAAATTAATTTAAAACAAAGAAGAATAATTTTCTACCAAAAAAGACAAATTTCCAACAAAATACATGAATTTTCAACCAAACAGTCTAATTTTCAACTAAATAGAATAGTTTAACTTTTAGTTAAAAAAATTAATTTCCAACCAAAAAAACAACAAATTTTCAACAAAATAGTTAAATCAAGTAGTATAAAGCTACTTTTATAAATAGACAAACATTTTTATTTACATTTATATTACAAATTTTTAAAAATGCAGGTATATAAAAATTCCCTGACAATTCCAGGGTTTCCAGGTGAGTATGAACCCTTGGTAGACGAAATGAACGGAAGACTGATTCAGGAAAACCCGGAAAAATAAAATTCCCGGCATGTTGGAAATTATCCTTATCGGCATTTTTCTCTTTCGGTATTTTTTGGTCGGTAATTTGACAGTTACCGAATTTTTAAGTCGACCCAATTTATTACTTTCCCTCACTGTGAATATTAACAATATAAATTCGAATCTTTTAACATGTTTAATATAGAATCTTTTATACATTGTACAAACCAAGTTGTAATTGAAGTTAAAGCTTTAAACATTTATTAGCCTTGATGATTTTTTTAGAGTTTTTCTTATTATAGAAATCCCCTGTCATTTCTTTAATTTCCAGGCTTTCCCTGACCTGCGGCTATCTTGATTAATATTGTTTATTTTTTAGGGGTAAAGATTGCAATGCATATTTTATTGATTTTAATAATTCGATAGCATTGCAAAGGATTTTTGAAGGCAGGAAAAATATTTTAAAGGCTAATATTTTTAAGGAGACAGACTCTTACAGTCTAAACGTTATAGACCAGTGACTACTTGTTTTAAACGGCCGGATAGAAACGAGTATAGGTCACGCTACCCCAAAAGGGTTATCCCTGGGGTCTTTTATACCCAGTCTTTTTCTAATCGTGAGTCATTTTTCCCATTTCTTTTTAGTTTTTAATTTTTTCTTCATATGTTAAAATCAAAAATATATATATTAACTAGTTTTATCTTATAAAGGATATAAAAAAGTATATCCAAGAAAATTTTCGTGCAGAAATATTAAAACTCCTTGTTACAATGAAGAAATTTCTGCTGGGGTCTTCAGAAACCCCCCTCATTCTTTATGTTATCACCGAGAGGGGATAACATTAAGGGTTAACTAAAGTTCGAGTGAATTTAGAGGAATTCAAGGGAAATAAGAACAATTCGATGAAACTCATGAAAGTCTAAGGCGAATTAAAAAAGATTGAACTTGGATTGAATTCCAAGAATTCTTGAATTGGAAAAAAATCAAAAATATTCCACCGATTTCAGTAAGATTGGGGTGAATTTATAAGAATCTCAGGGAATTCAAAAGAATTTGATGAAATTCATGAGAATTTAAAAAAATATAATGGAATAAAATTTCAAAAATCATAAAATTTCCATCGAATTGAATAAAAAAAGGGTCGAACATAATTCAGGGCGTAATACAACAAAATTTAAGTTTATTAAAGAAAGATTTACAAGAAACCAACGAATTAAATAAAATTCGAGTAAATTTAGAGAAATAAGGAGAATTCATAAAAATTCAAGTAAATTTAAAAAAATCAAAAATATTTTCAAAAATGATTTGAATTCATTAAATTTATAATCAATTTCGAGAAATTTAAGGAAGTTTGAAAGAATTTCATGAAATGCCTAAGAATTCAAGGTAAGTAGGAAAGGGTGAATAAAAAAACCGAAGGTCCGTACTTTTAATCTAGCCGCGCTAAACGTACGGACAGTTCACACTTTTAGCCCAACTGAGCTAAAAGTAAGGACAGTCCGTCACTTTAGACTCGGCCTCAAAAAAATTCAAAGCCAAAAAGATCCATTGAATTCTGTGGATTTTTAAAGGAAATTTCAAAAAATTAACAAAGTAGTTCAACTTTCGACCAAGTAGTTCAATCTTCAATCAAAAAAGATAACTTCTCAACAAAAAGTGTAGCTGTTGTTTAATCAAGAAAATATTTTCATTTTAAATGAAAAACAGTTTCATTGAATCAAAATAAGCGAGTTTTCAACACAATAGTTGAATGCTCGACCAAAAAAAATGAAATTTCTACCAAAAGAGATCAATTTGTAAATCAAAAAGACGAATTTTCAAAATGAGTTGAATTTTCTACCAAGAAAGATTTTAATATACGAGCTTCCTATGAAGCAGTTCAATTTTTAACCAAAATTAAATTTTCAAACAAAAAGATGAATTTCAAACCAAATTCATGAAGCCTCAACTAAAACTGATCAAATTCAAACCAAATAATTGCACTTGTAACCAAAAAATTGATTTTCTACTAAAAAAGACGGATTTTCAACAAAAACATACAATTTCAACCAAACAGTTCAATTTTGAAACAAGAGGTTTATTTTCTAAAAAAAAAGACGAATTCAAAATAAATCACATGAATTTTCAACCAAGTAGTTGTATTTTTAACTAAAAAGAATACATTTTCAACAGAAAAAAAAATTTGCAACAAAATGTTTTTCAACCAATCAAATGAATTTTCAACTAAAATGATAAATCTTCAACTAAAAAAACTAATTTTTACGAAAGTAGTTAAACTTTTGACCAAATTAGTTCTATTTACTACCAAATTGTTGAATTTTCACGCGAAAAGGACACATTTTCAACAAACCAGTTGAATTTTAAACCAATAATGATGGCTTTTTAACGAAATTGTTGTATTTTCAACAAAATAATTAAATTTGTAACCCGAAATTTAATAGACATTTCAAACGAAGAGATTGAATTTTCAACCAAACATAGTTGGAAAACTGACAATTTTGCTTAGAAAAAAGGATGCTAATATTATTATAGATAAATTACAAGTAATACGGTTACAATTATCAATTAAGTAACATCCAATTTTATAATATTCAATATATGTATTAGGTACTACAGTAAGCACTGATTGCATTTACAAACAGCTATTTACAATAAAATCTATTTCAGGCCAGCAGACAAAAAACGATTAACATCTTTTTACAAATATATTTAACTTTTGTTTTTTATTGATTCGCAAATTTGAAAATATTATACGTAGGAAATGATTTTTGACCACGTACCCCCTCTCCCCATGTAAGACAGCATAGAAAAATGATTGACCACCCATCCGAAAGACTACGTAATTTATGCACGGCCCCTAATGTGTCGTAATTTTCCACTAAAATTTAAGTAACTTAGATCAAAATAAATTATAACTTGAAGATCTTATATGAATCATGACTGCCGACTGAAAGATCGAAGCAAAAAGTGTTTTTTTTTTTATGTCAGAGAGGGTGAGAATAACCGATTCGGTGAACCCGTGGTCTGGAAAGAAGGGTGGAGACGAGACGGATTGGGAACAGGCGCAACAAGTTAGCTTTATGCTCTCTTTTGCTGCCGCACCCACTGCTAACAATATAGTATCAATTTTACTGATTTTAACCTATAAGTATACAAAAAAAAAATGAATTAGCATATTTTG
Organism: Andricus quercusramuli; assembly: GCA_932178445.1. NCBI lineage: Eukaryota > Metazoa > Arthropoda > Insecta > Hymenoptera > Cynipidae > Andricus > Andricus quercusramuli. Next base: position 145,513 of record CAKNXH010000047.1, on the reverse strand, counting down.
AGGTGTTAATCAGTCATATTTATTCTCAAATCATCGAAAACTAGATTCAGCTTGTTCTCGGCACCTAAATCCTAAACGTAAAAGTAAACATATACGTCCATAATTTCACACATAGCATTTTTTATGTATGAAATGCGCGAAACCTATTTAATGTGAAAGATAAAAAAATATAATGAAAAAGTCACAGGAGACTATTTCACACTTAAGATATTTTTATATAGAAGTACCCTTGAAGCATCTCGACCAAGAATGTAAAGCTTATGCCCAAAATTCTGAGAGCTGATCTTCTTCACTAACATAAAAATTGAGTAGACACTCTTCTTCTTTTTTAAATTGTTTACCTAATACTTGAAGATGTGCATGATAGAAAAAATGATAATAATTTGAATGGAAGATGAATTTGAAAAAATCCTTATGAGAACGTTTACCCACACCAATTTTTTGAATATATTTTTTTCTCATATCCATTCTTGAAAAATCAATGCTTATGCCTTTATACAGTGCGAACCTTCACTTATTATTAATCTACACAGAAGAATGCTAGGCTTATTTTGAGACAAATATTCGCTTTTAATTAAGACCCAAGGAGCGAAAAAGGTTTTAAATGAAGTCTGAACAAACAACTTTCAAAATTTCGTGACATTTCCCTGATCAATTTTTTATTTTGTCCCTGACCATTAATATTCAAAGATCAGCATTTTAATCTTGTAACATTTTCATCAAAATATTAATAAGTAAACATGCACTTTTAGAAAATTTAGTATAACAGCGTATAGTAAATTTAGTATATATATTCATACTGAATTTAGTATAAGCGTACATGAAATTTAGTACACGCGTGTACTAATTTCCGTATAAATATACTAAATTTACTGTACGCTGGTATATTAAATTTAATTTCATGTTGCGAATTGCTGCTTCTATTACATGTATACTAAATCCAGTACAGATTTTTCTAACAGTATGAATTTTTAACAAAAGGTAATTTTCAGCCACAAAGTTCTATTTATACCAAAAACGAGGAAATTTCAAACTAAGAAAATTAGTTTTCTACCAAAAAAGACAAATTTTCAACTGGAAAAGATCAATTTTCAATTAAAATGATCAATCTTCGACTGGAATGGTTAAATTTTCAGTTGTAAAAATTAATTTTTAACCTAAAAAATCTTCTACCTTCAACTTTCTAAAAAGTAGTTCGATTTTGACAAAAAAAAACTTTCTGGGAGTAATGTAATAGTAGACATTTCGACTATAAAAGACTTTTATTTTAAAACAAAAACAGTTCAACCAAAAAATACGAATTTTCAACCAAATAGTTGAATCCTCAACCAAAGAAGGTGGCCGTAAAACTTCATTTCCAAAATTCCCTTCCCTGAATCTTTTGAAAAGTAAAATTATATCACCTGCAAATGAAAAGTAAAATTTAGTTTTTTTCCAAATTTAAAGCTCAGGTAACACTTGAAACGTCGAAATATGATTATGAACTGTCACTTTAGAAAGAATTGACAATTTTAATTATAGTCCGAATTTAATGAAACCTTTTTAGAAAATTTAGGACTCAAAATGCATCCTTGAAAACACGAGATGCACCAAGAATAAGTCCAGCAGCTTTTTTGTGTATGAAAGCCGATTTTTTAAATTACTTTTATTTCACTATATGGAATTTTCCTTTGTTAGGGAATATTTTTCTTCGCCAAAATTCTTATTGAACTAAATTTCTGTTTCCCGAATAGACATTTGCCACAAATTCTATTTTACCGAATTACCATTTGTCATATTTGGTTATTTTTCAGAATTATTGTTCATCATAACAATATTATTTCTCCGAATTTAATATAATTTATACTATTTTTAATTGCCTATTCTTAATACTTTTTCGAATCGCCATATATATATTACAAAATTCTAAAAATGGGTTTAACTCAACCGAAAGATCTAATTAAATTTGGGGCAATTACAAATGATGAAGAATAATCTGAAAAAGATAATTAGAAATTAAATGAGGATAAATAGAACATATGACAAATGTCGAGACCAGCAAAAAAAAACTTTGGGAACTTTCGACATAGGCGTAACATTTCGCTGCCCCCCCCCCCCCCTATCCTTACGTAATTTATATAAGACCCCTTATTTCTTTGCCTATTATATATATATATATATATATATTACTGCATATTATTTGTCTATTTAAATGTTCAGTAACCTCAATTACTATTCGTCATTATTTTACATTATACATAATTTTTAGCCTTCTACAAGTGTATCTTTCTCGTAACATATGCATGTTTCGAGAGTTAATTAGGGTTTTGAAAAACAATTTAAAACAACCAGTTTTTTTATGGCACTTACATGGTTATGACAGAGAACGATTTTTACGATACTTTTCTCGATAAGTATTAACATTTTTCAACTTATTTTTATACATATCTATCGAGCTCTATATCAACTCTTGAATCCATTTTTTTTATAATTTGAATATTGAGCACATTTTTTGCACTCCTGAAAAAAAATTCTTGACACTTACAGTTTAAATTGAAAGAATAGCAATTGAAATTATAAAAAAATTCTATTCGGTTTCCAGTAAATTAAAATTAGGTCAATTGGAAATTAGGGGCAGTGCAAGTATTATGTAACGCCTTTTTCTGCCAATGTTAAACCCCCCTATCCCTGCTTCGAAAGACGATACGTAATACTTGAATGACCCCTTAGGGCAAATGGCGAATAGGACAAAAATAAATAAGACTGAATGAAAATTTAAATAAATAAAAACATAATTTAGAAAAAACTGAAAACGTTAATTATAATTTTAGAGCTTTCACTAACAACTCTAAAGCAGATATTCAAAGAATAATCTTATTATATAGGCAGTAAAATCAATTTTTTATTGAACAGGACATACATTTTTTAAATAAAGTCTACTGAAGATTGTATACGCTACAACAAAAATACTCAACGAAAATAGAAAATCATTAGAAGTTCCTGTTTGTTTACAAAAAAAAGTTAGTTCTTAACAGAAACAAATGAACTCTAACATGAAAAAATCAGTCGGGGCGTATCCGACACAAAAATGGCCAAGGCTACCCGATCGTGATATGTGGTAATATGTTACAAAAAACTGCAATGTATACGAAATTATTAAATAAAAATTACAGGACACAGAATCGAGAGTGAATTTATATATCCCAACCAAAAATAATCAAATCTTTTTCTGTAGTTTTTCAAGTATATTTGATAAGAAAGTTAGTCCACATTTCAAAACATGTACTTGTTTTCTAGAGACGAAATATTTAGATCGGATATTTTTCTAATCTTGATTTATAATATGAATCTATCTTTTTAAAATTACGCTTTGTGTCAATATTAAAAGATAATAAAGTTGATTTATCACAGGGTTTCTACTAACTTTGCCCACGAAATTCCCAGTTTTGAGATGGGTAAAATTGACAGTACCCTATCAGAATTTCGTGATTTCTTCTAAGCAACAATGAAGGGCTCATTCAGGGCTAATTTAATGCCCTAACGCTAAGTTCTCATATCTGCAATTTGAAACAAAAAACCTGTGGTGCTGTGAACTTTATTTAAAATCAGCAGCAACACCTTGGAAACCCGTCAAGGGGTTAAAATTTCAAATTTCTATTTTGACAGGAATTCCCGGCTCATTTCAGGTTCACGAAATATTATCAAAATTTTTTTTTTAAATTGATGAGAACTCCATTAAACATTTAAAGTCCTAGAACTTTTAAGTTTCAAAAATCTACCCGGATTTGTTTATAATTTTCCTAAAAATGAAGAAACATAAACGTAAATAATCAAAATATGTTTGAGGTTATCAATGTTTATTTAAATGTAGTTATTTGCATATTTGTGTTTTTTCTTCGGCTTTAGGCAGAAGTCGTAATTTTCATTCAATTTTTATTTGCAAAAGTCCATGCTATTCCTTGAAAGGTTCTTTGCATTTCTATTCTTCACGTTTTATAAAACATTATTTGGAAAATTGTTTATTTCCAAAAATGACTGACTAAAAATAATTGTACGTATAATTTCTAAATAAAATAATTATCATAAAAATGTGATGATTAGCATTGTTAAGAATCTTTTAAGGAATAAAATGATCTTTTGAAAATTAAAATTTAATAGAAGTCCCCGTGTGGAAAAGTCTACTGGGGCCAGACTGGGTCCCAGCCAAATTGCCCAAGTTCCAGTTGGGTCCCAACTGGAAACCCCAGTCTCGCCCAGGTGGGCTGTTCTCTGGGTTGTAACGCTCAGACCAATTAATACCCAGATTGGGGTAACCAGGTGGGTCCCAGCTGGGAAATACTTTTTACGCCCAATTAGTAAAAGAAGCACAGAAAAAACGGAAGATAAACTTTACATCGATTTCCGACGAAAGTTTCACTGCAACACAAATTAACCCTGTCGAATAAACTTTACACGAAATTGAGATAATTCTGTGTTTTTAAACCATCTCGGGATAATTTGTCAGCTGTTTGTCAGTGACAAAAAGCGTCTTCTGCTATGGATGTGTTCCTAACCTACAATACCGACTGTGGCAGGAAGTATATATGAAAGTCTAATTATTTTTAAAATAACAATTAGGTAAGTAAAAAGTTGTTCTAAATCTAGTGTCCTGATTTATGTATAGCTTTTCACGTATATACTTTGCCGTTTTTCAATTGCTGCGAAGGACGTAGCAGACGACAGTTTTTATTCCATCGTATAGCATGTAATCTTTAACAGCTGAACATTTTATCTGCAACAAAATTGAACAAAATTTAACTTCAGTTTTTTCTGTGAGGGTTTTATTTTAAAAAATTGACTTTTTGATTGATGAGGTAGAATTCTAAAAATTCGTTTGAGGCAAAAAGTATTAGGATTAGATAATTGTTTACTCTGGCAGACATACTTCAATTGAAAAAAGATAAGTCGTCTCATAACAAAATTGAATTCTAGTATTTATTGAGTATAAAATTAGGCTGTGTAATTTTGAGGTTAGAATGCGAGTAATTCAGCATTAACAAAATTTTTAGCTTTATTAAATATGCAATGTCACATATAGAGATGAAAGGTATTTTTGAACCAGATAATTAATCATTTTTGAAATCTAAGAGTCAATGCTATGATTTTCGTAACTTACCATGCTCATCACTATCGTCACTCGAGTCTTCTTCAATGTCTTCATAACTCCACTGATCGCTCGATGTTTTCTCACACGTAAACGTAATTTATTATTTGCACACCTTTTTTTACTTAATTCACCCATTGTCTGTAAAAACTAAATTTACTAATAGTAACTGACAGCGACTGACATTTCCATATGGGACCCGACTTGTTTTCTACGGCGGCGCACACTATATGGGAGCAACGTGGGTATACCCGGTATAAGTCCAAACAGGACGTAAATATTCTTTGGTTTTATTGGCTCAAATTTTCATAATTGAGAAATCGGAATAACTAAAAAATGTATAATATTAGTGGGAGATTGCCTTTCGCCTGTCGTATAATTAATATAACTCGCTTTAATTAATTAAACTTTTTACCCGGGACGCCCAGCTGGGACCCAGTTGGCGCCCACTTATTAACTGGGCTTAATTGGGCAGATTTCCACACGGGTCACGACTTCTTTAATATATTTGTATATATTGTACATGGGTTCGTCAAAGTGCAAATTTGCACTTACGTTTTGCTAAATAATAAAAATGGTAATTAATCTACTTTAACGTGTTCACTCTCGCGTGTTCGTTAGAACACTATTAAGGCTTTTATGAATTATCAATACAGGTAGCGTTCCTATTGGTAAATTATTTAGTTCCTTGAGATGTTATAGTATTGACCAAGGTAAGTAATAAGTGAAGATGTTATTTTGAAATTAATCCACAACATTAATTAATTCATCTTCACTTGTAAACTATTTAGGTTACTTGGTTTTTGAAGACCAGGAGGCTTATACGTAATCCAGGGGGCTTGCATTTCGATCTTTCACAGTATCTCAACACACACATAGGCAATAATGATTTATCTTTGTTTGTCGATTTATTGCATATTCATAGAAAGTTTGGAAAAAATACTCGGAAAGTATTTTACGCTCAGATTTTTCTTTTAAAATTTGTTGCAGTAATCAATGGGTCTTTTTTGTCAATTTTTTAAATCAAGTTATAGATTAAGTAATTTTGAACTTGACTGTATAACTGAAACATTCTCAAGGCAAATATTCACCAAATTGCAGTATCAGATATATATTATCAGTAGAAGACTGTGAAAATAGCACTTTTTAGACAACCGTAATTATTATTTATTATGAATTTTACATCGAAAAAGATCTTTTTATACATATATTAAAGACCTTAATGGACCACCACGAAATATTGTTCAACTTTTTTGATTTGTAAACTTATGTTCACACGAATAGCCACATCGAGTTGAAAATTTGGAATAATAAATAAGAAGAACTAAGAATTGCGGCTCTGGTCCTAAATTTTTATAATTATGAAAAAAAATGTTGGGTAAATATTTTTTTTTGCTTTTTTCATAATTTCTAAAATTTAGGACCACAGCCGCATTTCTTAGTGCTTCTTATTTATTATCCCAAATTTTCAACTCGATGTGGCTATTCGTGTGAACATAAGTTTACAAATAAAAAGTGTCGGTAAGGTAGGAATCCGGTCACATGACCACCTCGTAACATGGCCTTAAGGGCATGCTCTCCGGTGATCACGTGACCAAAACAGTCCTTACTGATTATGAAATTTTTTTTGGTGTTCACCATGTCCAAACGCAATGATAAATTGCTCTCAAAATTTTGAATATAGAAAATGAGACAATAAATTGCGTTTGTATATTTAGTTTCAGTAATAATTTTGAAAAAAATTTTCCATGTGAAAAATAAATGTGGAAAATGTCATAACCGAGCTTGGTTATGTGATCTCTACTTTACCGACGTTGAAATGCTCCAAAAATAATGACAGGTTACGTGTGTGCAGATACTTTTTTTTTGATTTGCATCGAATGTGCATGGTAACGTTGCAACGAATGTGCAACGAATGTGCAACGAATGTGAATGGTAATAATTTTGCAACAAAATTTCCATGTAAAAAATAAATGTGTAAAATTATTTTCATTTTTTTTTTTTGTGCTCGCTACGTCCACACGGATTGACATATCGTGTTTAGAATTTGAACGATTGAATAAAAAGCACTAGAGAACGTTTGTATACATCAATATGTTTATAATTTCAAGGAAATTTCATTTATAAATTGATAAAATAGGATATTACCATTCGAGTTGCAGCACGTGCAGGTAATGTTTGGTTTGATGCATTTCAGATTTTTTGATTCACGTATGTTGATAACTGACACAAATTTTGGACTAAGTCGTCTGAATATTAAAAAAATCAATATATAAAATAACACTTGCACATTCCTTGCAAATCAAAAAATAAGTATCTGCACACACGTAACCTGTCATTATTTTTGGAGCATTTCAACGTCGGTAAAGTAGAGATCACATAACCAAGCTCGGTTATGAAATTTTCCACATTTATTTTTTACATGGAAAATTTTTTTCAAAATTATTACTGAAACTAAATATACAAACGCAATTTATTGTCTCATTTTCTATATTCCAAATTTTGAGAGCAATACATCATTGCGTTTGGACATGGTGAACACCAAAAAAAATTTCATAACCAAGGACTGGTTTGGTCACGTGATCACCGGAGAGCATGCCCTTAAATGAGCCTGAAATTCCTGTCAAAACATAAATTCGAAATTTCAAACCCTTGACCGTTTGTCTAACGTTGCGCTTCTAAACTCTGAGCCTTCAGTAAGTTGTGCTACCTTAACGTTGTAAAAAGAACTTGGATAATTTCATAGAATCACTATATTCAAAAAGCCGTAATTGTGCCTGAAAGTATTGTGTGAAAATAAATTTGTTTCATAAATTTTTAGAAATACTGTACAGTGTACACACAAAAATTGTATTAATGCTGTAAAAATACGAAAACAATGTGGGGAGAGCCTAAAATGATCCTAAAAATATAGTGTAAAAAGAAACTTGTTAACTTGTACTGCTAACTTTGAGTGAAGTTGGCAGAACCACTGGCCTTTTTTAAATTGCAGGGCCGAAAAGTAGGGGTCAGGGCATCAGATGCTTCATTAGTTGCTGTCAACTTTACCCAACTCCCGTTTTTCAGGTTTTTTTTCACGGTTCTAAATATCAAATCTCCTCTTAATACAGGCACGAATAAGACGCATTTAACGCATTTAATTTAAGGATATGTTTTTAATTTATGGCTCGATTCATGGTGACGAGTAAAAATGAATACTATTAGATTACAATTGCTTTAGACACTTCTGCTCACGATGGTGGCCCTCTCCAGTTAATTATTCAGAAAACTTTTTTACGCGTAATATGAGAAATATAATACAATTTCGATGTCTTAATTATCTGCGTAGATTATGTTAACATGAGAGTTATTTTTTATACAAATATATTTAGTTAACTATTTTTGGTATTTTAAATGGTAAAAAATTCTCAAATATAATTTTTAATGTCTTTTGTATTAGCGATTCATCAATAATTAATTACTGAAGAGTAATTACAAAAAACTCTTTTATGTAACAAATGCATGAATACGGTCGTTTTTGGTGCCTGTGGAGCGAACCTGAAGCTCCCCTTTTCAGCTCACAGGCATGTAATGGCCATTATATATCTATGAAGTCAAAAGTTATGACGTCATAGATATATAATGGCCATTACATATCTATGGCGTAATAAAATTACATACAATGACCTTGAAAAGCGACACTTAGGGTCGACTCCACCGGAATGAAAAACATGGCTATATATCCATTCATTTATTGTGTAAAATGTCGTATGAATCAGAGATAGGGACTTTACAGACTCGTGTATGTTTTCAATACGAGTCATAGGCGAGCAAGCACGAGCCCCAGACGAGAGTGAGAGCCGACAACGAGTCAATAAAGTCTCTCTTCTCCCCCTTGATGCATAATATACTACTTAATCTTTTATTATTACAGTTTATTTATAATTACGTATGTTTATAACATAGTCAATGTAACATTCACTTATTATTAAAATAAGTAATATTTATAAAGACTTTTTATAATAAATTTCAAATTATAAATTATAAAAAAAGGATGAATTTTCAACAAAATAGCTGAGTTCCAATTACAACCAAAAATGGAATAGTTCCATTTTCACTTAAAAACTTGAATTTTCAAACAAAAAAAAACGAATTTTTAACAATCAAATTTCTTTTTAACAAATTACAGTCGAATTGAACTAGTAAATACGAGTTTTCAACAAAGTAGTTGGAACTTCTACCAGGAGAAGAATTATTTAAAAACTTTTAAACTGACTCGAAATTTTCCTAAAATGTTGAAAAACTTAAAAAAAAACTACCGCAAAAACTTCCACATTTTTTCGACATTTTTAGAAATATTTTGAAATTTTCTCTTAAAATTAATTTTTTTTTTTAATAGAAACTTTTCGACAATTCAAAATTTTCAAACCTTCTGAAAATTGTATAAGAAGATGGTATTTTTCCTAACCTTTTTAAAAAATTCTGCTTGCAAAGTTGCCTTAAAATCTTCCGCACTCTTTTTTGACAATTATGGAAATCTTTTGAAATATTCACTCAAAATTAATTATTCAAAACAAAAAATCATTTAAAATTTTATCAGAAATCTTTTTAAAAACGTGTTATTCCCTTGGAACGGCTCGAATTTATATTCCGGGTTTTATTTTAATTCCCGGCTATTTCCCAGTTTCCTGGTTAGTAGACACCCTGTATCATCGCAGAAAGTACAGTTTTTTTCAAAATCATGAGTGGTCGGGGCTACCCGACTTTCTCCTACATTAATTTTTTTTTGTAAACATCTTCCACGCCTATTCCCAGAGTGGGGCTAAACGGGGCAGGAATACTCCACACGTGACATTAAAGTGGGACGGTCAACCTAAATATTCGTATATAAAATAATCAACCAAAATTCGATGTGAAGGACAAGACACTTGAGTTCTAAATTCAGAGGCTTGAAAATATCTGACCAAAGACGACAGTACCTCTACATACACGCTTTCTCGTCTAGAATTTATTTCATTGAGTCAGACACCCGTCAGATATATCGCATCAGTTTCACTTGTCCGTAATATAAAATGACATTCTAATTTTCTCAAAGCGTATCTGGCTTTGGTGCTTAAATTCCGTCAAAGCAATTCCGCTTCTCGCACGAATATTCTTTGAATAATCAGAGTTGCTACAAAATCCCTATTTCGAAATTCCTGACTTTTCCCTCATCAATTTTTCATTTTCCCAGACTGTTATACATTTTTCTTCCAAGCATGAAAACAATCTCCATTTTCAACAGAATAAATGGAATTTTAACCAAAGTTGATCTTTCATTAAAAAAGATAAAATTTCAAGCAATAAGATTAATTTTCTATACCAATAAAGTCAAATTTCATCAAATACACGAAGTTTCAACTAAAAAATATAAATGTCAAGTTAGAAAATTAATTTTGAACAAGGAAAATGAATCTTCAACAAAATACTTAAATATTCAACAAAAATATGAATCTTAAGAAAAAAAATTTGTCAAACTTAATAGTTGATATTTCAACCAACAAATATTTTAATTTTGGATCAAAAACAGTTGAGTTAAACCAAAGAATACGAATTTTCAACAAAATAGTTTAATTTGAGATTGAATAATTTGAATATGAAATTATTCATTGAATTTTCACGAGAATAGGGAAATAAATTCTTTTAAATAAAATAATAAATTCAATATGAAACGATTTAAATTCCTAAGATTTGAAGATGAAATATATTGCATTTTCAGCAAACTAGTTGAATCCTCAACAAAAAGAGATTAATTTTCAAAACAGAAAAAAAAACTTTAATAAAAGAATTCAATAAAGATTTTGCAGTTAATAAAGAAACAAAAATACATAAAAAATGTTGATTTTTGAAGCCAAAAAGACGAATTTTTATTAAAATACATGAGTTTAAACCAAATAGTTGAATTTTCGAACAAAAAGATGAATTTTTAACAACAAAATACATGAATTTTCTACCATAAGTCGAATTTTCAACTAAAAACTATCAACAAAGAATTAAATGATTATATTTTCAGTTTAAAAATTCATTTTGAGCACAGAAAAAAAACAAATTTTCGACAAAATATCTAAATTCTTACCTAAAAATATGAATTAGTCGCCAAGAAGATTAATATCAACCAGAAAAATGAATTTTTAACAAAGTTTTTAACACATGAATTTTAACGTATTTTCTTTTGACTAGTTATTAAATAGTGAAGGTTGTTTTTGTTATAAATAGGTTTATGTGAAGCGAAATTTAAAATACGAATTTCAAAACAAAAAACAACAAATTAAGAGATGAATTTTCAACCACAAAAAATCATTTGTTAATAAAATAGTTGGATTTTCAATCAAGAAAGGTTTTTCAGTCTATGAAGAAAAAAAATTGTATACGGAATGATGAACGTTCCTGCCAAGGACGAATTTAAAATAAAACCCTTGAGTTTTCAAACCGAAAATATGAATTTTTTATTAAAAGAGTCAAATTTCAATTAAATATTAGAATTTTTTATCAATTTAATTTAATTTCTTTCAGGCTTTTATTTAATATTCCCTGACTTTTCAGAATTCCCTGACCTATAGCAACAAAAAAATACTTCCGAGGTTCTATAAGTTAGCTTTATTGAATCGTGAAAAGAGCAGGCAAAAAAAAGTAATCAACAAAAAAAAAGAATAACCAACATGGATTTTGACCCACTTCTTAATCAAACTGAACCATAATCTTCTACAGAGACATAATTTAGTCCGTGTGGAAAAATGTCCTGAATGTTTGGTGTCAGGTCTGACTTTATCTAGGTTCTAGACTGTCTAGTCTAGAAGATCTGATCTGGCCCAGCACTGATGCTAATCAGCCAGCCAAGAAAAAAATGTTATGTTCTATCAACCTATCAAGCAATACTTTTTTCCTTATCACTTTGACAGTCTGATCTGATGAAGGCTTGGTGGTGATCAACTAAATACACTTATAGTATAAAGAATGTTTTTTTTCCAAGTCATTACAAAAATAAAGGGAGCCCAGCCAGCGGCCGACCAGCCCACAACTAGGGGCTGACCAGCCAATAACTGGCGGCCAGGCCCGGGCCAGACCACCGTCAAGACCGGAAACCACAAAGTCTGGTCTGGGCCGGGACAGTGCCAGAAGATCTTTTCACACCAGACGTTAGAGCAATTAATTTAACCCAATGAAATGCATTTCCGAATTTGGTACACATGCCCTTATGCCCCGTAAACCTTCATATATAAATGTTATTACATAATAGCATAATTTAAATTTGCTTTCCAGTCCTCTTTTCACCTGCGAAGCACCATCTAAATCCGTGAGGGACGACACTTTGCAGACTTCCCTTGTCTGAGTGACATGCCTAGACGGACAGGAGATCAGAAAGGCTTTACTCAAGAAATGCTGCATTACTCGAAAGTCTAAAGTCTACAGAAAGTGTACCACTCAAATGGTACATTGGGTGTCTTTCATTGTCTCACTAATCATCGTACTACTAACGACTATCTACTTCTACTCGATCCATTCATAACAAGCCGGGCTAAATTTAAAACTTGGTGGTTGATGCTTGTTTAGAGATGTCATTGACCTCTTTCAAGTCCTCTACCCTTCTATCAACAAGACTTACACCAGGGCAGTGCACCTGCTGTTCCACATTTTTAAAAATCGCCATGTTCAACATTTTTTGAATCCGATAACTACTCAACCGGTCAAAATTGTGCGTCCACTTATAGGAGCCGTACATTAATGACGTTACCAATTTTGAGATACCAAAAGAGATGAATTTTCAAAGCACAAAGACAAATTTGTACTAAAATACATTTATTTTCAACCAAATAGTTCCCCATAGTATAAAAAAGACCCTCTTTTTTCATTGTTCTATAACTGTCTCTAATGAGCCGATTACACTATTTTTTGGAAACATACGGCTCCCTTTTGAAATCTTTTTGTGCAATTTAGTTATACAAATTGACTTTTTTGAGTTTATGTTTTATTAGAAATGATTTTTGAAAACATACTTTTTCTTAAGGCTTTTTGTGCAATTCTGTTACACAATTTGACTTTCTTTGAGTTTATGTTTTTAAAGATTATTTTCTAAATTCAATAAATAGAGACATTAAGCTATAGATATTGCTGCCTTTCTCTAAAGTTCGGTTCCTGGTCAACTCTGCAAATAGTTGAATTTTTAGTTTAAAAATTACTTTTTTAAAAATAAAGAATTTTTAAATAATTTGAGTTGTACGAAAAAAAAGGATTTTTAACCAAAATTGTTGAATAGTTCAACAAATGAATAAATTTTCAAAAAAGAAAATTAATTTTCTACGCAAAAAGACGAATTTTCAACAAAAGTATCAAGTTTTCAAGCTGAAGCCGGATAAGAAGAACTTTCAACAAGAAAGTTAATTTTGAATCAAGTAGTATGAATTTTCAACAAAATAGTTGAATTTTCAACAACAAAAAGTTTAATCGTTACATTTTCTGATAAAAAAATAATTTTTACCCCCAAAAAACGAATTTTCAACGAAATAGTTACATTTTTAATCCAAAGAGGTGAACCGAAAAAACGGAATTTTTAACAAAGTAATTGAATTTTCATTTAAAAAATTATGCAATTTTATCCAAAAACATGCATTTACGATCAGGAAAATAAATTTTCTACAAAAAAAAACAAACTGATTTGCAACAAATTTTTTAATTTTGAAGCCACAAAGACGAATTTTCTACAAAACAGTTGAATTTTCAATCCGAAAATATATATTCTCAATTAAAAAGTTGAATTTTTTCAAATAGTTCAATTTTCGAACAAAAAGTTTCATTTTTAACCAAATAGTTTGATTTTCTGTCAAAATATTTGAATTTTCAACAAAAAATATAAATTTTCAACCAAATAGTTTAATTTTCTAACAATTTTTTTAATTTTCATTTATAACTAAAAATGGAACAGTTGAAGTTTCAGTTTAAAAAATCTATTTTCAATAAAAAATTAAACGAATTTTCAACAAAATAGTTAAATTTTTAACCGGAGATGAATGTTGAACCGAAAAAAATAATTTTTTAGCAAAGTAATTCAACTTTTAACCAATTAGTTCAATTTTTCGCCGAAAAATAGGAGTTTTTAACAAAATAGTTGCTTTTTCAACAAAATAATCCAATTTTCAACCAAGTTGTAAATTTTTTAACAAACGAGATCAATGCCGAACCAAAAATATTATAATATAGACATTTCAATTAAAAAGAAATAACTTTTAACCAGAAATAGGTGGATTTTCTTATTGGGTTTTATTAATTCAGTTCGCATTTAAGCAAAAAAGAAACGATAAAAAAGGGGAAGTTTCTTGAAAACAGGGAGAAAAAGAATTATTTAAAAAGGGGGTTGTTTTGAACTGTGCCGTGACAGGGCAATACAGCTTTCGCAAAATTCGCAAACTTTGTTAAAATTTATTATCAGAAAACGTACGAAGCGTCATCTAAGTTCGTAACATTACTTCTGATGCCCCCCCCCCTCAACCAAAAAAATTGGTAACGTAGTCGCAGTTTATAGACGGCCACTTAAGAAAATCGAATTAAAATCAGGCTTGCCTGAGAAAGTGACTAATGTTGCAGAAGATTAAGCTAGAAAGATTTTTAAAAAGTATTTTTTGACCAATTTTCAATTTTGAACTTCCACTTTGTGCATGCTAATTTGTTATGATAATTCGAAAACCAGTGAATATTTTATTATTTTCTTGGTCTCATTTTCAAGAGGGGATTTTAGACTTTAATTTTGAGAAGTTTCAATTTTTACCATTCACTTCTCTAAAGAATGCAGAAAGTGGAAGTTGAGAATCAAAAATTAGTCAAAAACGGAAAATAGGTCGGTCTTTCTCATATCCTATCTCGGCTATATCTTGAAATATGAGTGCTTCTAAAAATATTAATTGTTTTCAATCTTAATGATTTGTTCTACTTTATAAGGTTTCTAAAGATAGCCAAATCCCTTAAGCTGGCGAAGTCTGGGGGTTTTACCTTACTGTTGGGTAACATTGAAAGAAAATGAAACTTGAAGATTGCCACGTTCATAAACGAAAATAGAATTTCTTTTTAAATTACTGAAATAAATTGTTTAGAAATAAAATAACATAATAAATTATTTGCTTCAATGTACACATTTTTTTAGTTGAAGCGTACTCTACAACTGTGTATTATGCACCACTTTTCAGAAAGATCATCTAATGTGTGAATGATACAAGATAATTGCTTTTATTTTATGTCAGACAACAGCAAAAAAAGTTTCATTCCAATATCCTCATCAGAAGACTGACGTTTTGAAAAATTGATTAAATTAACCAAATTTATTAAAATTTATACAATTCTACTTTTCCTCTAAACGCTGGCTTCTCTGATTTTATTTTACAAATTACTTGTATCTGATGTCGGGTAAGAACAAAAAAGTATCAAAGCAATATCCCCGCAGCGGAAGACGCCCATTTATACAAATTTATTCAATTTAAAAGAAAAAGTTATTTACAATAAAAATTATTATATTGCCCTAAACGCTTTTGGTTCTCAAATTTTTGTATTTGTTAAACAATTTTTTTTCTCTTAAACAATTTTATTTCCATAGAATATCACGAATGAAGGGCATTTGATGAATGGGATGGTCTATTTAATGAACCGGGAGAGTGTATATTTTTATTTCAATTGTTTGTTTAGTGTTTAAGCAATTTATTATTACACTTTCCAAGTAGGAAAAGCAATCATTTTTTCTTTTGTTATATAATTGTCTCTAATGAGACGGAAAGGAGGTAGTTGAAATCTAATTTTGATTTGTAAGCCTTTTTGTGTTATGATTTTAATACACAAAATGGTTCATAAGAAAGTAGATTTTAATACAATCTTTAAAAAAAATCCTTCTTATTGTTTAAACAATTCATTATCTTATAATATCGCGAATGAATGGTTTTTGTCAATGCTTCGGCCTAAATTTATGAATGTGTATAGTGCATTTGTCATTTATCTATTTATTATTTGAACAATTCATAACGGTTTAAATGAAACTTTTGAAAGGAAAAAGATAGCGAAACGTATCTTTGCGCTTTTTTCACTAATTTTAAGTTCCAGTACTTTCTCCTAATTCTAAGTTTTTTTCAAACTACTGCTAATGGTTGAAACAGCAAATTCCTATTTCTTAAAAAAAAAAATTATTATCTTTGTATTGCTGTTATCCGACATCAAATACAAGTAATTTCTAAAGTAAAATACAAGAACCGAGCGTTTAGAGGCAAATTAGAATTACAAAAAAATATACACAGAGTGCAGGTTCAGGGTCAACGGGCACGCTTAGAAGTAAGGGGAGCTCTTTAAATTACTGTCTCCTCAAAAATAAATAAATAAAGAACGCCCGCGCCTTTACTTAATTTAAGGCAGGGTTCTACTTTGAGCACGCGAAAAAAAATGCTATTTTTGTACATTTTTTTTTTAAACATTAAAAAAGATATTGATCTAGGGTTTGTTATGCTTAATAGATATACTCTTAAAATACATTAAAATTTTTTTTTAGTTTATTTTATGCGCTCTATGTACATTTAAATGGCACTTGCCCCAAAACCACGTTTCTACCGGTGGTAGCAGATTTATATGAAAATGTATATTTTTACTATTATTTTTTTGCAAAAAATAAGCAAAAAAAAGAGATTTTTGATTTTTTTTCGAATTGCCGCCATTTTGTTTTCTTTGCATGCCAATGAAAAAATCTGCTACCACCCGTTGATGTATATGTAGTATAGAATATGTGGTAATCAGACCAATCGATTCGGCAGTTTCGGAGATTTTTTTAACAAGCGGTAAAAACATGGTTTTGAGGCAAGTGCCATTTAAATGTATATAGAGCGCATAAAATAAACTAAAAATTTTGTTAAAATGTATTTTAAGAGTATATATATTAAGCATAACAAACCCTACATCAATATCTTTCTTAATGTTTTAAAAAAATATTTACAATAATAGCATTTTTTTCGCGCGCTCAAAGTAGAACCCTGCCTTAAAGAGTGCCCGCTACCCTTATTCCTAAACATGTCCTTTGACACCGAACAGAGTCTTCGCCCCCAAAAAAACTCAAACACGCGGAAGAGGTGATATATCGATGTATATACATATATATGTATGTATCAGAATCCCAACCACAAGAAACCCTCACCACCCTTCTTTTCTATGTCTACCCCTGTCAACTTTACAACCCTTATAATTCAGAGAAAGTTTCGAAAGTTTCTGGGTGTAGCGATCCCTATAAATATGTTATTCCCCCATTTCAGGGTACAGTATAATGTGAAGTTGCATATGGCCATTTTGAAAGAATTTTTAGTAACCTATTATTTTTTAGGGAATCTTGCACAATTATATAAAATGCAAGTTAGAATTTATGTTTGTAGTAAAAATTACTGATCAGAACCGGTTAACCACTTAGGAAAAGTAATCATAGGTTAATAATGTGATCAACATATGGAGAATACACCTATTTGATGTTGGGAATTGAAGATTCACCATTATCATTATTAAGATATTTATCACCTCTCTCATTATTTAGTTGTAACTTACCTTTTTCCCGTATAAGTATTTGATAAATAGGCCAATAAAAAGTTGAAAAAGTGAATATTATCAAATAAAGTGTAAAACAGATGTTCCTTTATATATTATTTAAACGTTTAAATTATAAATTATTTCATTTTTAAAACGTAATTTAAAGTTTTTAATTCCGAAACCTTGAACATTCAAAACATTTAAATTTGAATCTGACTAATTGTGAACGATAGAGATTTATATGATTCATCATTCAATTCGAAATTAATCAATTTTCAACGCTTTTAATTGGAAGTTGGATTTGGAAAATAAAGTTTAAGAATATCCAATGTCGAGCGCTTCAATGTTGAATTGTATAATCTGAAACGGTTAAAATTTAATGCCCTACAGAATTTCCAATTTCCAATTTAAAACAGAGTACCATTTTTAAAATTCGCAATTTAAAATAATTCGAACTTTCATTTTGAAATTAAAAAATTGTTACACTATTAAGCCAGACAATTTTTGAAACAAAAATGGTTTCAATTTTTAATAATTTGAAGCATATTACCGTTAAATTGTATTTTCAGTTGTAAACTACATTTCTAAACGCTTCAAACTTAGAATTGTTTTGAAATTATTACACAATTTTAACCGATTTAAATTTGAAATGACCTATTTTGCTAATGTGTGAATTTCAAATTATGTTATTTGGAACGTTTTCAATTTAAGATTAGTCAACTGTGAAGTCTTCCAATTAATACAAAAAATTGCAGATCCATCAAGGATTCACAATTCAAAATTATACAATTTCAAATACGACTATAGTTTGAAATCCTTTTTATTCTGAATGAAATTGTAGAATCTTAAAAAATGTTCTTCATAATATTTCAATTTTAAACACTATATGTAATTTTTGAAATTATTTAATTTGTAATATCTTAATCCCAAATAATTCCACCATATAATACATTTTCAACATAAAACTCTTAGCAATTAGCAATACCATGTAAGACAAAGTAAAGGTAAGACAAAGAAGACAAGTGGGAAAAAGACAACATTTTTAAAAGAATGGAAAAATGACCAAATTTTGAAAAAAATGACTAAAACTCAAAACAGACTAACTGAATACTCCATCGTATATATTTCTGCATAACCCTGAATGCAGACTTGTATCCTCAGCAGCGAATCGCCCATTATTTATAAAGTTTTGATGTAGTGCAATAAAACTTTGGAATAACTAATCTGAAAATGAATTAGCGTTAATATTTTCCTCTTAAAACTTCTGAAAAGTTTCTCAACTTTCAATTAAAATAGCTCTCCATTTGGAAAATGTTACTGTTTACATGATACTTCCGAAGTCAATCAACCTGGTGCCATTAACATAACATACATATTTTTACTCGGCTTTCTCAAAAATGATCTCAAAAAAATCAAATTTTTTATTTTTCGGTTCACTATAATTTAGTACCTCTACGCAGACGCGATGATATCGATCTTGACTGAGAGTAGCGTTGTAAAATGAAGAACACCAGATTCATGCCCTAGTCGACCACCGGGGGTCGACCCGATTAGAACTTTGGCGAAAAGTCGGATCCAAATTATTTTATTTTTACTCCTAGAAAGTTTAGACTCAATATTTCAAATCATCTCAACAATTTATCACCCCAAATTTTTTCTCGAAAATATTTAAATTTATATTTTACCAAAAGGGTCAGTCAAAAACCTATTCACTAATTCCTAATACAATGTTTTGCTCAACAGATATTTTCGAATGAAAATGTATAGAAAACTTAATTCTGAAAAAAGGTATTTTTAGTTTTGTAATACAAAGAAGAGGTATGAATAACTTTCGGTTCAAGAAACAAGGAGTTCTAAAAATGGAAATTACATTGTTTTAATAATCGCCTTTATTTGCGTTTAAAAAATTGTTTAAAAGCAAGTTTCCTGAGTAGAAAATTATCAGAATAAAACCTAAATTATTATACTTTTAATTATAGCGACGCTATTTCGATATTCGTTGCATACTAAATAAGTGAATATATATATAGCGATTATTATACAAGGTACCTGGCAAGGTGATATGCAAATTTCATCGATTTGTCGTATCTAAATCTAAATATGGGTATCGTGCAGTGAAAAGTTCTGATAAGAATGTATACGTGCAGCCGAGAAACACGTTAACTACTTAAAGTAGCGATCATAAGCTGAATTATAACGCAAAGAAGATTGTATAAAAGGTGTGATGTAGGTATAAGGTAAAATATTTTCACAAAAAAGTTCCAAGCGAAAAAAGTTTATCCGAGGAACTAACAAGTCTACCTCTTTCAGACAGGATAATTCATTTAAGCTATAAGATGTTAAGTCTAACATAAGAATGACTTAAATTATAAATGAATATTCAACAATGCAATATCGCTAAAAGAGTTAAATTACTTGTCCAATCAAAGAATTCAAGATGACACTTCATATTTCAGAAGAGCAAGAGAAACAGCTGATTCTCTAGAAATACCAGACAAATACTGCTGATGCTGATTTAGTTAAAATTTGCTACAGTCTCGGAAATATATCTCAGTCGCTGTGCATTTTTCAGATTAAACTTCCACATCCACTTTCAACTACATAAAAATAAATATTTTTAATATTTATTATAATAACCAAATAAAAATCAGAAAGGTTGCAAAGAGCTAACAAAAATTAGGCGGGGTTGTCAATAGAAATATTACGAACAAATTCCGACTGGAAGCCTTCTAAGATGGAAATGATTAATTCAATTTTTTTTCATTTCGACCATATGAACGTTTGGAAATTCAGGTACAATAATTTTAGGGTCTTTAAAATTAGATTATATTTCAAAATAAAACATTGAATGTGATACAATTTAAAATCAGGAACCTTTAAATTTTGAATAATTTAAAAATCGAGGCTTTTAAAATCAAACATTCTCCGAATGAAAAGCATTTGCAATATTGTACAATTTCAAACCAGATATAAAAAATTATTATTACGATTTTATGAATCATTATACCCCGGAAGGGAAAAGGCTTAATGGTATAATTAAAAATAGGAACCATACAATTTTTAACGTTTTGATTAAAACCTTTTCAATTTTAAACGCTATTAATTGTAAATAATTACATATTGTATTCTGATGGATTAAACCTTAAATTACACAATTTCAAATAAAATTATAGAATACTGAATGATTCAATTCGAGATCTTTCATTAACAAAGAAACGAGCTGTCTAAAATTAAAATAAATTCCAATCCAAAGCCGTCAAATCTGAAAATTTACAAATGAGAAGTATTTAATAATGTAACTTTTAATACTGAGAAGTCAAGTTCAATAGGATATTTTTCAATTTGAAGCGTTTGGAATTTTACAATAGAAATTATTCTTTTTATGATCGTTTTCGATTTGAAATTCTACAGTTTTGAGTTTTTTATTCTAAATTTCTCATCAGAATTTAACGTTTTATTATCTATAATATTTTACAATGACTTGCAATTTGAATTTGTGGAACAACTGCTTCGCTTCTAGAAATAAAATATAGGAATAATTTTTAACTTATGGCCGAGGGGCTTTTTTTAAATTTTGCGTTTTTAATGATTTGCTTTTTGAAAATTTAAATATTTTTAAAACTTTAAGGGTGGAAGTGAGTTTTGTTTTTTTGTTCAGGAAAGAGAATACCAGGAAGGTGGGAATCGGATAAATTTGAAATGGCCTGAAATCTACACAATCTCAAATTGGATTCGTACCAATTTCAAGAATTTCACAATTAGCTTGATCAAACTCACATTGTTTTATGTCCTAAAAGATTTATGAATTTCTCACGAAAATTTATTTTAAGAGATAAATATTTGTTTAAATAACATTCAAAATTCTATCTTTTTATAGAATTTCTCACAAAAATGTTATTTATTATTTTCTATTTATGTATATTATTATAGACTATTATAGGGTTTATATACTGTTTTAGTTAACTTGGGACATATTTTTCATTACATATTAGTATAAAATAAAATTGAATCAATCAGGATGGCCGCTTTAATCAAGAAAAAAAATTCCAGCTTTTAAAGCTGAACATTTTTTTTTATTTGAAGTAATGAAAATTAAACTACAAATGAAAACACTCAATGCGGAACTATTTGCACTTATAAAATGTAAACTTTCAACGCTTTTCAATTGATCAATTTTGAATTAAACGCCGTTGAAGTGCAAAATTAAAACTTATAAACTTTTATAAATTGAATAGTTAATAGATTTCTGGTTAAAAATATAAATCTACTATACGTTATGATTTTCAATGCTCTAAATTGAAGAACGGATCAATAAATTTGTAAATTTTCAAAATTATTTTATTTTAAGCAATTTCAAGTTAGAAACATGAAAAATTGAACGATTAAATTTGTTTTAATTTAACACTTTTTAAATTACAGGTGTAATTATTTTTATTTTAACTCATTAGAAATTGTTCATTTGTTATTTATACAACAAAATTCAACAGTTTCGCTTACAAATTAAAAAAATTTAATGAAACAATTAAAATTGTTACGTTCAAAGTTTTTTTTATCACTCTGTAAATTTAACGATGTAAAGCAAATGTCAAATTGAATGGGTTAAAATTGAATATTTTAGAGTGAAGCAATATTTGAATAAGAGTTGGAACTGTACAAAAGCGTTCAATTATTTATCTATTTGAAATTAGTTTTGGATTGAAAATCATTTATAAACTTTCAATTGGAAGTTTAAACTTCTTTATCATTCGAAATTTTTTTTACTGAAAATGTACGCTTAAAAGTAAACTTACGCATTTTAAACTTAATGATTTCAGAATTAAAAAGTTAAGAATTTAAAAGAGCATTTTTAAAAAGTTGGAATCGAATTTTTTAAATACATATAGAATTATATTCTGTGATACGAAATTTGTGATAATTGAAAGTGATTGGATAGATATTTCTTCCAAAAATTTGTAAAATTCCCCGTCATGAAAATTCGGTCGGAAATTCAGGCGTCCAGTCTGATGAATTTTGTTTTCTCACATATATTTTTGTTTGCAAAAAACTTATAAAAAAAGGTAGCACGACAAATTTCTATGCTGATTTAGGTGATACAGACATTAAAAAGCACTTGTATGAAAAAAAGAATGGTACGTTTTCAAAAAATTAAAATTTTGGAATAAAACAACGCAAGTATACCACTTTTGGCCTTTGGCGATCGAAATCTAGGATTTACCAAAGGCTCAGAAAAAAATATTCACCAAAATTTTAATTTATTTGCAAAAGATAGTCAAAAAGAGCAAAAACCAACCAAAAAACTCCAACCACAAGTATTGATGGTCAATTTTCGTATACAACCAAATAAGTGTACCACTTTTGGCCATTGGCGATCAAGATCTAGGGTTACCGAAGGTCTAGAAAAAAATTATTTACGAAAGGTTTTATTTAATTACGAAACATAGTCAAAAAAAGCAAAAACTCACCAAAAAATGTAACTCTTTTGATCATGGGCGATTTGTCTTCCGAAAATCAAAATTTTTGTGAATAATTTTTGTCTAGCCCTTTGGAACCCTATCTTTCGATCGCCGTTGGTAAAAAAGGTACACTTATATATTTGTATACGAAAATTGACTGTCAATGTCAGTGGTTGGTGTTTTTTGGTTAAGTTTTGCTCATTTGGAGCAGCAAAGCAGGTCGTTGTTGGTGGTGGGGTACTTTGCCGGCCTAGGCCGATAAAGTTCACTTTAACGTCCGCGGGAAATGTTTGCGCATGCGCGTTCGTTACTTCGACCCACGCGCACTGTTTTGCGTGGTACTTGTCCCTTTAAACTAACCTTCAACCTTACACGTAATTTCATGAGAAAACTCGGAAACCATACACTTATTAGATGAAATATCGTGTGTACCGAGGCAGGGAAGTCCCTTTACGGTTTCGCATGTTTGCAAATCTCACACTCGACAGTAAAAAGACTACTTCGCTACCTTGGTGCACAATATACTATTACTCTAGGTCCCCTAGCCTTCGCGGTCGCTGATGGCCAAAAGGGGTGGACCAAAATGGACCAAATTGGTTTTATTATAAAATTTTAACTTGCTGAGAACATACTATTCTACTTGCATAAAAATACTTTTTTATTGCCTGTACCACCTATATAAGAATAGAAATTTCAAGCGGAATCTTTGTTTTCTTTTTTGTAAAAAAAACGGTTCCCGGTCCAGCGGCTACCCTTATGAATAAAAAATTTGCTTTTGAACAAAAATTATTGTTTCAATAGACTTTGTCTCTGAGTGTAATGGTGACCATTTTGCCAAAAATGTCATGAAAAATTCTCGGTCAAAAAATAAATTTACTCTGATCACACATTTCCTGGTTTCAACCATTCTCCTGCAATAAGTCTAAATTAGGACCATATTCTACTAATAGGGAAGAGTTATTGCAACGCTGGCAATATTTAAAGCGAAAGCGGACAACCCTGCTAACTTTAGACAATGTCAAAGTGGTAAAGATTTGGATGATAATGACAACGGCTATGATTGTGGATATGCAACTACTCATTTTTCTGTGAGAATAAAAGGATTGCGTGCTGAGGAGAAGTGGACCGACGAAACACGAATTCATGAACGTTCGTCGAGCCAAATGTAGTTGGCCGAACGGCCAAATGAGTTTGTTTGTGTCTATTATTACACTCCAGCCAGCCGTGAGCCATGTGAGCCACGAGGACTACGAGTCATGAGCTACAAACCCGTTGTAAATGTCTCAGTCACTCTAGAGAAAATTGCGGTAACGCCAAATTTACTTGCAGCAGTGCTCCAGTCATCGCTACAGCACCTACCTCTGCTATCGAAATGCAAATTCCTCCTCCTATAGTTGTCAAAATTTTCACGTTTTATTTTCATACCAAGCTGCAAGTCTACAGTTACATCTTTGGTGACGAGGGACTTAGGTATTTCGGTTTGACGTTTAACAGCTAGTTAGTACTTTATTCTACTTATTGTGCCAAATTTTAACAGGTTGCCTATTTCCTATAGTTAGCTACTTTCCCTGATTTCCTGATTGCATAATATTAAGATGCCAATAGTGGAACGTATAGGCATTCTGTCTGCAAAAGATATCAGGGATGCTACTAAAACCAAACTTCGAAATTCCTTGATCTTTCTCTGACCAAATTTTCATTTTCTCTGACCGTTATGAATGTATCTTACTAAATTTAGTTTAAACACTTTTAGTGACAAAGATCATACAGAATTTTATAAAGGGTCATTCACAAATTATACTTAAAACGAATTTTCAACAAAATAAATGAAGTTTTAACTAAAAAAAGTACAATTTTTGGATGAAAAAATTAATTTTGAACCAAAGAGAAACAAATTTTCAATAAAATGGTTAAATTTTCCACCAAAGAGATGCATTCGTAAGCAAGAAGATTAATGTTCTAACAAAAAATACGAATTTTCAACCAAATACACGAATTCTCATGCAAATAGTTGAGTTTTCAACTGAAGACGATCAATTTTTAACAAAAAATGGAATAATTACATTTTCAGTTAGAATTTTTTTTTTAATGAAATAGTTAAATTCTCAAACAAAGACATGAATCATCGACCAATAAAAAGAATTCTTCACAAATGTGTGATAGATGATACTTCAAAAAAAAATATTGTAATTTATAATCAAAAATAGGTGAATTTAACTACAGAATGCGAATTCTCAACAAAAACAGATTATTTTTAAACCTACACGGAGAAAAATAGATATTGAAATGTAGATATTGAAGATTTTGATAGTTAACCATATTATATAGATATTACAGCATAATATCTAATATCTTCTACTCAATAATCAAGATATTGAAGGGCAATATTTGCGTATATTGGAAATATAAAATGTGTGATATTAACCGTTAATATCTGACATATTAAAAAAGCGAAATTTTATCGGAGCAATGTCGTTGACGTGTGGCGTGGCGACAAAAATTTTAACCCCGCTTTGTCCGTACCTTGAGCATTCGTCGTGTGTGTTATGGTTTTTCGGATAAATATTGCGTTAAAAGTTCTAGTGGAAAATGGATTGAGTGTTTTTGGATATAATATCATAATTTTCTTGAGAGAATATGAGGACTCGGCACTACAGGCATCAATTATATTAGCCTTGGACAGCGTGTTATCAGCTCTAGTCGAAAATTCAATAATAATGAATAAAAAAAGGCGAATGTTTGAGTATTCGGATAAACAAATCAGAGGACTACGATATAAAATACTTTTGTATTTTATAGAAATAGGCATGCTTTACAGGTAATTTTTGCACAATTAACGAATATTTTTTGAATATCTTAGATTCTGCCCTTTAATATCTTGGATATTGTCAGTTAAAATCTTCTTTTTAATATCTATGGATGCTCTACTTCAGTATCTAGATTTCTGTCCCATAGTTAAATCTCTAAGATATTAACTAGTAATATCTAGATAGTCTGCTCTAATATCTATTTTTCTCCGTGTAAAGAGGAATTTTCGACAAAAGAATTGAATTTCCAACCAATAATAACTTCTCACCCAACAAAGAAAAAAAATGTCATCAAACATGTTGAAAAAATAATGTTCTATTTTAAAAGTTGAATTTTCTACCAAAATAATTGAATTTTAAACCAAGAAGATCAATTTTGAACCAAGAAGATCAATTTTCTATCAAACACGATGATTTTTTAGCAAAAAAAGGGATTTTCACCAAAAAGGGAATAGTTAAATATTGAATTAAAGAAATTAATTTTCACTGAAAAAAAGACGAATTTTGAACAGAATAGTTTGATTCTCAACCAAAAAGATGAATTTTAACAAAATACATGATTTTTCAACCAAATAGTTGAGTTTCAACTCGAAAAGATACACTTTAAGTTTAAAAAATTATTTTGAACCCAAAAGATTAATTTTCAACAAATAGTTCCAGTTTGAACCAAGGAGATGAATTTTCTACAAAAAAGTAATTTTCTAACGAAATTGTTCAATTTGAATGCAAAAAAAAGAAAAACAAAAAGTTGAAGTTTCAACCTAAAAATATGACTTTTCTACCAAAATAATTGAATTTTCAACCAAAGAAATAACTTTTCAGCCAAAAAGATGATGTTTCAACTGATGAGACTATTTATTAAAAAGACGAATTACCAACAAAATACATACATTTTCAGCAAAAAGTTCTATTTTCTACCAAAGAAATGATTTTTTAACCAAAATGATGAATCTTCTACGAAAAAAACCAATACCCAACAAGATAGTCAAATTGTTAATCAAAGGAATGAATTTTCTACCAAAGAAATGAATTTTCAACCAGATAATAAAATTTTTTAAACCCACAGGAATTCTCAACCAAAAAAAAATATATAACTATACGTGTGTAAGTCTTATGCAAGAAAAATTTTATTTTCTGAATATAATTGCATTAAGGTTCCACGTCTATTTAATTAACAGAATTTATATGTATCTTCGTTCCCTAAGTTTATAAAATCTTACCAAATTCTGTGGAAGGGGGAAGAGGAGATTTGAAAATTTATGAAAAACGACTGACGTAATTTGTGGATGTCGCCTAAACTTCAACTTCAATTTATCGAAAAATGCCTGCTATTTCTGGTTTTCTCTAACATTTCCTTACTTTCTAGAATTCCCTAACCCCTGGCAACCCTGAGATATATGTTTAATTCGGAAAAGAGATTAAGGTGTCATGTTATTCTTGAGGAACAGAAATGAGGTCGAAACTGAAGAACTTTTTGGCGCAGCTACTGGATAAAAAAAAGGTTTGTTGCCTGCAAGACATTTTTTTTAAACAATTTTTTTGTGTTTTACTGGAAGATCCTTTGAAATTTAACAATGCGTGTTGCTGTAATGAAATCTATTAAAGAAGATTAAAGAAGTTAATTAGCTTTACGTGACAACACGCGGAGCTGAAAAACGACGTTACATTTAGAATTCTCTTTGAACAATTCAGTTGACCTTTTATGAATATAAAACACAAGAATCAAGGATTCCGCAATATTAATGTATTCAGTTTTAGTCATTGGCTATAGCAGTAATTATTCTACAAGTGTTATTTTTTTCACTGATGAATTAGAGTGGATTATAATTACCTACACGGAATATCAAGGAAATGAAAAAGGGTTGAAATCCAATCACTTTCAATCCACTCTAATTTTGAATCCTGCCCAATTCCTAATAGCGGAGTTCACAGTGCAGCTCAGAGATAACACAAATTTTAAATTTTTATATGGAATTATTATTTAAAAATTTTATAATTAAAGTAATTATTTCATTTGAATTATGATGGTAATCAAATATGAAAGAAATCAAGGGAGCGTCGACTGCTAAATCAATACAGCAGACGATGACAAAAGGTAAACAAAGTAAACAGCACGTGGAGTACATAACCTGAAAATTGTGGAAAGAAGTGTTTTTTTTTTTTTCTTTATACAAATATTTACAATATGGATATCAAAAATTTCAAGCAGTAACTTTAGAAGAATATGAAAATTCATTTAGTTTATCATATCCAGAAAGAATCATGAGATCTGTAATTTCCAAAATACAGTAAAGTTAGTTCCAGGCAAAATCAAGATGCCTGAGAGTAATAAATTTATTAACTTTATGGTGCAAAATTTACTTTTAAAAATTATTCAAGTTTAACTTTCAAAACTGTAATATTCTTACATATAAAGTATAAACCACTAAGTGATGTAAAATTAAGTAGATGACATAATCCCAAAATTATCAGTAGTATTTTTCACTCTATCCTTTAAGCGATTAGCATTGCAAATTATATTCAAATTTCGTCTGAACAAGAAAGCTATTCTAAATTTCCATGTCCACAGTCATTTCCCAATACACGTTTCCTTTAACTTTAACAT
Organism: Andricus quercusramuli; assembly: GCA_932178445.1. Classification (NCBI taxonomy): domain Eukaryota; kingdom Metazoa; phylum Arthropoda; class Insecta; order Hymenoptera; family Cynipidae; genus Andricus; species Andricus quercusramuli. The sequence continues at coordinate 116,977 of CAKNXH010000047.1, read as the reverse complement.
GAATGGATTATGAGCGAAAAAAATGGAAGTTTATATTCCTAGACCAATAGGTCTAGGAATATAAAATAAATATAAAATATAATTTTCAAATATAATTGTTTGTGGCCTGCGAAAATATTGAAACTATTCAAACCTTCATCCAACTATCTATATACATGAAGTTCTGACCGTTCAAATGAACGAAATATTTTTTCTCAATTCGATTTTATCTACAAATATTGTCCTAACTACAATTCGAAACAATACATTATAAGCTTCTTTTTCAATTTATAATTTGTGATATAAAGAATAGTATATTATGCGCCTAGGTGCATAATGAGGGCCTTTACGCGAAGAGCGACAATGCTCGCAGGATGGAAGCATGCGTGTGAACTTAGCCCCCCATTCTCAAAATTTCGAATTTTTTTTAGAGTTCTGAAATCCTTTTGCATAGTTCTACAGTTCCTGATAACTTTTAGAAATAGTTCCGGCATATAAATACTCTAAAAATGGATTTTTCAAAATTGGGGGCTAAGTTCACGTTCCACCGCACTTTTCGAAAAATGAAGTTTTTTTTAGAGTTCTGGGTACATATAGCATAGTTCTAGAGTTCCTCATACTTATTAAAAATAGTTCCCAGAAATTAGACCCAAAAAATTTTTTTCAAAAAATAGAGTCAACTCCCCACTTTAGAAAAAAATCACAATTTTTTATTAAATATTCCTGTATTTCCAAGAGATTTCTAGAGTTCTATCACAAAATAATTTCGAAAAACTTGAAAACTCGAAAGTTACACAATTTCGAAAATCCCAAAATTACAGAGAAACTTTTCGAAAGAGTTCCAGGAGTTCTAATCAGAGTTCTGGTAGCCCCCTGAATAGTTCCAACAAAAAGTCCAATAAAATTTTCCGATAAACTCAAAATCCAAAAACCTACATTTTTTTGAAATTTGAAATTTTGAGAGTTCCATGAGTTCTGATCAGAGTTCTGGTAGCACCCTGAATAGTTCTACAAAAAAGTCTAATAACATTTTTCGGTAAACTCAAAATCCAAAAACCTACAGCACTTTACAATTTACACATACCCAACAAATTTTGAAATTCAAAATTTTGAGAGTTCCAGGAGTTCCGATCAGAGTTTTGGTAGCCCCTGAATAGTTCTAACAAAAAGTCCAATACAATTTTCCGATAAACTCAAAATCCAAAAACCTACAAAATTTTACACATACCCAACAAATTTTGAAATTCGAAATTTTGAGAGTTCCTGGTGTTCTGATCAGAGTTCTGGTAGCCCCCTGAATAGTTCTACAAAAAAGTCTAATAACATTTTTCGATAAACTCAAAATCCAAAAACCTACAACACTTTACACATACCCAACAAATTTTGAAATTCAGAATTTTCAGAGTTCCAGGAGTCTAATAACATTTTTGTAGAACTATTCAGGGGGCTGCCAGAACTCTAATCAGAACTCCTGGAACTCTCAAAATTCTGACTTTCAAAATTTGTTGGGTATGTGTAAAGTGTTGTAGGTTTTTGGATTTTGAGTTTATCGGAAAATTTTATTAGACTTTTTGTCAGAAATATTCCGGGGGCTACCAGAACTCTGATCAAAACTCCTGGAACTCTTTAGAAAAATTTCTCTGTAATTTTGGGATTTTCGAAATTGTGTAACTTTCGAGTTTTCAAGTTTTTCGGAATTATTTTGTGATAGAACTCTAGAACTCTCTTGGAAATACAGGAATATTAAAGAAAAAGTTGATTTTTTTAAAAGTGGGGGCTGGCTCTATTTTTTGAATTTTTTTTTGGGTCTAATTTTTGGGAACTATTTTTAATAAGTATCAGGAACTCTAGAACTATGCTAAATCTACCCAGAACTCTAAAAAAAAACTTCATTTTTCGAAAAGTGCGGGGGAACGTAAACTTAGCCCCCAATTTTGAAAAATCCATTTTTAGAGTATTTATTTGCCGGAAATATTTCTAAATGCTATCAGGATCTGTAGAACTATTCAAGAGGATGTCAGAACTCAAAAAAATTTTTTTTGAAATTTTGAAAGTGGGTGGCTAGGCTCACACGCATTATTGAAGCCGAGGCGAGAAAACTCCTGCCAGCATTGTATAAGCGATTGGCGTGAAGACCCGAATTGTGCGCATTGGCGCATATATTATTTTCTTTGGCGACGGTGCACTTAAACGTTTTTTTGCGACAGCGTACAGTATCGTACAGTAATGTCGCATAAAAACGCGTAAATGCACCGGAGTCACATAAATGAATATTTTAGCACTGTTCTTAGTTTCCAAATCCAGCAGTAAAAAATTTCGTTCATTTGAACGTTCAGAACTTGAAGTACATCATCTAATTACCCATGGAAGATTTAAATTCCCGAGACTTAACTCTAAACCTCACACCTAGTACCAGAGCGACGCCACTAGTATAAAATACTGCCTTCCCAACCAAAAAAGCAGTAATTACTACAAAAAATTGATTTAAAAATCAATAAATCTGGAGGTAATTTTTTATTCATCTAGTGATGCGTGAAATCATTATTAATTTTCAGTTTTCAAAGTAAGAGTGTAATTAAAATATCTGTATAACTTTCTTGTATCACATCTACAAACAAAATATAAATATTAGTTTGATAAAATTGACCATTTTAAACCAAAATTGCGTGAAAAAATGTGTTATTGAAAATTCCAAAGGATTCCTAAGAGTTTTGTAACCCCCCCCCCCCCCCTCTTACGTAAGATTTTATATTTTTGTATTCAATACGTCATTTTTACGGCAAACGAGATTTCAGAAGATTCGGAACATTTCCAGTGATTAGAAAGGTTTTCAAACGATTTAAAGGGTTTATAAGGTATTTCAAAGGACTAAAAAGGATTTCGAAGAATTACCAGGGTGTCCAAATGTCCACCCAATGGATGAAATAAAATTCCCGGCCATTTCCTCGACTTAACCCGGTCAACAGTGCATTTTTTCTGGTCAATTTACAAGAGTTTGAAAGAATTGAATGATTCAAAACGACCTTTAAAGATTTTAATATATTTCTAAACATTGTTTGCGGTTTCAAAGATTTTGTTTGAAATTCCCTTTTGCCAAATCAGAATTACAATTATTTTCCAAAATTCCCCGTTCCATGTCAAAAATTCTCTGTTCCAATTCAAACAATAATTCTTTACGAAAAATTCTCTATCCTAAAGTCTAAATTATAATTCTTTACGGAAATCCCATGTTCTAAAGTCAAAATTATAAACCTAATTTTCAACAGAAACCCCTTGCCCTTAAGTAAAATTATAATTCTTTAACGAAATTTCCTATTCTAAAGTGAATCTAAAATAAAAATTTTAATTCTTTATGTAAATTCGAAGTTCTATCTCAGAATTAAAATTCCTTTAGAGAAGTCCCTGGCCCAAAGTTAAAATTCTAATTCTTTGCGGAAATTGCCTGTCTCAAAGTCAAAATTATAATTACTTACGAAATTACCTGTCCCAATTGTCAAAATTAAATTTCTTTACTAAAATTCCCTGTCTCAAACTCAAAATTATAATTCTTGCTAAATTCTCTGTCCCAAAATAGAAATTATAATTCTTTACAGAAACTCTTCATTCTTAACTAAAAATAGAATTCCTCAACGAAATTTCCTGTACTAAAATAAAAATTATAATTCTTTACGGAAATTTCATGTTCTATATCAAAATTATAATACTGTTTGAAAAATTCCCTGTTCCAAAGTAAAAATTCTAATTCTCTGCGAAAATTGCCTGTCGCAATTGTCAAAATTATACTTCTTTACTGAAATTCCCTGTCCCAAACTAAAATCTGTAATTCTAACTGAAAGTCATAATTCGAATTCTTTAGGAAATTCCCAGTTCAAAGTCAAAACTGTAATTCTTTACGGGAATTCCCTGTCTCAATCATTCTTTTCGGAAACTCCTGGTCCTTAAATAAAATTATACTTCCTGAACGAAATTTCTTGTTCTAAAGTGAACTAAATTCTATCTCAAATTTATCATACTTTTAGAAAACTCCCTGTGCAAAGAAGATTAATATTCTACCACACAAAAAGAATTTTCGTAAAAATACAGGAATTATCAACCAAATAGTTGAAGTTTCAACTGAAGAAGACAATTTTTCAATTAAACGTGAAATAGCTAAATATTAGTTTTAAACAAATTCCAAAAAAATAGATTCTTCATAGGGTAAGAGCACCAGTTATTGGCACCTTAAGAGGAAATTTAGACTTTAGGAAATAAATAAACACATAAAATATTGAATTCTGAAATAGTGATAATTATACCGGCACTCCAAATTTTATGCAGAATACACTGGAATGTTGAATTATTATTCAAAGTTGAAAAAAACTTGAAAAATTATTAAAAATAAGCATGTAGTCCCAAAATTTTAGTGCTTGGCACTGCTAACCCCAGTTATTGGCACCCCTCGTCACCAGTGATTGGCACTACACTCACATAACCTCTTCAAACTTCTGTAATTGCGTTAAAACATTGATAAACACAAATTGTGCATCTGAAAATATGAAATACATTTTCTATTAATAATTCTAAATTTAGTATTTTATAAATTTTGTTTTTGGACAAGCTTACATCTTTGACAGCAGCTATAAAGCCTAGCCATGTTACATATGTGTTCGTTGGCATATTTTTTTCTTTCCTCAGAGATACTCTCTGACGGGCAAACATATGGCAATAAATAAAATAAAAACCATAAATGTTACTAATTTTCTCATTTTCTACTATAAACTAGAAAAATTAAGAAACAAATTCAAACATGGATACATAAATATAGTTAAAACAAATCACCCACCGATTGAATAAAAACTTTGGCTATTTATAATAACATGAATTCCTGCGTAACATTTAAAACATTGTACGACAATATTATTAAACACAATATGTATGAAGATAATAAAATTCTATTTATAATTTAAATAAAACCAATATTTACCTATACCTCGAGGTCTAAAAAGAATAATAAATTAAATGAACAGAACTTTGGAGGTTACGATTACCGGTATCCCGGTATTAAAATGACAGCTTCATTTATTATAATTGTTAGCTACTTTTTCGTCTACCTAGTAAAGACTTTTGTTGTTCCGGCACTTTTAACACTTCATTTTATCAGAAATACGTGAAATGGCTCATGTCAACACAAGGTCTTGAGATTACATAACCCCACTTTTTTCCGGCGAGGCAGGGGTGCCAATGAATGAAATCATTCCCGAATTGCATGGTCTGGTCATTGGCACTGGGGTGCCAACGACTAGAGACCATACTTTTTCTATTCATTTACATTGGCACCCCCCTAAAATTAATTAATAAATTATTGCCGAACTTCATTCCTTATTTTGATTATATTGCAAGTATTTCTTTTCAATATTCACAAAAATTGGAACAGATTTACTTGTTCACAACGTTGTTTGAACAAAATTAAAAAATGTTGTCAGCTAAACATTTTCTTTAGAAAACCGGATAAATTCTTGGCACCCTAAGAACTGAAGTGAATTCATTATTTTATAACTAAATTTGACATTATTTTGTATGAATTATATATGTCGGTACACGCAGAAATAATGGTAGAATTAAAATAATACCATCAAAATACGATAAATGTTTGCATTTTCTTAAAATTTAACAAAAATGACAGAGGGTGCCAATAACTGGCGCAGTGCCAACCACTAGTGCTCTTACCCTAGTTGGTGTTGTGATTGGCTTTAGGATCCAGAAACAAGGAATGCTTAATTTTTTTTTTACATGTCATGCAGACGTAAAAAAAATCAAGATTTACTAATTTATGGATTCTAAAGTCAATCACACCAACTACGAAGACTATTATCCAAAGGATCAATATAATCCCCCGCATTAATTAAAAAAAAAATAATAATTTTCTACAACAAAAAAAAAGAGCTCAATTTAGAAACAGCTGTGATTTTTAACCAAAAAAGACACGATTTGTACTAAAATAGATTAATCTTCAAACAAAAAGGGATGATTTTTTAGCAAAATTGTTGAATTTTCAACAAAATAATGAAATTAACTCAACTTCAGTTTATCGAAAATTGCCTGATTCTGTTCCCTGACATTCCTTGACTTTGCCTGATCAGTTTTAAATTTCCTGACTTTCTGGAATTCCCTGACCAATAGCAACCCTGTTTAATAAGAATGCAGTATTTTCGTTTAACATTGTTGCATATTGCCAAGCAGCATTGATCGGAGGACATTCCTTTGCCGCAATATTGTACGACAATGTTGCCAATATTGTCATGCAATACTGCAATATAACAAAAAATCCTTTTTCTAAAATACGAAAAAGGGGATAGGGAAAGGCAAACAATTCTTAATTAAATTAACTTAACGCCTTAATTCAGTACCCAATTCGTATTGCTAAAACGTCCGATTCACGATGCGCATTTTATCATTGATATGTTTCTTTTTAAAACTAGAACACACCCTCGAAACATAAGCCAAGTGTTTTAGAACACTTGGTATGTTTTACAAAAAAGAGAAAACATATGAATATATTTTTCTTCATTATAGAAATGTTCTGTTCTCGTTTATTTTCATGTTTATAAAACAATAAAGAATACTCCTTTCATCATATATGCACATCATTCAACCGACCTGACCTAACCTAACTCCACTCTTCGCATGCGCTGATCTCACAGATAGAGTTGACAGAAAAATATAAATTATTCACCATAGGATACTCCATTTTTGAAAAAGAAAAAGAACTTTGTATTTCCTTCGACGATTTGTATGTTTTCAGAAACAACTTTGAATATACAATTAATTTAAATATAATGATTTTCAACAAACTTAACGATTTCGCGAGTATAAGGGTGGGTCAACTCTTGTCGTCTAACAGATGTATACAATTAAAAATAAATATATTTACTAAATCTAATGGAGAGCAAACGTACGAACCCTAAAAAATAAATGCTTTTTAAAATTTTGCACAAACTGAAACATATTTTTTTGGATTGTAAAAACGCATTTTTAAAAGTTACTCCGTCAATTTCGTGCCAAAACCTACGTCGACTTAGGTGTTTTTTTAACTGCTCAATTTACACTTTACATCAATGTTTTCTGCAAATTTAAACAACACCAACAAAGACCTTCCTATCATCCAAATTTAAAATTCCTTAGATACTCAAAACGCAATTTTCAAACAGACAACCTCTGAAAAAAAATATTTTTTGCGAATAAATTTTAGAGCACATAGGCAAAAGATGGCGAGGATGAAGAGCGCAGAATTGAGTCAAGAAGAATAAGCAGCAGGTAGAGGCAGTGATGGTTGAAAGGGTTGAAAACACCAATGAGGTTAAAATCCCACACAACTATTTCCCCTAGAATTGAAGCTTAACCTGAAAGAAAACCATCAAGGTCTTCACCTCAGGAAATGCAGATTCTTCGACGACACAGATGCCCACTAACTGTTGACAATTGACGCGAAGAGGAAAAAAAAACTGGCAAAAGAAGCGTGACTCGTCGGGTCGACAGGTCGATAGCAATGGCGCCGCAGCCCTACGTGTAGAAAATCAATCCATAACATCTTGCCATCAATTCTCCACATTTCAGCACTAATCTTCCTCATATGAGAAAATATTAACATTTTCTTCCTCCCTATCGATTAGCAATAAGTACAATCTGAAGATAGTAGTAACGTAAAGACGATGTGTGAATCTACTGCAGGGTTGGGCATGTCTACACGAAAAAGGGCTGGCCGGTTTTCAATTACAGGGATATTTGTGATCAAAATTGGGAATTTTATGGGCTAGGTACCAAAGGACGGGAAGAAAAAGCTTCTTCCGGTCATGGAGACGAATACAAATATATATACATAAGAATATGCCAAAAATCTGATTTGAGAGGATTTTTTAATCATGATCCTGTAACCTCTTTATCGGGCACAAAGTTCTACAATATTGCGATGACTAAGGAGATTTGATAAAATCAAGCAAGTTAAGGTGTTCCCCAAGAATTATATATAATTATTTTTTATGAAGAGTAATCTATTTTCTTCAATCGAGGATTTTCTTTAACTAATGATTTTTATCTCATCTAATGGTACTATTGTTAATTATTTATTACTGGCATCATATCTGATACCATGCTTTTGATAAATTAGGAATATTAAGGCAAGCATTTCGTGTAATAACTCAATTTGATCTGGATAAAATAATTGAAATTTTATTTCATTCCAAGGGTAAGAGTACATATATTTTTCAGAGTTCTCCTTAGACTAAATTCTCTCTAGTGCCCCGGACCTCAAACACGTCATTGGTGTGGGGTTAAACTAAACAAGATAATATTTCGAATAAATATATAGGCAAATAAGACGAATATAATAAAGCAGAGACTTAAAGTCTCAAACTATACAGCATTTATGGCTAAGATGGGACTTCCCGAGTTCCATCTGTGAAGGCAGGAGGGTTTTTGACCGTTAGGAGGGTCTAATTTTTAAACTCAGGGGTATTGATAAGGATAATTCCTATCAAAATCTACCAACTCGGCTCTTTTCTCGCGCTGTCCCCTTTTTTAATTTACTTTTCTACAAAGTAGAATATCTAGAGTTGTAACAGCCCAGCCCTGATCTGCTGTCAGTTGCACGAGTAACTGCCATGCCGACAGAGACGAGGGAAAGAGAAAGAAGCTCTCTGGGTCGAAGAAAAGAGGTTGTAAAAAAAAAACAATAAAGCTTGCTGCAAAAGAAAATGAGGGAATGCGAGAATGAGAAAGGGGGAAGAAGGAAGGATTCGTGCTTACTTTTGATGACACGTTCCGTCGTGGAGAGTTTCGGGGAATTATTCGAGGACATGCTGGCACAGGTGGATGGGTCGTCGTTGACGGAAGGCGTCGTGCTCTGTCGCACTTTCGCCGAGTATGTCACTTTATCACTGTCGCACACAAGGGTCGTGGAGGACGGTGGAAAAAGGAGACACCTTCTCGGGGGAGGGCGGTGTTTCCTTTTGCACTAGGATATCACACGTATCAGACCCGCAGACGACGGTCCGGATTATCGCTTCACAGTGCTGCACATCAGGGACCGCGGGATACTCTCGGCTCTTCGGGAAAACAACACCCTCCTCCACCTCCTCCACCACCACCTCCGCCGCCGCCGTCGATGCCGCCGTTGATGCCTTCCTTACTCGTTCGCGGTCTCGCTGTCTCTTCCACCGCTTTTAGTCACTCTTTTATCCAAGTTCCGAGATGTGTCTTCCCTGTCGTGCGCAGGGAACACTCGCGAGTGCCGAGTGCTGTTTTTGCTGAGGAGTGATCAACTGAGCCCACGAGCTGTCTGGGACTCTGGGCTAGTTGAGCACGATGTACGATGAAAGCACTGTGTTACGGTACGGAGTTAAACACTACGAGGCAGCGCGACACTACGGGACGAGACCACGCCGCTAAATTCTACTTTCCTAAAATCCGCTGGCTGCTTTGCAACTTTGCAGTTTGCAGCGACTGACTGCGGAGTGCGGTCTCAGGTGCGCATGTCTAGTCGCGCATTCGAGGGTTCTCTGGCCAGTTTACTGTGACGTCATGCCCACTTGGTAAGGTCAATTCCTAACAGAGAAATATCATTTTGTGGTCAAGTAAATATTATTTAGATAGGTAATTTTGACAGAAATATGTTTTTGAACGTGAAAATTACGTTTTTATGCATTTTTTCTCCAACGTATAAGTCATTTTGACAGTTTTATACTTGTATTTATACACGGCAAAAGTATGTCCCAAATTTGAGGTTAGGTTGCCTTGTGTATTGCTCAGACCATTATATTGTTTTTTAAAGATCTAGTGGTCGTAAGTGGACGATAGAGTGATATAAAAGAGTGAAAATAATTTCTACACTTGACGAAAAATCGTGACAACGGAATTTTCACTACTTACGAACTAAAAAATATTTCTGTCAAATACCTGTCTGTTTTCCTTGACCGCGAAAAGGTGTTTCTCATATAGGAATTGATTTTACCGACGGAACATGATGTGACACTAAAATTAAAATTTAGGACTGGGAGCGACATCTAGGTAACGGAGGGAAATTTTGTATAAAGAATTTTGAAATGTCAATGGGTCACCCCAAGAATTTATGTTGAGCAAATGCTCTCGAGAATATGCTCAGCATTTAAGCTCGAACAGAGCATTTCTAGAGCATAAAGAGAATTTAGAAACATTTATTGTTCAAGCAAATTTATATCACAATTAATACATATGTTTTTACACAAGTTAGGGAATTTTCGATAAATTAAAGTTGAAATTAATTTTATCATTATGGTTAAAAATCGCAACTATTTGGTTGAAAATTAATCTGTTTTGGTTGAGGATTTAAAATATTCCGTAGAAAATTCATCTTTTATGGTGGAATTCAACTATTTTTGTTATAAAATTAAAATCCTTTTTGGTTAAAATATAAAATATCATGTTTTTCGTTGACAATTTTTTTTCTCTTTTGGTAGAAAATTTATTTAGTTGGTTGATGATTCATCATTTCAGTTGAAAAACCTTTCATTTGTTAAAAAATTAATTATTTTGTTGAAAACTATGTTTTCTAGATGAAAAATAATTGTTTTAACTGAAAACTTAACTCGTACATGTTTGGTTCATAATTTATCTTATGTTAAAAATTCAAATATTCGGTTTAAAATTCCTGTATTTTATTGAAAATTCGAATTTTTGTGGGAGAATATTTAATCTGCTTGGTGACTAATTCATCTTTTTGTCTGGAAATTCCTTTCAAAATTGAAATATTTGGTTGAAAATGAGATTTTTCTTATTTAGAATTAATTTTTTTAATTGAAAATTTAACTTCCTTTTTTTGTCGAAAGTTTATATTTTTTGATATAAATTAATTCTTCTTGGTTAAAAATTAAACTATTTTATTGGAAATTTATCTGTTTTCGGTGAAAATTTAACTATTTCTTAAAAATCCGTCTTTTTTTGGTAAAAAGTACTCTCATTGCTGGTTGAAATTTTACCTTTTGGGTTAAAAATTGATTTCTTTGATTGAAAATTGATTTGTTGGAAATTCGTTTGGTTTTTGGTTTAAAATTTATTTTACTAACTGAAAATTGTCCTACTATATTCTTGGTAAAAAATTTATATTTTTAGTTTAAAATTCATGTATTTCGTTAAAAAATGAATTTTTTTAGTTGAAGATTTATCAATTTTATTAAAAATCCACATTAACAATTCAATTTTGTGTGGAAAATGTACCCTTTTTGATAGAAATGTAATCTTCTTTATTAAAAAATTATCTGCTTTGTAAAAAATTTAACTATTATATTTTTAGATAAGAATTCATTGGATAGAAAAATGCACTATTTGTTCAAATTTTTCGAAAAAAAGTTCGACAATTAATTAATTTTGCTGAAAACTCGTTTTTTTAAATTCACTTTTCCAACTGCTAATTGAAATATTATATTTTTGGTTTGTAAGTTTATGTTTTTTAGTTTAAAATTCAGTTCTTTTGTAGAGAATTCACTTTTCTGGTTGAAAATTTATTGTCTTGACTGAAAATGTTATTCTTCTATTTTTTGTTAAAAGATAATTTTTTGGATGGAAAAAAAACCATTTTGTTGAAAATTCATTTTTTTTGTTAAGCATTTATTTGTCTGAAATTTAAACTATTCTAATTTGGGTTGAAAATTGATTTTTTTAGATGAAAATTCATGTACTTTGTTAAAAATTAGTCTTTTTTGGTAGAAAATTAATCTTTTGCGTTGAAAATTAAACTATTTTTGGTTGATGATTCATCATTCTAGTTGAAAATTCATTTCTTTGGTTGATAATTTATCTTTTTGACTTAAAACACAAACAAAAAGTATTTTAAATATATTTAGAAACAAAATTTATGTTGCATTATCGAAATTAATATTCTAGGAAAAAAGAATTTAGAAATTGGGATATTGCATCAACCCTGAATAAGGCACTGTTTAATGCAAATAATGTGTTTTCTATTACTTCGACTTATTTTATCATTCAAATTTAGCTCCCTTTCCAATTTGAAGCGATGCATTTTCTCGCGATATTTGAACAATGTAATTATTATTAATAAAGATAGAAAATACGATTTTTTAAATCCTAATTCAAAATGCTTATAAATGCTCATTAAATTCTCAAAGCACATAAAGGTCGAGCATATTCTCGAGAATATTCTCATGCTCGTGACAATTTTTTCGAGCACTTAAGCTCTTTAGAACACTAACCATTAGGGTGGTCCAAATTTTTTCTTTTAAATTTCCATGCATGTCGCCCCATGAAGTTTAATACGTTTTTCCCATAAGAAAAACAGACCTTTTTGTAAATTTTATACAGAATCGTCAATATTAGGTGAATTCAATGGAAACTCAACATTTTCCTCCACAATCAGTCGTAGAAGACGAATCAAAACATACTTTTAATGTCACTCCCATAGGTCTGTTTCATGGGGTCCCAAAAAAACCCATAAGTGAAAAATTGGTTTTCGCCAGTTTTTGGCGTTAATTATGATTTTTTGCGGTTTTTCTAATACAAATAGTTTATAATAAATAAAATACTACTTTCTACTGATAATTAAATGTGTATACAAATTGTTTAAACAATTTAGCATCATTTATAGCCATTTTCTCTTAGAACAGTGTTAGAAAGTCGCGGGTTTTTCCGAATTTTTTTAACTTGTTTTCAATTTTTCAGTTAGAACAAGACAATAATCAAGTAAACTTAACAGCAATTATTTGTTCGAACCATTAATTATTATTTATAACAATATTCACTTAGAATGATGCCACAAAGTTGCCGTGTTCCCAAAATTTTCCACTTTTCAATTAGAGAGTGCGATAATAATTAATTCAAGTTGATGAACATAAGGTTTTAAACAATTTATTATTATTTTTAATAATATTATCTTTGGATAATGCTAGAAAGTTGCAATTTTTTCTAAAATATTCAAAGATTTGTTCACTTTTTCGTTAGAGTAAGGTTGTCTCAACAATCTATTATTTTTTCAAACTATCGTCTCCTACAGTAATACTAGAAAGTTGCAATTTTTACTGAAAATTTTTACTTTCCGTCCACTTTTTATTTAGTGAGCTAATAATCAACGCAGGTTGATAAAAATAATTGTTCGAACACTTTACTATTATTTATAACTGTTTTCTCTTAGAGTAATGGTAGAAAGATGAGGTGTTTTCTGAAATTTTCAGATTATCTTTGACTTTTTATTCAGGAACAAATAATCAATATTATTATTAATACTAAATTTAAGAAAAGGCTCTCAGTGACTTCTTCACAGAAAATCTACATTCAATATGATCCATACAGAAAATTTGAAGAATATTTCAAAGATCTCTGTCTTATTTTAGATTAACATATTCACAAAAAAGAGAGGGATTGTTTAAAAACTGATTCTCTTCAATGTTTATTTATCATTTGTTCATAAATAAAAAGCCAAAGCAAAGTAAAAAATTTCAGAAAAACGTAATTTTCTATCAATTATCCAAGAGAATATAGTTATAAACAATTATATTTATCGTCTTGAATCAATTATTACACCACTCTAATTGAAAAGTGGACCAAAAGTGGAAAACTTGAGAAATTATATGAAAAATACTGATTCGTTTTGAATGAATGTAGTATTATTAAAAATGCATGCAGGCATGAAACAAAAATTTTAATCTTTTGATTCCACTGCCTCACTTATCTGCATGATTTGAAAACTGGAAATCAATTCTTTTAAAATGTCAGAAGTGAAAAATATGTATAATTAAATTATAATAAAGTTTGATCCTAATAATAAGTTTTGAGTTCTACAAAGGTTCTCAAAAGATTATTTTATAATTATTATTATTCATTTTGCATTTGTGGAAAAATGAAAAAAAAACTCTATTGGATTTGTATTAATTTAAGATTTATTAAAAAATAAATAAGTATTTTTCATACAATATAATAAAATAAGTGTGATATATTTTATATATTTTTGTTTTAATAAAAAATACATAATAGCTTTTTGACTATATAAAAGATTAATTTACTTTCTTTGATTCCGTTTAAACAATTCCAGCACAAAAAAAATTTAGAATTATGAAAACTTATATTTGACAAGTATTTTCAGTAGTAACAGTCGTTCAATGCAAGACGGGTGCCATTGCCACAATCCGGAATTTACTATTCCAAAAGACTCAGTTTTTAACAATTTTGAAAGTTTTTTCTCAGAATTTGAGGGCGTAAAACTTTCTAAACAAACGTATGAATCGACATCTTTAATTTTTTTGATTTTCAATCTATTTTTTAAAAACAAAGTCACAAAAAAGTGCATTTTTAAGAAAAATATTGGTTTTCCTAGCTCATAAACCTTAGATATATTTAAAATCAACTATAATCACATCTTCAGCATATACAGAAAGCAAATCCAAATAGTTTGTTTATTGCACAATTTTACTGTTATAAATAAATTTTAAAAACACAAACAATTTTCATATACTTATTTCACGAAAAAAAAATTCTTTGCCATTTAATATATATTGAAGTATCTTCTCAAACTTACTAACCTAGAAAATAGTTGTTAACACGTGACTTTTATAGCATTATTATACATAATTTAGGTTAACAAACATAAAATTTTCATCCTTTTTTCTCGGAAAAAAGTTAGTGCTTTTCGTCAAAAATTGGGATTTTGAAATAAAAATGCAAATTTCTATAATTATCTATGTATTGCGAAAAAATATGATATATATTAATTCGGAAGTTAAGGTATCAATTTTGATTAATTATCAGAAATATTTTCGTTTCCTTTCTTCGTTATTATTTTAAATACTATAGATTCTAAAGGACACACGAATTTTTTATTGATACTAGAACATTGTGCGCAAATAAATTACCCTTTAAAAAAAAAACTCGGTTTATTTTCCATCACTTTGTTATAGATTTTACCAAAAATCTTATATGGTTTGAAAACGGTGTATATGATTTACAGAAGTTTTTTTTATTAAAGGGAGAAAATTCCAGTAAATTCAATATCAATTACAATTTTTTTCATTTACTTATAATTCTTTAAAATTAGCAGATTATTTTTCTTACTGAAAAAATATGTCTCCGCGCGCGCAATAATTATCTGACACCGTAATTTGAATATTTTCTTAATATTTGAAAAACATAAAAAATATACATTTTCCAGATATTTCCAGATATTATCTATCCGTGAAAGTAGAATTAAATTCGACTATTTGAATTTGATTCGAATTTTCTATAAGATTCCATTTACCATGTTTTCTGGACATATTTTCCACGTGAATGTATTAAATTATTTTATTTTTATATCGACATTTTATTTTTAAAGTGCAACAGTAAGAAAAATGTAACATTTATGTGAAACTGAGAAAAATTCAAGATCAAGATTTTATTGTAAATTAACGGTCAAAATTGTATTTTTACAATGAATGAAGAAAAACATTTTTCTATATTTTCATTGCATTATTTATATTTAAATAGTACTTTTGAAAACCAAAACTTTCCACAGTTGATTTTTGCTAGTGCTATTAAAAATGTGAGCTTCTCTTCATACCTTGATCCTGTAATATGACAAATTTCACTTTAAAAGATGACACTTTGAAGGAAAAGTCTTTTTTTGTTTTTTCGAAATTCAGCTGTATTGTTGAACATTTTTTGTTGTTGTAAATTCATTCTTAAACTGAAAATTTAAGTACACTATTTTTTGTTGAAAATTTATCTTTTCTGATAGAAATTTATTTAACTATTCTGATGAAAATTTATCTTTTTTTTGGTCAAAAATTTATCTTTTGGGTTGAGAATTTAATTATTTTGTTGAAAATTTGTTTTTTTAATGAATTTTTTTAACTAAGAATTTAACACTTATCTTTTTCAGTTGAAAATTCAGCTATAAGATTGGGAATTTCGGCCTTTTGTTGAAACTTTGTCTTTTGTGGTAGAATATTATTAATATTCTTGGTGACTCATTCAGCTTTTCGGTTGAAAATTCATTTCTTTAGTTGAAAATTATTTTTTTTATTGGAAATTAATTTTTTTCTAACTGAAAATGTAATTATTTTATTTTTTTGTCGAAAATTTATCTTTTTTGATACAGATTTTAATCTTCTTGGTTGAAAATTCATGTGTTTAGTACAAAATATAACTATTTTGCTTCAAGTCATCTATTTTGTTGAAAATGTGTCTTTCTTTGGTAGAAAATTCATATTTTGCATTGAAAATAGAACTATTGGATTAAAAGTACATTTTTTCGGCCGAAGATTCATTATGTTATTTAAAAATTAATTTCTTTACTTAAAAATTCAAGTATATTGTTGAAAATTCTTTTTTTTCTGTTAAAAATTAATTATTTTTGTTCAAAGTTGACGTTTTTTCCAAAGAATTTTAAATTAATTTAATTAAACCTCCCTTAGTTTAAAAATGTCTAATACAATGTTCTAAACAATTGCCCGGATGTGTGTGTGTTTGTGTGTGTGGATGTCACACACAATAATATTCGAAAATACGGTTTTTTATAGTAAAAATTTTTGTTTTCATTCTCATAATTTAAAGTTTATGCTCGAATAGAAAAGATGTGTTGATTCGAGACGAATCGATTGACCAATAATATCGATACATTTTATTGAAGAGTAAGGAAGTTATGGTCATTTATAATATTTGAAACATCTGTTTCAAACAGAAAAACTTTTTTCATCGATATAATTCAAAGTTGGCACATGAATAGAAAAGACTTTTTGGTCATAAATTTTCAAATAAAATAATTCTGACAGTGTTTGTAAGGAAAAAATAAAGCTGGGAAAGGGATATTGCAAAAGAACTTTTTCCTTCCCTTTTCCAGCTCGAAAAAGTAACATTTCGAATAAAAAATTTGATTTGTCTAATTTGAATTAAATAATTTTTTTTATTATTTTATAATTTGTACTTTTTGTAAATTTCTATTTTTCAATTGATCAAAATGAATACTTTGATTTGTCTATTATTAAAAAAAATCATAAATGCTTCCTCTATAAGGAAGCAAATACATTTGCTAACTGGAAGCAAAGTGCTCGTGAATTGAGTAAGTTTTGGTTTTCAAAAATAATTATTTAAATTTAAATAATATGCAAGGTAGTTATTCAAAAATGGTAATTTATCACCCTGTTGCAGAAATACAACTTTTGATTTATATTTGACAATAAAGTTACTTTCGCTCTTGTCAAATACTTTTAGTTCTGCCAAATATGTCTGGCTTTGGTAAAATAATAAAATTGTACATTAGTAAATCTGACATTATTGTCAGTTTTATTATGCACATAAATTTGACATTCTTTGTCACTGCCGTTCAAATTAAACTGAAATTCCTAATTATGTGTGTGAATTTGGCAACATTCTTTCCTTCGAGTTTTCCAAATTAGCCGAACAGGATTGAGAAAAATCGTCAACAATGCTTTCGAGATTTGCGTGACACACCTATTTTTTTTAACTTTATAATTTAATTTAAAAATTTCGAGTTAGAAAAAAAAGAATAATCGCACGGAACGCGCGCGTATTTGTTTTCTAGTATTGAAAAAAGTCAAGCTTTACCATCAGATTCACATTTCATGAAAAAAGGAAATATCTAATTAACAATCCAATCTCAATGGCATCTTTACAAAAATACTTGACGGATGTAGTCGACTTAGAGTACCAAATCAAATATCTGAGTGACTGTGCCGAAATTAATGATAAACGTGATTTCGTTGCTGCTCGAAAAATACAGGTTAAAATTTATTAATTATAAATGATAAAATTTTAAATATTCACACATTGTCTTATATAGGCCTGGTATCGTGGAATTGTTACTAGAAATCATATAAGAAATCTGAACATCATGGCGTTAATAATACAACGCAATTGGCGGGGATATCGAGGCAGAATTTATGCAAAAAAGTACTTAATACAAAGAGTTAATGAAATGTGGGTTTTTCATTATAACCGCTCAGCAGTTTTGATTCAGGCAACCTGGCGAGGCTATTGGACGAGAAAAAATCACTTAAACATGCGAAAAGTTAAAGAATGGTGTCAAACTGTGAAGGACAAAAATGGTGAAATTTTAAAATCCATGAGAAAGTAAGTTTATTTTGATTTGATTATATATTTAAAAATGTCTTTCCTGAATAATGATTGTATTTGTTTTTTAGTTTCAGGCAATCAAAAATAACAGACATTGA
This sequence comes from Andricus quercusramuli, assembly GCA_932178445.1. Classification (NCBI taxonomy): domain Eukaryota; kingdom Metazoa; phylum Arthropoda; class Insecta; order Hymenoptera; family Cynipidae; genus Andricus; species Andricus quercusramuli. The sequence continues at coordinate 98,816 of CAKNXH010000047.1, read as the reverse complement.
AAACACAAAAGAACAGGAATCATTTCTTTGGATTCTCTTTATTTTGTTCAAAGTAAATATATTCATAAGAAGTTTTATTTATTTAAAGATACGTAATAGGGGTGACCACGACATATATTTTTTTAATTCTTTGACTTTTCCCTGATTTATACCGGACTGATTTTTCATTTTCCCTGACCATTAATATTTGAAAATCAAAACCCTAATCTTGTAACGTTATTGATATGAAATATTTTATAAATGGAATGAAACACATTTGAGTTTAAATTTATAAATTTATAATTTAATATCCTCAGGGCTACCGGAGACTAATTTACTTGAAAAAGTGGCATATTTAAACCGAAAAAGTGACCAAAAGTGATTAATTTCTAACATTCAATAGCATAATATTTTTAGCATTGATAATTAATATGACACATGTTCTTTTGAATTTAAAAGAATTCGATGAAATTCATAAGAATTCCAGGTGAATTTAGAGGAATTTGAAGGAAATGAGAAGAGTTCGATCAAATCCATAAAAAATCACAGTGAATTAAAAAAAAGCTGTGTCTATTCATCCCGAACAAATGTGAGAGTTGAAAAAGAGAATAGCCTGGCCGAGTTTATGAAATATTTGTATTAGTCATCCCGAATTTCGGGACAACGAGACACATATCGTAAAAAAAATTAAGGAAATTTTTTTTTTTAATTGAAGTTTATTGAAAACAATTCAAAATATGAAAAAATACATTGAATTCTGTAAGTCTGAAATTAGTTTTAAAAAATTCAAAAGAATTTGGCGAAGTGTCTAAGAATCCAATTAAAAAAAACTACAAAAATCCATTGAATTGAATAGAATTATTTGAATTTATAAAACGTCAAGTTAATTCAAAAAATTCAAGAGAATTCGAAAGTAATTAAAATAATTCAGGATAAATTAATAAGAATTGAGGGTGAATTCCGAATAATATAATATAATAATTTCAAAGATTGAAAAATCTCTTTAAATCTTTGAAACCGTACGAAATTCCTTATTTCGTGTAAATAATTTTTTGAAATTCATTAAAATAATATAAAATCCCATGAAATAAAAAACCTTATAGGCCCTGTAAATTCATTCCATATCTTCAAAAATTCTATGAAATTCTTTACAATCGCATGACATTTTTTTGGATCCCTCAAAATCCTTGGAAATCCTTAAAAAATTTCTAAATGATTTGGAAATGCCTTGGAATCTTTTGAAATTCCTTAAAATATTTCAAATTCTTTGAAATCCCTTCAAATGATTGAAATCAATTGAACAATCCCATGTGAAAAGGAAGTATTGATAAGTATTGGATCTAATACTTTTTTCGCGAATAAGTATTGAAACCCAATACTTTTTCGCGAAAAAAATACAGGATCCTATACTCACCAATACTTTTTTTTCATGATGTTTCCTGGGAGTCTTTTAAAATGCCCTTAAATATTAAAAATATTTCATAATTCCTTAAAACTTTTAAGGCCCTTATTCCTTGAAAATTTTCAAAATATCAAATAAATTTTGCAAATCCTTTGGAATCACTTCAAATTATTGAAATCTATTTAAAATACCTTAAGATATTTCAAATCCTTCAAAATCTTTTGAAATCCCTGAAAATTCCTTCGAACTTAAAGAAATACCCTAATATCTTTCAAATTATTTGAGATTCCTTCAAATTGTTGGAATGTATTAAATTTTCTTTTTAATATTTTAAAATAGCCTAAAATATTTCAAATCCTTTGCAATCTCTTGAAATCCCTTGACATTTTTAAAGCTGTTGATAATTCTTTAGAATTTTGAAAAATACTTTCAAATATTAAAAATATTTTGAAATTCCTTGAAATGTTCTAAGATTCTTAAAAATTCCTTGAAAATTTGGTAAATAACCTAAAATCTTTAAAATCCTTTGAAATCACTTCTAATTATTGAAATCTATTAAAAATACCGTAAGATATTTCAACTCCTGTAAAATATTTTGAAATCCTTTGATATATATTTTTCAGAGCCATTTAGAACCATTTAAAGATGTTAACGTCCGAGTTTAAAATTTTTTAAAGAATACAAATCTCGATGTTAAAATGATTACTGAGAACAAATTATTTTTTTTATTTTATAAAAATGATACTTTATAAACATGTTACATTTGTTGCAGTGGAGAAATACGAGAAGTACGTATGATTGAAATCAATTTAATAATACCTAAAATATTTCGAATCGTTTGCAATATTTTGAAATACCTTGAAATTTTTAAAGGTCTTGAAAATTCCGTGGCATTTTTTTGAATACCCTAAAATCTTTAAAATCCCTTTAACTTGTTAAGAAAATTCAGAAATAGGTATAGACTTGAATTCAGTAGTAGTAAGTAGTAGTAAGTAAAAAATGATTATAGTGACTTTATCTTTAAAAAGTGATTCAAGAAAAAAAGTGACTATGTGGCATCCCTGATTATTTTTTCTTCTGACAGAAATTCCCTGACTTTTCCCTGATTTCCAGCATTTGCGTGACCTGCGGTCACCCCAGTAATACATTATATATGTCATACTTATTATATATAATTGACTAATTACACTTTTCACTTATTGTTAGTTGCATCATTTACTGAGGACAAAGCGCATGCCTGGAGTTATAACTAAACTTGACAGTACCCAATTCACTCTTATTGAAAAAATGATTCGATGCTTTGAATACAAATTATCTACAACAACGAAAAAATCTTAAAGATCAATAAATATCAAGAAAGTCTCATCCGGAAAGGTACCCTTCTAAAGTAAGCTTTTTAAAAAAAAAATCTCTGTATTTGTTACGTAATTTGAAGAATTGAAGCTGTTTGCCAAAAAGGGGCTTCAAAGTATTTTTTCCGTCAAAATCAAACGTTAAAAGTGACTGATTGCAAGTCAATTTTGACTGATTCAAATAATGTGGATTCGATGAATGACAAATCGCTCAAAAGTGACTTTTTAAATCAGTTAATTTGACTCACTGATGAAGTCAGTAATTTTAAATTATCCAATCTGTTGAGTTTTTATCTAGAGAAAATCAATTTTCAACCAAAAATGAAATGATCAAATATTCAATGAACAAAATAAATTTTCAGAATAAAAAAACAAATTTTTAACAAAATAGTTAAGTTTTCAACAACAAGGATGAACCTTCAACTTAAATAATGAAACTTTAACAACAACAAAAAATGCATTTTTATCAAAGTAGTTCAACTTTCAAACAAGTATTTTAATCTTCAACCAAAAAAGATTAATTTAAAACTAAATTTGAATTTTTTTAAATTGAGAAAGAAAGCATTGATTTCAAACGTAATAGTTAGATTTTTAAACAAACGGATGAATTTTTAACTTAAAAAGGTTAATTTTCAACCAAACAGATGAACTTCCAATTTAAATGATAAATCATTAACAAAAATAATGACTTTTTATCAAAGCAATTCAGCTTTCAACCTACCCTAGCTGAATTGAAAAAAAATCCGCCTAAAAGATTGATTTTCTACGCACGAAAAAACTAATTTTTAACCAAATAGTTGAATTTTCAACTAAAAAACATCAATCTTCAACCAAACAAGGAATAGTTAAATTTTAAATTGAAAAAATTAATTTTTATTCGTAAAAAATGAACTGATTTTTTTTTAATTCAATTTTAACCAAAGTGATGATTTTTGAAGTAAAATTATGAATCTTCTACCAAAAAAAATGAATTTGTAACAAAGTAGTTTAACCAACTAGTAATAATTTTCAATTAGAAAAGATGAAAGTAGATAGATTATCAACCACAGAAATAGGTGTTTAACTAAAAAGATGAAATACTAACCAAACAAATTCTGAATTTTAAACAAAGTACTTTAACTTTCAACCAAGTAGTTGAATTTTCAACGAAAAAAAAAATTAATTTTTAATCATGTAGATGAACTTTGAACCGAAAAGATTTATCTTCTTCTAGTAAAAACAAATTGATCTAATCAGTAACGGCCACTGACCGAATCAGTAATTTGGAATGATCCAAACAAAGTCATGTTGAACAACGTGATCAGTTACTTTCACTAATTAGATCGATTGATCTAATCCATAACTATTAATTTGTTAATCAGTAATTAATTAATACATTGTTATTTCGCTTAAATCATTCCTAGAAATTCTGTAATTTAATTAGGAATTTCATTTTAGAAATAATTTAACTATTTTATTATAGCAGACAAATCTGTCATTCCCATTGATTGAAAATCAGTCACTTTGATCGACTGTTTGATTCAGTCTGTTATTGATATTATTGGCAGTGATTCATCTGTTGAAGTGACTGTTTTGCCAGTAGAAATGACTGACTATTCAGTCTAAGCGTGCTTGATTAATTTACTCAGTCAATGTGGAAGGACAATAATTTTTTTAATAAAAAATGCAATTCGTGATGGGGAATTGTATTGACCCTCTGGTATTGAATGGGTTGGTGTTTCTTTGTATGGTATTTTGGGCCCAGTAATACAAAAAAAGTGTATTTTTTAATCAGACGTTTCCACTCATGTGCGAGTCTTCTTCAGTGATTTATTTCTATACAAAACCAAATTTACATTTTCAGTTATATGTTTTCTACACAAATAACAGTAACCGAAAATATATAATTTTAGAAAATAAAATACAATTATGTCTCTTTTCGTTGTAAAATTTCTTGTTCGAAATATAATAATTTTTTTAATATTCATAGAATAAAGAATATCAAATGAAATATAATTAGTTGTGAAGAATTCCAACTAATTGACGAAATAACATAAATGAACTAATTGAAGAATTATATAATGGAAAACGATTACGAATAAATAGGAAACTGCTTTATTATAGTTTTAACCCGTGTATCCTTCGATTCTTTCCTATCTTTCTTTTAATCTACATTATTTTGAATCCCAATCTTCCTATCCATGTCTATCCGTCACTTATCCACATGTATCCTTTTCTTTTCACTCCCTATCCCTTCCCTAGTGTTTCTATGCAAATGAATTCTTCGCTCATCCACGGCTATCTTTTTTTATCCGTTAGGCAATCAAAAATCTTGTCCATCTTTTTCAATCCCTATCTTCTTATCTAATTGAATCTTTTTCTATCTTTTTCAAATATAAGATAGCCCTGTCTTTCTGAATCCTAGTCGTTCTATCCAAACGAATCCTCCGCTTATCCACCTCTATCCTTTTCCATCCATTAGGCAATCCCGAATTTCGTCTGTCTTTTTTAATTCCTATCTTCCTGTCTCATTAAATCCTTTTCTATCTTCTTTCAAATATGTCACCCCTAACCTTCAGAATCCCAGCCTTTCTACGGACATGAATCCTTTGCTTACCCACCTCTATCCTTTTCTATCCATTAGGCAATCCAAAATTTCGTCAATCCTTTTTAATCCTGTCTTCCTATCAAAGTGAATCCATTTCTATCGTTTCTGAAATATGAGATAGCCGTATCTTCTTTAATCCCAGTCTTTCTATCCAAATGTATCAACAGCTTATTCACCTCTGTCCTTTTTCATCCATTCTGCAATACAAAATTTGGTCTATCTTCTTCAATCCCTATCTTCCTATCTAATTGAAACTTTTCCTGTCTTTTTATAAATATAAGTCAGCCATAACCTTTTGAATCCCAGACTTTCTATCGACATCAATCCTTCGCTTATCCACCTCTATCCTTATCGATCCATTAGTCAATCTAAAATGTTGTCTATCTTTTTTAATTCCTGTCTTCCTATCCAAGAAAATCTATTTCCATCGTTTCAAAAATATAAGATGACCCTATCTTCTTGTATCCCAGTCCTTCTATATAAATGAATCATTCGCTCATCCATCTCTATCCTTTTCCATTCATTAGGCAATCCCAAATTTCGTCTATCTTTTTTAATTCCTGTCTTCCTATCCAAGGGAATCTATTTCTATCGTTTCTGAAATATAAGATAGCCCTATCTTCTTGTACCCCAGTCCTTCTATCTAAATAAATCATCTGATCATCCATCTCCATCCTTTTCTATCCATTAGGCAATCCCAAATTTCGTCTATCTTTACATTCCTGCCTTCCTATCCAAGGGAATCTATTTCCATCGTTTCAAAAATATAAGATAGCCCTATCTTCTTGTATCCCAGTCCTTCTATCTAAATGTATCCTCCGCTTATTCATATCTATCCTTTTCTATCCATTAGGCAATCCCAAATTTCGCCTATCTTCTTTAATTCCTGTCTTCCTATCCTAAGGAATCCATTTCTA
>CAKNXH010000047.1:0-92569 GCA_932178445.1 Andricus quercusramuli | reverse complement strand
AGCCCTATCTTCTTGTATCCCAGTCTTTCTATCTGAATGAATCGTCTGCTTATCCATCTCTATCCTTTACTATCCATTAGGCAATCCCAAACTTCGTCTATCTTTTTTAATCCTTTTCTTCCTATCAAATTCAATCCTTTCCTATCTTTTCTCAAATATCAGTCGGCCCTAACCTCACGAGTCCCATTTTTTCTATCTAAATGTATCCTCCGCTTATTCACCGCTATCCTTTTCCATCCATTAGGCAATCCAAAATTTTGTCTATCTTTTGCAATCCATATCTTTCTATCGAATTGAATCTTTTTCTATCCTTTCTAAAATATGACTCAGCCCTATTCTTCCGAATTCCAGTCTGTCTATCGAAATTAATCCTCTACTTATCCGCGCCTATCCTTTTCGATCCGTAATGCAATCCAAAATCTTCTCTATCTTTTTAAATCCCTATCTTCCTATATAATTGAATCTTTTCCTATTGTAGGGAAACTTTCCTTCATCTTCCTTTATCTTGCATATTTCACTACTTTCCAATTTATTTATATCTGTGTCTAGACCCTCCCTGGTTTTCCCCTGCAGCTGTGTGTACCTGTGTGTACCTGTGTGTACCTGTGTGTACCTGTGTGAGAGGGCATTTTTGGGATAAATACCCCAGACCATGTACATCGACTACAGTAATCGTTCAGTAACCATCCGACACTTATAGAATAAAGACACTTACTGTCAATGTGTTCAAGACCCTTTTTTCAAAATCTTTGTGCTGTGTGCCAAAATTTATTTTTTTTAGTGCAGAACTCTAAATTATGTCAGGAAAAGCTCCCAGTGATTATACTGTGGTGCAGTTAAAGGAGTTTTTAAGGCTGAAGAATCTGGAGACAAGTGGAACAAAAGCCGAATTAATCCAGAGATTAACCGTATTTGATCCAACTTTTTGGGAAACAGTGACAGATCCGACGACGGATTTGCCAACAAATTCGGAAGTTACGAATTTTATTATTCCCGGAAATTACTCAGTTCCATTGGAAACCTCACAGATGCAGCGCGAAATGGAACTTTTACGAAGGGAGAAAGAACTTTTAGAAAGAGAAGTAGAGTTTTTGAGGAGATCGACGCCGACCAGTCTCCATGGCAGTGATAGTGCGCGGTTAAAAAATTTGAACATTAATTTGAGAGGAATCGGTGAATTATTAAATGACTTTTCAGGCGACGAGTCATTCGAAACTTGGGTCAAAAAATTAGAACTAGTGCGCGCAAGTTATTCGCTTGAAGATCCCACGTTGAAAATGTTAATTAGTTCGAAATTGAAGGGGCGGGCGCTTCAATGGTTTCATTCAAAACCAGAGCACATCGTTCTGAGCGTGAGTGAACTTACTGAATAAATGAAAACCATGTCCGATCACCGTCCGAATAAACTATTATTACGCCGTGAATTTGAAAAACGGAGATGGAATCCTAGTGAAGTTTTTAGTGAGTACCTCCACGACAAAGTGATTTTAGCAAACAGAGTGCCTATACCGGAAGAAGAAATGGTGGACTATATAGTGGATGGTATACCAGATCCTCGGGTACGGAATCAGGCTCGGAAGCATTGTTTTAGAAACACGAATGATTTGGTAAAGGCTTTTGAAAACATCACGTTACAAAAACATTATGTAGACGAGAAAACGGCAATTGAGAGCGGAGCCAAATCTCTCAAATCCAGAAACGAGGGACATAAGAAAGAGGAGCCGCGGTCGGAGTCCGCGACAACACCGAGTGAAAAAAGGAGCAATGTACGGTGTTACAACTGCGATCAGCCGGGTCACATGGGTCCCGAGTGCAGGCGAGAAAAGAGGGAAAGAGGATCTTGTTACGTTTGTGGTGACACCTCACATCAAATTAAGGATTGTCCGAAGAGACAGACGAAGACCAGCGAAAAAACAACACACTTGGTCCAGGCAGAATCCATCAGCAGGGCGACTCATCATCGAACATCGGACAGCGATCCCAAGAAAGATAAGTCTTTAAGCTTAACTTTAGATTATGATTTAGTTCCACCTTATGTTCTACCGATAGAGTTTTCTGTGAAAGATTTGAATTCCCAAGTACACTTTCGCAATTTAATCATGGCCATGATCGATTCGGGTTCACCAATCAGTTTGATTAAAAGTAAATACGTTCCGATTTGCGCACGATCTTCAGTTTCACAAGATCACTATTTTTTTGGGTTGAATAAGTCCCATTTGAATATATTAGGTGCCTTCCAAACAATTATTGAAATTGAAAAAGTGGAAACTAAAATTCTATTTGCTGCTGTGCCCGATGTGACCATGACCCATGCTGCATTATTAGGACGAAATTTTAATCATGCCCCTACATGAAAAAAAATTATACTCAAAGCGATGTGTTTAGAAAACGAAAACGAGGGCGAGATTAATTTTACAGATTCACTTATGTCAATTAACCATGTGAGCTCACCCTTTAGAGTCAATGAGCATTTAGAAATCAAACTCGATATTTCTTATGAAGAAAACGAGCGAAATTTATGAATCGAAATACGAGACTAAACAAGCCTCAGAATATTTGATCAATGAACCAGAAATGTTTATTAATTTGAAGCATGAACAACCTATTTCTTTCCGGCCAAGGAGGCTATCTTTCACTTATAAAGGGAAATTGCGTATTATTTGGGATGATTTATTAAAAGAAGGTATAATTAGACCAAGCAATTCACCTTACGCAAGTCCAGTCGTTTTAGTTCGAAAGAAAAATGGGGAAATTCGACTGTGTGTCGATTATCGCGAATTGAATAAAATCACAGTGAAAAGGATGTGTGAACTGTGTGGGAAGGGGGATGCAAGAGTGGAGCACTGGTTGGAGGAGTCCGTAGAGGTGGAAAGGAGTGATATAAACATGGAGGTATTGATGCATGAAAAGGGGGAAAAAAGGGCAGTAGCATGGGTGAAGGGAGTGTTGGGTAAGATGGAGAAGAAGAGAAGGAAGGAGGAAGAAGAATGGAGAAGGAAAGATTGTAAATAGGAGAGGAAGTATATATAATTAAGCTGTAAATATTGTAAATAGTAGATAAGCAGTAGATATTAACCACGAAAAAAGAGGTTGGCAAGCGAGGCAATGCGAGAAAGTAGGGATATGCGAGCGAGGCGAGGCGAAGCGAGGAAGGCAAGGCGATAAGAGCGTGCGGTCTTAGAGATTAGGAATGGATGGATGTTAGTTTTTAAGGGTTAGTTTTAAGAAAATTCTGTAAAAAAATGGAAGTGTAAGGAAGTCATTTTTTCAAGGCCAGCAGGCTGGAAAATGAACGTTTATCTCTAATAAACACTATGAAATACAAAAAATTTTGTAATAATATTAATTTTAGATTTTAATTCAAAAATTTCGTGAAAGAAAAAAAAAACAATATTTGCCATTTAATTTCGCATAACAGTTTAAATAGTTTTGACTCTTGAATTCCATTTCTTAGTTCACAAATTCGAATTCTAAAAGAATTGTATGCAAACGCGTGGACAGGCCTCTTAAGTTTCAAATGTTTGGAACATTACTTGTAATTGTTTACAACTTTCTCGGAATGATATTTTTAAATTGTATGAAACTTAAATATACTAAGAACTAACGCTTACATTTTTATTCTTTAATTGCAAAAAACATCGTAACCAGAATGAATTGCATTAGAGAATAAGAATTTGAAAATTTACTTTTAATTTATTTTTTTATTTAATTAATTTAGTTACACCTTCCTTAATTTAAAAATGTCTAATACAATGTTCTAAGCAATTGTTTTAAAAATCGGTATTTTATAGTAAAAATTTTCATTAGCATAATTCAAAGTTTATGCAATGATATAAAAGATTCCTTGGTTCGAGACGAATCGATTGACCTATAATATTAATATATTTGATTAAAGGGTAGGGAGGTTATGGTAATTTATATATTTTGAAAATCGGTTCTTTATAGTAAAACTTTTTTCATTAACATAATTCAAAATTGATGCAAGAACAGAAAATATGTGTTGATTCGAATCGAATCGATTGACCTATAATATTATTACATTTTATTGAAGAGTAAGGATGCTACGGTAATGCATAATATTTGAAAATACGGTTTTTTATAGTAAAACTTTTTTCATCAACATAATTCAAAGTTGATGCTAAAATATAAAAGATTCCTTGGTTCGAGAAGAATCGATTGACCTACAATATTAATGCATTTGATTAAAGAGTAGGGAACTTATGGTAATTACTATATTTTTAAAATCGTTTTTCAAAGTAAACATTTTCTCATTTTCATAATTCAAAGTTGATGCGAGAGTAGAAAAGATGTGTTGATCCGAGACGAATCGATTGACCTATAATATGAATACAGTGTATATTGAAGAGTAAGGAAGCTATGATCATGCATAATATTTGAAAAAACGGTTTTTTATAGTAAAAATTTTTTCTTCGACATAATTCAAAGTTGATTTAAGAATATAAAAGAATATAAAAGATTTCTTGGTTCGAAAAGAAACGATTGACCTACAATAATTATACACTTTATTGAAGAGTAGGGAAGTTATGGTAATTTATATATTTTGAAAACCTATTTTTATTGTAAAAATGTTCTCATTCTCATAACTTAAACTTGATGCGGAGAAAAAATGTTGTGTTGATTCGAGACGAATTGATGGACCTATAATATTGATACATTTTATTGAAGAGTAAGGAAGCTATGGTAATGTATAATACTTGAGGAAACGGTTTTTTATAGTAAAACTTTTTTCTTCAACATAATTCAAAATTGATGCAAGGACGGGAAAGATTCCTTGATTCGAGGCAAATCGATTGATCTGTAATATTAATACACTTTATTGAAGATTAAGAAAGTTACGCTCATTTATAATATTTGAGTCATCTGTTTCAAACAGAAAAACTTTTTTCATCGACATAATTCAAAGTTGTCGCATGAATAAAAAAGACTTTTTGATCATAAATTTTCAAATAAAGTAATTCTGACAATTTTTGTAAAGAAATCATAAAGCTGGGAAAGGGATAGGGTGTAAAAGAACTTTTCCCTTTCCTTTTCCAGCTCGAAAAATTATCATTTCGAATACAAAATTTGATTTGTCTTTATATGTAAAATTTTTTAGTATTATTCCGCAATTTTGTATTTTTTGTAAATTTCTATTTTTAAATTGAGCAAAATGAAGACTTTGGAGATCGAATTCACAGCTAGTTTTTCTAATATCACCAAACGGTTATGATGGTCTCTGAAAATATAATAAAGTATCACTTATATTTGTATGATTATTTATGGTAAATAATAAATATTATATGATTAATCAACCAGAATTAATTCTTCTTCAAAAATAAAAAAATGTAGATGGGCTATTTAAAGAAGGATCGACAGTTCAAAGTTACCCTCGAATTCGGGTGAAGAAACTCAACATGTGCATTTGCTATTCGATTTGAGGAATTACAGCGATTAGCATCAAAAACACACATATGCGCAGATGTGTTTTTTTATCAGGATCTGAGGACTCTATCTCCCAAATCCTGAAATTCGTGTTGATATTCTACACTTTTTGCAGATGCATTGTTTGATCGCAAGGAATTCTCGAAAATCGCTATAGATATACTATCTTAAAAATTACCAGTGAAATATATCTGGTTAGAACAGTCAGAAGTGTGTCACTGACAATCAGTGAGATTTCACTCATTCAATCAGTGGAATTCCGTCACTGGTTGAATCAGTGAAGTTCACTGGTTACTCAGTACCAGACGTCATCTGGTCGTACGCGTTGTCGTCCGTCAGCTGGTTAGGTATGACACTTATCATTCTTCACTTTTATGCTAACCTTTGCAAAATTATCTTTTAAAGCCCGGAATTCACTCTCACAATAATAAATGAGGGCCGGGTTGTAATCTAACAGGATACAATATATTGCGCCTAACTGGGAAGGTCCGTCATTACATCAACGTGTCGCGTCGCTCAAAGTCAAGCCCAAACGGACAGGAGCCTCCCAAATTTTATTTAGCGTCACTGGTATATTCAGTAACGCTATTTTAGTTGAGTCACATACTGGTTCACCCAGTCAAAGTCGGAAAATTACTGGTTCACCAGTGATAATTCAAAATACTGATTCAAACAGTAAAAATGTCACTGGTTCAGTGTAATAGAGTTAATCGAGACCTAATTATCTCGAGATTAAATTAAAATGTTGAATCATGATTAATATAGTTAAATTCATCTTTTCAGAATGAATCCAACGCTATAAAAAACTCATTTCTGATAACAATGCAGTTGTATTGTTTCTTCATCAGCACAACAGTATTAGTCTTAATTGAAAAAATGCATGTGATTATTAATATTCAAATGTACTTTTCTGACAAACGTCTTCAATTGAAGACTTTATAAAAGAAAATTCTCACAGAATGCCGGTTACAAGTACTCACTAAAGTAAAAATTTCGTACAATCGAGTCATCTTTCGTACTCTGAAAGAACTATAAAGCCCTTTCAAACTTTGAATCTGGCGGATGTACAATTTAAGTGTTATATCACTTAAAATAGCTTTCTATAGGTTGAAGAATGTTAAATGATTTTAAAAATGTAAACGCATATAGGGAAATCTTTCTGACGCACGCAGAGTTCTCTTTCACTTGCAGATATCTCTGCAAAATTAATGACCTTTGAAATTGATGGATTGACGGAAGCTTTGATTAATTATGTAGGCTACATATCATCGTCAAATTCATATTAATATTAAACACTTTGGGGTAAGAGAGTCTATAGCATGCTCGTTAAAATGATTGTATGAAACGATGAGGGATATTAGTTAAATGCGATATTATCACAATGATAGACTTCTTTGAAAATCCTTACTACCGATTGAATAAAATTTTATTATCCATCGTCGGACTATGGCCGCTTCAATCAGCAACAGAAGCTCGTTTTGCATTTAGTATCATGATCATCTTTTTAACAACTCAATTATATTTGCAGGTCTCTAATCATACTTGTTTGATCAGATATAGTCGTGTAATTTGAACATTTTTTTGAGTGAATTAAAATTGAGATTTGAAATTTTGTTACAGGTTTCTTCCATGATACATTATTGGCCCGATATAGACATGTTTCTTGAGGCCAGTTCACCAGTTATAATTGCAGCATTATGTTTGTTAAAAATGAGCAATTGCTTGATCAATGCAAAACAGGTATGTGTCTATCGAAAATATGATATAATTATATTGCATAATGGTGAGCATCACAATTTCAAATACAAATTTGGAGAGCAGCGTTTGTTTAATACGTTTCAACTTCCCATCAGATTTAAGAGATTTCAATCAATTTTAAGGAATTGTAATGAATTGTAAGGGATTTTAACATTTCATGGGATTTGAAACTATTTCCAGGAATTTCTAGGAGTCGCGGGGATTTCAGTGGATTCCATGCGATTTTAAAAGACTTTAATGCATATTTCAAATTAAGATATCGAATGATTTTAAGGCGTTTTATAGCATTTTGTAGATTTTCAATATTTCGCGGGATTTCGAACAATTTTAAGGACTCTGAAAGGATTTCAAACAAATTCCAAGAAATCTCAGGGGATTTAAGAAGCTTCGAACACATTTCAAAATGTTTTCAAAATTTCACGGCATTTTAAAAGATATCAATGGATTTCATGAAGTTTTGTTGGATTTAGATATTTCATGAGATTTAAAATATTTGGAAACGATTTGGGAGAATGTCAAGAGATTCAAAATGAATTCAAGCGAATACCAAAGAATCTTGGGTGATTCCAAAAGGGATTTCAAAGAACTTCAAGATTTTAAACATTTTATAGGATTTTTAAAAGTATCAATGGATTTCGACGTATTTCAAAAGATTTCAAAGGATATAAAGGGATTCCTCAGGTTTCAAACAATTTCAAAGACTTTAAAAGAATTTTAGGCGAATTCCAAGAAATCTCAGGGATTTTTTAAAAACTTGAAGGGATTTCATGACTTTTTGTAGGATGTTTTTCTATTTAACGGGCTTTCAAGTGTTTTTGAAAACTGTTAAGGAAAAATTCCAAGAATTCGAAACGATTTCAAGCGAATTCCAAGAATTATTTGGGCATTTCTAAAGTGATTTCAAAGAACTTCAACATTTTAGACATTTCACTGGATTTTTAAATGTATAAATGGATTTCAACGTATTTCAAAAGATTTGAAAGTAGTTGAAGGAATTTCATAAGATTTTAAATATTCTGCGGGATTCGAAACAATTTCAAAGGCTTAGAAGGATTTCAAGCTAACTACAAGAAATCTCACCGGGGAATTAAAAATCTTCAAGACATTTCAAACATTTTCAAACATTTTCAAACATTTCATGGCATTGCGAAAGATATCAATGGATTTCAAAAAGTTTTATAGGATTGAAATATTTGACAAAATTTAAAATGTTTTGAAGAAATTTCAAGGGATTCCAAACTCTTCGTTTGCGTTTTTTGTTCGATATGCACTTAATGAAAAAATCGAAAATTTGAAAAGTTGCAAAATGGCGGCTGTTTTGTAAAATTTTTTGAAGTGTACAACTACTACATATATCCTAAGTTTTGTTCTTGCTGAATCACTGCTTAACATTTATTTTTTTCTAATCGAATTATCGCATTTTTCTCGGAAATAAAAAAAGCCTACATACCAACAAAAAAATGATGACATAAAAGTTTACACATCTATAATGTTCTACAAGAAATATGTATTGTTCTTTTATTGTGATATTTTGCATCTTTTGCGAGAAAAAATATGAAATTATATTTTAAAAAATGTTCTCGCTCTCAAAAATGGTTAAACCTCCATAAAACGGATACGATGTCTTTTTTATATGAGTAGAAGCTTTTTAAGATTATTGGAAAAAATAAAAAACGTAAGTTTTTTCCTAAATGTCTTCTTTTCATGTTGCCAAAATTCAATTAAGAATGTGAAGAAGATTTTCTGGAAAGTCCCACCTTTTTTCATTTTATCAATATTTATTTAGATAGAGTTTATGTCCCTTTATTTTCACTCTAGAAAGATATATCCAAATGAAAAAACATTCTAACACCATTAGCTAGACTTTTCTTACAATATTGCATGTCTTGGAATGGAATTAGTCACATTTCAAAATCTTTTCAACATTTCATGGGATCTTACAATATTTCGAGGGATTTCATGAGCATTTTGTATGCTTGTTTATGTTCAACGGGCTTTGAAGTATTTCAAAATGTACCAGAAATTTTCCGGAGACTTACAAATTTTTCAAAAGTTTAACTGGATTAAAGGTTTCATGATATTTCAAAGGTATTGAAAGGACTTCAAACGATTCTGAAATTTTATTTTATAGGTCTACAGGGATTTTAAACAAGTTTATGGTACTGCAAAAGATTTGAAACATTTAAATTTTCAAAATTTCAAGAGAACTAAAGGGATTTTAGTAGAGGTGTTCATCAGATTTCAAGGGATTAACCCGTCAATATTAGGTTATTAAAAAAAAATTTCGCTCAGCAATCATGAAAATAAATATGCATTGTGATTAAGCATATTAAATCACAAGGGAGTGTCTACACGTTCCGAAAAAAGTCGGCTATTCATTCCGAAATTTCAGTGCAAAAAGCTCGAAACGAAATTTCGGTACACTTATCCACGGCCATTATATAAATATATTTACGAAACAAAATTCTTTTTACCTTGAAATTTCAGATGAAGGATCTTTTAATAAGGATGCAAAGTCATTGGGAACTTTTAAGCGGCACATCAGAGGCTGATATTTTAAAAAAATATGCAAACAATAGTAGAAATTTGACATTACTTTATTCAAGTGAGTACGTGTATGGATGTCAACTTATGTCTACAAAATATATAACAATGTTCAATATCTATCCTTTAACTGAAAGCCTTTTTCATACCCAGCGTCTGAAATGTCTATAATTATGAGAAATTGCAGTATTTGAAATTTACCATAACCCAAAGTTTAAGGCTGTGTCTAGTCGTCCCGAAAAATTCTTGGAGTTAGAAAAGGAAATGGACTATCGTTCTGAAATTCGGGACGTCTAGCCAAGCTCATGAAAAATATTATTTTGACCACTCATCACGAATTTCGGGACAACAAAACATTCCGAAAGATTCAACCAAAAATAATTTATTATTATGAACAAAAACAGCGGAAAACATATAGCTTTTTACATACACTAAAATGTTAATGTGTTGCAGGATTCTTGTTCACTGGGTTATCAACTTTCATGGCGGTACCAACTCTGCAATCAATTGTGGAAAAAGTCTTACCGGGGCACAATGAAACATATCCTTTGTTGTTTCCAGTTGATAACATTGTTAACGTTGAAAAATATCATGCTATTCTCTTAGTGCATTCATATTTTAGCACATTTTACTTCATCAACATGTTGATAGCTGCCGATACAATGTTTATAAGTTACGTAACACATGGATGTGCGATTTTTGCGGTTCTAGGGTAATATCTCGGGTAATATCTATGTAAATAAGAGTGATATTTATAATCTGGATTTATTCGACATTTGTTTTTTTTGTCTGTAACTTTAAATTATAATATTTAATGACAGGAATCAACTAAGAAATTTATCACCGGAAAGTATTCAGGATGCTGAGGAATTACATTTTGATTCAGACGAGAGGGTTCATATGAAGATTATGCGTTATATTCAGAACCACGTCGAAGCATTACAGTTCGTATTTGTAATATTTATTCTTATTTTTTTATATTTATTATATCACCGCTAAATTAAAAATAAATCCTAGATAATAGGAGTGTGCAAAATTGGTGCAGGTCGGTTCGGGTTCGCGGGTTGGCCCGCAGACCTGCATTGTAAAAACTAGGATTCGATTTCGAACTTAATTCGGTATTAAAACAATTCACGCAACAAAACAATCCCACTTCAGTTTGATCCGCCAATCTAATAAAATAAGGTCGATTTGTGGATTGAAATAGGCTCGAAATGAGGATCATCTGTCAATAACTAAATCTGATAAAACAAATTCTAATCTGTCAAGTTTAGAAACCAACGTAACTCATAGGGCTGAAGTTCGCGACGTCTGAGTGTGATGGTTCAACACTAATTTTTACGAAATTTTAATTTCATCTATTCTTTTTTTTTGTTGTAAGAGTGAAGTTTGGAACAATCGAAACAATGCACCCTCTGAATCAATTTAGTTCGCTATCTCGGATCATTTATCAATCTGAAGTTAGCAAACTAAACAAGACAGAAACTGGTACTAAAATAAGACTATTTGGGAGATCATATTAGAACGCCCAAAAAAGGAACCCAGATAAAAATGAATGCCTAGTTTTTACTATGTGCAATCGACTCAACAGCCCGCATTCAGCCCAAAAACCCGCAACAACCTGCATTTAACCGATAACCCGAAATAAGCCCGCAAAATATGCAAACGCGTAATGTGTGGTCTGTCCGGAAAGTGTTTGACATTATATGCTCTAACTATGTACTGAAAAACCCGACGTCGGATCCTACTTCGGATCCTAATATGTAGTCTCCTTCAATTTTTATGAAATACACTGTTATATAAGTGATGATGGGTGGTCACAGGGCACGACGAGATCACAACGACTTTTGAATACGCGTTCTTGCCATTGGGGCACACGACAAAAGTTCTCCATTTACCTCATATATCCATACAAGTCACCTGGAACAGTCGCGGAAGGTAAAATCGTCTTGCTCCAATAAACTCTCAACTGTACACGACCTATGAATAACATTTGCGATCCAAAACTGTGTTATTTATTATAAAGCCCCTTCATTGCTGAGTGAGAATATGGAGTAATGTGACAACTGTCACAGAAATGTCAAAAATAAATGTTTTTTAGGTGATGCAATCCATCCATTGCCGATGGCGTCCTGAATTCATCGGTGGTTTAAAATTGATGTAACTAAAAACAGGAACTTATTTAAATAGTGTTAGTTTTGTATTTTGTGTAAGTGTAGATACCCTAAACATTTTTCGAAAATGGTGAGAAAATTTTAGAGAAATTTTTATGTTATGAATTGCTGACGAGTCCCAGATCTGGGCAAGCCTAGACGGTCAGGACAATAACAAAAAAAAATCGATTTTGAATAGTGTTCATTTCTTATTTTGTATAATTTTAGACATCCTGGCAATTTTTCGAAAATGTTTTAAAAATTTTGGCTGATTGACACTTAGAAATTTTTACGGTATGGATTGCGGACCAGTCCCAGATCTGGGCCAGACTAGACTGTCAAGACAATAAGAAAAAAAAATTGATTTTGAATAGTGTTTATTTCTTATTTTGTATACTTTTAGACATCCTGGCAATTTTTCGAAAATGTTTAAAAAATTGGCTGATTGACACTTAGAAATTTTTACGGTATCGATTGCGGACCAGTCCCAGATCTGGGCCAGACTAGACTGTCAAGACAATAAGAAAAAAAAAGTGATTTTGAACAGTGTTTATTTCTTATTTTGTATACTTTTATACATCCTGGCAATTTTTCGAAAATGTTTTAAAAAATTTGGTTGATTGACACTTAGAAATTTTTATGGTATGATATTGCGGAACAGTCCCAGATCTGGGCCAAACTAGACTGTCAAGACAATAAGAAAAAAAAATTGATTTTGAATAGTGTTTATTTCTTATTTTGTATACTTTTAGACATCCTGGCAATTTTTCGAAAATGTTAAAAAAATTGACTGATTGACACTTAGAAATTTGTATGGTATGGATTGCGGACCAGTCCCAGATCTGGGCCAGACTAGGCTGTCAAGACAATAAGAAAAAAAAGTGATTTTGAACAGTGTTTATTTCTTATTTTGTATACTTTTAGACATCCTGGCAATTCTTCGAAAATGTTTTTAAAAATTGGGTGATTGACACTTTGAAATTTTTATGGTATGGATTGCGGACCAGTCCCAGATCTGGGCCAAACTAGACTGTCAAGACAATAAGAAAAAAAAATTGATTTTGAATAGTGTTTATTTCTTATTTTGTATACTTTTAGACATCCTGGCAATTTTTCGAAAATGTTAAAAAAATTGACTGATTGACACTTAGAAATTTGTATGGTATGGATTGCGGACCAGTCCCAGATCTGAGCCAGACTAGAATGTCAAGACAATATGAAAAAAAATTGATTTTGAATAGTGTTCATTTCTTATTTTGTATAATTTTAGACATCCTGGCAATTTTTCGAAAATGTTTTAAAAAATTTGGCTGATTGACACTTAGAAATTTTTATGGTATGATATTGCGGACCAGTCCCAGATCTGGTCCAGACTAGACTGTCAAGACAATAAGAAAAAAAAATTATTTTTAATAGTGTTTATTTCTCATTTTGTATAATTTTAGACATCCTGGCAATTTTTCGAAAATGTTAAAAAAAATTTGGCTGATTGACACTTAGAAATTTGTGTGTTATGGATTGCTGACCAGTCCCAGATCTGGGCAGAACTAGACTGTCACGATTAGACGGTCTAGATGACGCCAGATCTGGGCCAGATCAGACATCAGACTGCCAGAAGATTTTTTCACTAGGGTGTCCAAACCAAAGTTCATCCCAATCTCTCCTGTGTAGTTCTTGGCGATATTTACAGCAGTTTGAAGTTTGCTTTTACCAGAGGCATAGATCTTCTGACCAGCCATATAAAATACATGAGTGACCTTATGCTCGCGCTAATTAGTGTCGCCACAGAGGTATCCAGGAGAATTTCGCAGTGCAAGAGATAGAGGCAGAAGTGTGATGCAAAAAAGCAAAGGGCTCATGCTATCACCTTAAAAGACGCCCCTCTGGAAGGTGATGTTCGTTGTCAGACGATAATTCCCAGATGAGATGGTAAATCTAGTTTTCCAAAGACGCATTAATCTCTCTATGCATCTCAATATGTGTGGATGTACCTTCAAGATTTCCAACAGGAAGTTATTAAACTGACAAACTTAGGATTCGTTCATGTATTATACCTTGCG
The DNA here is from genome assembly GCA_932178445.1 of Andricus quercusramuli. Lineage (NCBI taxonomy): Eukaryota > Metazoa > Arthropoda > Insecta > Hymenoptera > Cynipidae > Andricus > Andricus quercusramuli. Next base: position 78,612 of record CAKNXH010000047.1, on the reverse strand, counting down.
TTACACTAATATAAAAGAAATATAGAAAATAGATACTTTTTAAAAATAAAACATTTAAAATCGTTCAATTTTAAGTTGGTAGCCTTCATAATTATGTAAAATAGAATTCAAAGCCAAACAAATCTGATAATCTCCAGAAAGTGAGAATCACCTACGATTTTATGTTTTTGTTCCAAACTGAGAGCCAGTCAAACTTTACGATTACAAACCCGAAGCATTACAAAATTACACGTTTTTATTTTAAGTATTTATAATTTCAAAATCCAAACAAAAAACCTTCAATTTGAATTGGTTGTAACACTGTTAACCAGACTTTACAATTGGAAATAAGTCAATATTGATTAATTGACTACGTCAATATATGGGGCATAATTTCTTAAGTGTACCCATCCCAAAATAAAAAGTTGTCGGATCGGGCCAAAAATTGAACCAATTGTAGTTCTATTGGATGAAACTTCTCACACATTGAATTAATAAATTTCCACAAATATTTATTCAAGTGGTTTTTATGAGTTTTAAAACTAAAGAATAAATTTGGCTTTTTTTTTAAATTTCGACACTTTTTTTGTTTGAAAATAGTGTGAAAAGAAAGCTAAGCGGTTCTCGTATAAGGTCCCCAATTTTCAGAGTGGCAAATTAATTCGTCTTCGAGTAATCAAACGATAAGAAACTAGAGCCACGATAGCACAGTGGGTTAGAGGGGTACGTGGCTTTAGACGCTACCGTTTTGACGCCGCCGTTTAGGCGCCGAACATTTAGGCGCCGAACGTTTAGGCGCCCGCGCCAGGTCGTTTAGGCGTGGGACGTTTAGGCGTCGAGCAACATGTTATGTTATTTATGCTACATGTTTAAAAAAACAACACAATCATTTCTTCGTCAAAATATTTGGGGTTGATATCTAAGAACCCTTTCGTGTACGGACCACATTGCAGGTTCGAACAGTCGTTTTCTTCGAGTCAGATCCCTGTTGAGCCTTCCAACATAGTTGTCCTACGAACAGTGTGGGAGTATGTTTAAAAATAATTTTCATAAAATAATATAAAATAAAGTCAGAATAAATTGTAAAATTAAAAAATGTACCTCAAACCAATTCAGAACGACATGAAGTTCATCTTGGAGACAAGCAGACAATTCTTCAAAAGCATCATTCAAATTTTCCAAGGGAAAAAAGACTCGCGCTGCAATCATCCGCGCACATAAAGCAAATTGCGGTTGCATTATTTAAACAATATAAAAACTGAAGTGGGCCAGACAGACGTGCCCTTATATATTTTGAACCATTTCCCAAAATTTCAGCAGAATATATTTATTTTTCTATTAATACAGCCACCGAATATAATAACACGTAATTGGTCGCGTGACAGACTTGATATCGCAAAAATCTAAGAATTCCGGAAGACATTAAAAAAAACTACATTTTTATCAGTGAAAATGACAGTAAATTTAATTTTTGATATGAAATCTGCTAAATTCCTTCATGGTAAAATTTATTTAATCATTTTAAATGTCAATTGATTCTGCAGGAAATTATAATTTTTATCATCAAGAATCTTTGACGACTTTTGAAAATTTTGCTTCTTAGGATCTAAGCTTCTGTTTTTTTTTCAAAAGATAAGTTTCTGAGTACACTGAACTCTAATTTTAAGTAACCTGGGTTTACGGCATTTCTAGAATTTGAATCCTCTGCATATGAGCAATGCAGGAACGGGGACACAGAAAGAAAGGCAGTGCTCAGTCATGTGTGACAAACAGTAGCGTAGCGACAAAGCGGGCAGACCCCTTAGCGTATGAGTTGCTTCAGCTGCTAGCATGCGCCCACGTCCAACAGAAATGGATCACATGGCCATAATGGTTACGTTTAGATTGCCTGGATTTATGTTTAAAGCCGCTGCAACCCATGCCCGAAACCGTACTTAAATCCAGAGTTCAGTGTACCTTAATTTTTGAATATTCAATTCGAAACGTTACAAATTAAAATGTTTAAATTGTTAGCCACCAAGACAGATTTATTCTGAAAACTTTAAAAATTCATCAAAATCTTTTTAAGTAAAATGTATTTAATTGCTGTTTAAATAATACTTATAATAAGATTCGTAAATGCGGGTTGATTGCGAGTTGTTGGGATGATTAAGGGTCTGCGATTCAACCCACAAAGCCGGCCTAGATTTTTTTTATTTTAATAAGAAAGTTTTCTGGATGATTGCCTATATACTGATATCTTATATACTTATCTATATATTCCATGATGACACCTAAGTTTTGCAGAACTCTTGGAATCTGCCTATTCAACAACTTTTCTTTTCCAACTAGGAGTTAATATGCTCACTATGAGTGTAACAGGAGTGCAGGTAATAAAATCAGATTTTATGCGTTTATAGTAAATTGTCTTGAAAATGAAGATTATTTTTACTAAGTGCAAAATACCTGCTATAACTGATCATTTTTTTACAGATTGTCATGAATTTAGATAATCCCGATCAAGTAATGAAATGTTTAGCAAGCGGCCTAAGTCAAGTATTGCATTTGTATATGAATAGCTTGCCATGTCAGCATTTAATGGATCACAGTACTAGCATTCGGGAAGCTATGTAAGTACTTGAAAGAATATAATTTATAAAATTAAGTTATAGATGTAAATTTTTGGATCAGATGAATAATAATTAAATTTGTTTGATCTACTGGTCCACATATTTTTAGAAAATATGAGAAAAAATCAACCTCAGTCGAGATTTGAACTAGGAACTCACACTTCATAAGTTGACGCATTAACCCATGACACCCACCGACGATCCGATAGAAGCTCCCAGTTCAAATCCGGACTAAGGTAGATTGTTTCTCGTTTAAAAAAAAAAATTTAAGCCAGCTGAACAAAAAATAGCATTATTATTTTTGTATAATTTATAGTTTTATATTGTTCATCATTTTTGTTCGATAGATATTCCTCAAACTGGTACAATTTCCCATTAAAATCAAGACCACTGCTGAATGTAATTCTAATGAGAGCCTATATTCCTTCCCAAATAACTGCAGGAAAATTATATGTAATGTCCATGGCAAATTTTGGTGCTGTAAGTTTATTTATTATATTTACATTTGGATGGTCAAAATGGTTTTATTTTTGTTTTAAAGTCTCCTCCACTGCACGCACTTTGTGTCATTTGGTGGAAAAAATGTCCTAATGAAATATTCAGAGGTAGGGCACGACCCTTCAAATATCCCTAAGCGTTAAAAATGCAATAAATCCATGAATCCTTCAAATTATGACAATCTTGGATATACATTGATAAATGTTGAAGTAAAAAGTTTTGAAGAAAGAAAATATAATTTGTTATGAGTGATGGAGAGTAAAAAGGAAAAAATGTTTATTTTAAGGACATTATTTTCAATGCTCATATTGTAAAAATTCTTATATAATTTACGCTTTAAATATTCCTTTCAATTTTATAAAATTCAGAAAAAGACACTTAAAAATTACTTTTACAAATTTTTGTATTTTAATGTATGAGGAGTAAACGAACAAAACACGCGACAAATCCATTTTTTTAATTGTAATAATGATTGTTCTGTATATTTGGAATATAATCAATTGGATTGTCAAAGTTAAGTTAATAATTAGTGAAGGACATTTTTTTCGATTACAGATTTATTACGCAAATAGGTAAGACTTGTGAAGCATGTAAAGACTTATTATAATTCATAAGTACTTTTGAATATTTCCGTTATAATATATAATTTTACAAAACTTGGACATTTTATTTTTAAAATTGAAAATATAGTAATCATGTGTAAAATTACCTTCTGGTTTGATATGTAAACAAGAAATTGTAAATTAATGTCATTAGAACATGAATAATGAATGAAATATTCCTTTGCTGAATCAAATGTGAGTAAATCCATTTTCATGATGTTATTAACTTAAATATTGAGAAATAAACCCAAGTAATGGATTTATCACGTTGTTTCCTTACCCCTGAAACATACTATAATATATATAGAAATAAAAAATTTTGACGAAAGAAAATGTTATTTTTTTATAAATTATCAAGTGTGAGAAGTGGAAAAAATGTTTATTTTATGGGTATTACATTCCACACTTTCATAGAAAAATTGTTGTATAATGTACGCTTAAAATTTTCATAAAATTCACGAAAGAAACACAGAAATTACGTTGTAGTGTCTTAAAGGATGTGTTTTCGAGAATTTGGGGGTGAATTTATTTATAAAATGAATTTTTTAGCCTTCACGTTGTTCACACGATAGTTTTACGTTAGGCCGTGGCTAAAAGTACTGAAATTTCGGTACAAATAGCCGGTTTTTTCGGTACGTGTAGACACTTCGTTTACATTGCCTCTGTGAAGTTTTTACGATTCTTTTTAAAAGTAAAGGATTTATTGTATTTTCAACCTCTAAACATTTTTTGGTGAATCTCCAAAAATGAGGAAATTTTTTTTCACCAAATTAAAAAAAAAGGAGGGGAGCACGATTTTAAAAATTCCTGAAAATAATTTTTTTGGGTGATCCTAATTTATTGTGTAGCACTAATATTGAAGAAAATTTATACTATACGTACTGACAAAAAATAATTTTTGACATATTTTCGGATTTCAAATTAAACAAAAAAAATATAAAAAAGAGTTCCATATAGTTAATTTTATAATAACATAATTTGATTATCATTTTTTATAGGTAATGAAGACTTCTATGTCTTACTTCACTGTCTTGTCATCTACCCGATAATGTACAACAAATAAAAGGAAACCAAATGTTAAAATTGGAGAGAAAGGTATTCTGTATGTATTAGAGAGTGAATAAAATGTTATATATGAATAATGTATAATAATATATCATACATTATCAGTGTGAAACTGAAAGTATATGTATGATCATGATTCTACATGGTCCTTCAATAATAAAGGTATATAATAATGTAAACTTAATTTTTGCCGTATGTGTTTTGAGATTTCGTCATTTTTTAGGAAAAAATCGCGCTCTTATTCGATAAAAAAATAAAAGTGACAACTTCTTTGCTATAATGGTAGTATAACTAGACCCTCTAAGCCTCCATGGAGGCATGACATTTTCGAGTTGAAGTTTTTGATGAAAAAGTTCATTTCCAATTCCCACCGCGGTGCCATTTTTGTCTCAACAGAGGCAAAAACCTCATTAGTGACGATCGTTATTTGTTGTGTAGTGTCTGTCATTTGCTGTCATTTAGGTTACATATTTGTAAGCGAATTGATAATAAAATGTTAATTTACAGAAGCCGAAATCTACCGATATTAAAAAGTGTCAGTCGAGATTCTACTAATTTACTTTAATTCTAATCTGACTTAATCCACTCCAACCATGATCCAAGTTCCAACCCGCGAGTCAACTAACAAACGTCACATTTAATACACATAAAAAAATATTTAGATAGTTCTGTATATTTAGCCCAGATGTAGACTCCGGATGTTGAAACCACGATTCTTCTCGGAAAGATCGATCCCGACGCAACTGGAGTACATGTTATCAGACTCGTCACTACGCATAACACCGCAGAATTCGATCGAGTCGGGAAAATCACTTCACTTAACATTACTTCAAAAGGGAAAAACATGAGACACTGTTCATGAATCACTTGTCACTTCACGATAGTCCGAAAAGGCAAAAACACTAGACACATTTCAAGAATCACTTGTTTGAATTCGGAATACTTTACCTTAGAGTAAGCATTATGACTTTTGAATTCACGGGTCAAAACTTGAACTGATAATCAACATCACTTTAAATAATGTAGTGCGTTGAACTTGGTCTCAGAAAGAGGTCGCAAGCACCCGACAGGAAAGTCGAAACAGAACTACTGGGAAGGGAAATCTGGATAGCGCCCAGCCAAGCCGAGCGAGCCACCAGAACAACACCACTACCACTTCATATCAGCGGTCGCAAGGTCTCGAGCGACAGATGCGTTAGGGATGTCATTACGTATAGCGCCAGGGACGAACTCCTAAGAATCACAAACCTTATTAGGAATAGTAAACATTTCTTGATCATAAACTTATTTTAGATTTTAAATGAATTAAATCGATTAGGCTCCAAACAGTAATAACATCCCGCCCGCCTCGTTTTATAAACGCCATGAAGCGTCAATCTCCGGCAACAAACGTAGATGCGTGATGTTGCTGCGTGAACAGACAACTTGGACTAAGACAACAATATACAAGATACAGAGAATCCTTCCAAATTAATTTACTACCTGGTGACCCGAAACAAACCGCAGAGGAGACATTCCCACACCAAACCAATCGAGATGTAAATTCAGGCAACAACGATGAGAAAAATCGAGACTCACCCAAGCTTATACCAGGCACAAGTCGTAAGCGTAAAAATTGGCATGCTCTCGTAAGGAGAACATCGCAGGGAGATGATGAATGAAATAGTCCAAGCACAGGGCTCACCAATCAAATTTCCACAAAAAAGGAAACTCTCAACAAAACAGTCAAATCCCCAACCGAGCAATTAAACTACAAAAAATATATATAATTACGAAGAAGCCATTATCACATCAGGGTACTCGAGTTGTTAATTCGAGCACCAATGACTAACATAATCCAAAACTCTATCAGAAGATGTATTCAACTGCAACGTCGACACTTATCAGTGCTCGCAAGAGGATAATGTTGCAGATGTCAAACAAGTTGAACCAATTAGATAACTCGAGTTTATCTAAACATGTCTTAGATCGAAAATGATCAGTAAAACTAATGCGCGTTAGGACTTATCAAGTCTGAAACAAAACTCTTACAATAGCGACAAACCAGCTTCTAGAGGGCCACAAGCCGGCTCCGCGACTCCCCGCGTGCATGCACTTATGAAGAAAGTATTGCAGAGATGTTACACGTCTGTACCCCTGTACGGAACCGAATCAGTAGAGAAAATTTCTATTTCAAAATTTTCATAGATTGTCAGAAAAATGCAGGCTTTTTCGAATAATTCTAGGAGAGAATCGATAAAAGGACTTTGAAATGTCGGCTTAGTTGCACGGAGAAGATGGGAGTCTCGAAGACAACACGGTCTGACTCATTGCAAGTCAAACGTCGTCCTGCGACTTCACAGTTGTTTGATTCGAAATTTCTTAGAAAATACAGTCACACAGTTTTAGCCCCCTCCCCCTCCTCCAACAATTTAATCTAATTATGAGGAACGGAGTTTCACTCAATGACATTCTTAAAGAACGGTATCCTTCACTATTAATAATGAGAATTTCGACCTTCAAGGTTTCGAAGTGCTCCATTGCTTATTTCTGATTTATTCAACGATCGTAGCATGCTTAATTTCAATTAAGTAACAGCTGAAATTTAAAAAATGCCTGAATTGAAGCTTAGGCGCACAAGCATGAGAATACTGTCTCCGGGAGTGATTGCGTCCCAGGCGACCCCGTGACAAGGACACTATCCCCGATAGTGATTGCGCCCCAAGCGACTCTGATATAAGAGAGAACCAGCGTCACCGGAGTAAATGTACTGTACTGTATGTACTTTAGTAAATATGGAAAATAATCATGGTACACTGTTAGAAAAATCTCTACTAAATTTAGCATACATGTCATGGAAGCAAAAATGCACAACATGAAATTAAATTTAGGATACCAGCGTACAGTAAATTTAGTATATTTATACTGAATTTAGTACACGCGTATACTAAATTTCATATAGGTGTATACTAAATTCAGTATGAATATACTAAATTTACTCTACGCTGGTATACCACATTTAATTTCAGGTTATGCATTCTTGCTTCCATTACATGTATACTAAATTTAGTAGAGATTTTTCTAACAGTGTACCTATGTCCCAAGTTTTTCTGGAGGAACAAAAATACTTCTGTGCATCCATAGGTGCCATATAATACTACTGCGCATCGAATTAAGTTTCACCTTTAACCTATCTGGGGTATTAAATCATAAACACAAGATCCAAATTTGCCACACATAGAATTAGTAATGACCGCGCGGAATTATCATAGATTGTTCCATCTCGGTAACCTGGGCGCTCATCAAACATGATGACCCGGGGGAAAGAACTCGGAGCTTACAAACAATTTAACTAAACTGTCATTGTCAGTTGGTGTATCAGGCCTGACACGAGGTACATGCAGCAAGTCAAAGATAAGAAAACTCATATTTAAATCCTCAAAAGTAATTCTTCGCAACTCTGTACACAATTTTTGTGACATTTAATGTAACAAAGCTAAACAATGAATTTAAAGCTCGGGAAACGAAACGAACTTTTGTTTTTTGAAAATAACCAACTAGTTTAAAATTCGAAAACACATTTTGAACCTCCAAAAGTAATTTCCGCAGCTTTACATTTCTTTATTGTTTTTTTAATAATAAATGCATCAAAAATTTGCAAAGAATCGCAAAGAATTAATTTTGGGGGTTAACAATGTGTTTTTTTTTAATCTTAGACTTCTGTTGGTTAGTTTTAAAGAACAAAAGTTTGTTTGGATTTCCCATTTTTAGTTTTTTTTTTAATTTGTTTTGTTTTTCCAAGTCTTAAGTTACTTTGTTGGTTTTATAACAAAAATGTAATAAAATTTCTGCGACGAATCACAGAGAATTTCTTTTTGAGGTTTGAAATGTTTTTTCTCATCTTAAACTTGTAGATTAATTTTGAAGAACAAAAGTTCGTTTGGTCTTCTGAATTTTAAACATCTTTGTTGGTTTCCTTACATGAAATGTCAGGAAAGTTCTGTATTAAATTGAAACTTATCTTTTTTAGATTGAGCTGATGTTATGTTATTTTTATGACGGTAATAAGCGTTTGCAAGGACAACTAAGAATTTAACAAAATTTAAAGGTTTGAATTTCGCGTCTTGTAGCAACAATCAAAGATGAACTATGTGATATTTTTGCGAGAGCTGAAGTGAACCCGCCAGCACGCATACTATCTTAACACTTACGAGACAAACAAGTGGTTGCTAAAGCTCGATTCTGATTGGTTCAGTATGTCCAACTTTGAAGCTTTACTGTGCCCAAACTAAGGCCCAGATCAAATTTTGCCAGAGGACTTTTCTGTTTCTTTTTTGGCCCTCTATCACCCAGTACCGGCACGTTCATAGGTAGTGGGACACCCTGTATATATGTATATCGAAACGATAAAGTGAAGTTAACTGTTGTAGAGAAGATCGTAATTAAAATGCCATTTTATCAGTTGACTTCCTTCACAACTGCATAATTTATCGTTTCCAAGTTTTCACCTCGGTTTTGACTTCGTTCGCTGGCCACATGAGCTATATTGTAATACGTTTTATAGAGAGGAAAAGACATTCGACGAATATCGTTACGTACCTAAAGTAAGTAAAATGTGTTTAAATATTTGTCTTGTTTAATAGTATTTTAAGAATACATACACATAAGATGTATGCAATTTATCTGAATTTTTTTATCGTATCTGAGAGTTACAGGTACCAAAATATTCCTTATACACTCAACTGCCGATATAAGAACTCCTGGTTAACGATATTCCTAGAATTAATGTCATCGGCAGCTTTGTGATGAGGGGAGTCGCGGGACCATTCAGGCGCGGATCCAGAGAAGGGCTTTAGGGGGGGCCATCCAGTAATTCCCCTTCCCCTCCACTCTTAAGGGGGAGGGGGAGAAGGTAATAATCATTTTAAAGTTATTTATTTGCTTTGAATGTTTATTAAAAATTATAAAAATATATTATTCACAAATCTTATAAACATAATAAACAAATGTTTCAATAAAAACCATGTTTTTATATTGACAAGCTGCGTCTTGCATGTCATGGTATAATCATTATTTAACAAGTATAAAATACTCATACAATTTTCGAAGTCAAGCATAAACTATAAAACGATTATTTTTAAAGAGCAAAATTTAGGCGTATATTTCCACTCTTTGCGATATTCATATTCCCGGTTGAAATCCTGGAAAAATTCTAAATTGAAAAATTATAATTTTTTTTCAATTGAACACTTTTTAAATTAGAAGTTGAATTATTTTAAGTTTAAATCGCTTTGAATGAATGATTATTCAATTGTTATTCATACATTTAAATTTGTTTTGAAATCTTTTAAAACGTTCTCTTAAAAATATGTTTTTTTTTTACTAGAAAATCAATTTTTTCCAAATTTATAACTGTTCAATTTTTATTTGTTCATCAAAATTTGCGTCCGTTTTAAAATATTTTTAAATATTCTATTGAAATTAATTTTTTAAAATAAAAATCATTCGAAAATTTTCCCACGAATCTTAAAACAATATTTGTATTATCTTAAGACCTTACAAAATCCTTAGAAGCTTCAAAATTTTATTTAAAAACTTCTAAATATATCTCCTCAACTTACTCGAATTTTTTCTGAATGGATACATTTTTATTTGTTATTTACACATAAATATTCAACATTTTCACTTGCAAATGCAAAATTTTAAATTAGAACAATTAAAATTAACATTGTAACGTTCAGCTCTCCGAAATTTTAACGATTCAAGGCTTTCTGTTTCAAACAATTCAGTTTCAAATTGTTCGGATTTCAGTATTTCATTTATAATTGTTCATTTTAAATAAACAGTCAAACTTTGCTGACTATTAAAAAACTGTTCTTTTTTTTTTAATTAATAACTTTCATAATTATATTTTAGACTGAAACAGCAGATAATTTATAAAGTTTCAATCGGAAGTTTACATTTTGTTAACTACTACGGCTTTCGAATTGAAACAGTTCAATTTTTAACGTCAAAATCTGTAAATTGTTTAATTTCATCAGATTCAGAATCGTGCTATAAAATCAATCAATTATTGTTCAATTGCGAATACACGAACTACAGTTTAATTTTTAAAATCATTACTTAATTTATATTTACAGTTGATCAACTTAAAACATTTTTTGTCGAAAATTTTCAGTTTCGAAAGATATTAATCGTGTATTGTGTAAGTCTTCAAAACTGCATTTCAACATTCTTTTAATTGAAAATGTACCCTCAAAAATAAAGATGTAAAATGGAAAATTTGGATCGTAAAAGATTTTCGAATTTCACACTGCAAACTGAATGATTTCATAATTGAAAAAGTTAACAACTGAACTTAGCATTTAAAAAGAAGTTGAAATGAAACTTATGTTGAATTGCATTATATATCTTGTGACATGAAATTTGTGATATTTCAAATGATTGGATAGGTTTTTCTTTGAAAAACTTGTAAAAATACCGGTCAAAAAATAAATTCACTGTTATTTCCCGCTCTCAAAAAATTCTGATCATCTCCTGGTTTCCCGGACATTGAAGTTTTTAAATTAACACAATAAAAACTCTGGGATAAATTTTGCTGCACCTAATTTTAACATGGGGTTCCATCTCGCTCGGAGTTGGGCTACGAAACTATCACTTATTGTTTTTGCCGCAAAAACTGTAAAAAAAATTGACTACAGGTGGCTTTTCATACCCCAAATCCAAGGGAAACGATACCTTTTGTAGTGGTACCATTCACACTACCAAGACTAATTTTTTTTTAAGGGAAATGGTACCCTGAAATTAGCGTTAGATTCACACTTTGTTTTTTCTGTGAAATTTCTGTTCAATATAGCAAACACATTTTAATGTTTCTAAAAATATTGATAAATTTCAAAATAGTAAGCTTTCTCCGAAGTTTTTGACTTCTTTTTAAAAGTATTTTGACACCTTATGTTTTAGTTTTTTTTTTTAATTACACTAATTTTCCCATTTTTTAATTTATGCAGTTAAGGTAGACATCCCAGGAATCGTGACCTTAGTCCCAGTAATCGTGATGGCAATTTTCTTGCTTTTTATGTGTGTAAATTCGTGCAGAGTAATATAGTCTTAAAATATCCTATTTGTCTGAATTCAGCGAAAATATTTTAGGGGACCTTATTCATTTGAAAGTGTCAACAATTTCAGTGTCGGCCAATTCATTTTAATCCGCTAGATTGTAAGTCAAGCTCCAATTCGCCAGAATTCGCAGCGCGAATACACTTAAAAACTGGCCTATTCAATCGAATTCTTAAGGTATAACTCAAGCGTGGGCGCATATAGGATTTGTTGTTAATATATATTAATGTTTTCTGTAGCTCAGTGTTGTCCTCTGGACTTACACACTTGGGATCGCTGGTTCGAGACTCGATGCATGCAATTTTTATTAATTTTTTTCGAAATTACCTTGACCACGAATTAAGGCAAATTGACAAGCATTTAATTCGCGCTGGCTCAGTTCGTTTCAACGAATCAGAAAGCAGAATTCGGGCGAATTTAAGCATGTTAACTCGCCGCAATCCTCCCGAATTAGTTTCTTTTTGGTGGGATAGTAAACTTCAATTATCTTATTTGAAAAATTCGGGTCTGGGCTTTGGGGGGGGGGGGGGGGGGCAAGCCGCCGTGGCCCCCCCTCTGGATCCGCGCCTGGGACCATTAGCATTAGTTGCATCATGTTGCATCATGTGTCAAAATAAAAAAAAATAGTTCACACGGCCCTGCCTGTTTACGTTTGGATTCCCCCGATTTAGGATCAGGGCCACTGCCAGCCATGCTTTGAACCGTTCTTATATCGGGAGTTGAGTGTAATATCGATTTTATATTTTTCTTGTCTGAGACGAAAATGTATTACAAAATAGTTTGACAATAGTACATTTCATGAACAGTATGGACTGACGGCTTTTTTTAAACGAGTCAAAAACATGGTGCGAGTTTGAAAAAAAAATCGTCAGTTCACAGGAGTCACAAACGATACTTTTCAGAAAAAAATCATAACGTTTAAAGTAAACCTTTTTTCTTTGATTTCATTCAATAAACGTCTCAGATAAAAACACAAGACACAAACATAATATTTTAACAGAATTCACAACCCAAAATTCTCTCAAAACAGAGGAAGTTGGATGATTTTTCACGAAATCTGGTTCAAAGTCACTATGAAATAAGAAAATCGAAGCTTGAGAATCACGGAAAGCACCCCATTTTCCCTGTTTTAAGAACATTTTGGGCTGTAAATAAATTTTGTTTAAATCTAAATTGTAGATTTCTCTGAAAAAAAACTATGTATCCTCTAGGTAATTCACGAAGTGCATTGTTCACCGAATTCTTTTTTGTACAAAATTAGATCCCCCCCCCCCCTACGGTGTCATTTTTGGATTTCAAATTTCAGAAAAAATGTTTTTGAATACTTTCAAACTTCCTTTTTAGAGATCTAACCAAAAAAATTTGATCGGAATATTTTTAATAACAATGGAGATTAATTAAAGAGTAAGCATTCCCGAAAACAAACTACCCTTCGATTAACAAATTAATATCTCGTATACTATTAGTCACAAATGGGTTCGGATAAGGTTCATTTTAAAGGTTTTTTATGTCCTACAAATCGAGTTTTTTGCACTTTTCACCTATCACTTAACCGAAAGCAACAGTCCAAGCAAACGTGTTAAGAATAGTTTAAATTTTCATTTTATTGTTAATAAACCATATAACCAATGGTCTGATCTACTGTAGAGGTTCAGTATTACATTAGAACGTCCGTTAAAATATTTGAAAAACAAAAATTGCTGTATATATTTTGTTCTAGCAAATACGAGAGCAAATGGCCTTTTTAGTCTAATTTAACCTTTTAAGACCCGAGTTATGGATTTTGAAGGGGATTTTGGAAACTAAAATTCCCAGTGGGTCTTAAAGGGTTAAACAGACTAACAAGTAGAGACTTCCAATTTTGAATTTTACAGTTCGTGGAAAACTTTTTTCCTTATAATAGCACGAAAGTTAACAAATTTCTGCGCCTAGTGAGCTAAATTTCAAGGCAGAATTTTAATTTTATAGAAAAATTTTTCAAGAAACATTAAGCTTCGATGTTTTCGGAAAATTGGTAAAACTTTGGAAATAATTAACATTTTTTTAAGTTCTTCATCTCATTTTGAATGTGAGTCTCCATAGTATTTTGCTGAATTGTTGAGATATTTTTAGAATTTTTTCTCTAGATTCTATCTACCCTAGGGTTGAACGAGATGCAAAAAAGTCGCATAATTTCATACACTATTAGATTGTACTCGACATATGATTCAATAAAATTAAAAACAATATTTTTATACATATTACTAAAATTTATTAAAAGATGACAAATAATTTTTTTTCAATGTTTGTAAGTATTTACACTTTTTTGAAATTTTGCGACTTTATTGCAGCTGTTTTGACCCTCATGCAGAATTTAGGGAAAAATTTCTAATTTGCCAAAGCAGTAATCTACGCTTCTTCGCCGTTTTCGAGAAAATCGACTTTGAAATGTTCGCTAGAAGCTATATATAGTTCGGGGAACAACGCTAACAGTAGCGCTTTGGCTACATAACCGGAAGGTTGCGTGTTCAACTCTCACTGCATACACTTTTTTATTTTTCAGTTGAAAAATTTTTATAAATATAATTTCCTTCAAAAATTATGCAAATGCCTTTTTCACGGATAAACTGACTTTTCTTAACCTTGTCATATTTTCCGAAAAAAAAACACAATTTTTCGTTTATCATGCCTCTTTTTTACTTCTAATTTTAAATATAATTGGTAAACATTATGAACAAAATTAATAAAATTGGTTTTCGTTTAAAAGTTAGTGTTTTCGTGAAAAAGGCATGAAAAAAATCCCGCGACTACGTTTACTGAAATTTTTGTACAAATAGCCTGATTTTTTCTGTACAAAAGCGTGACCTAGAAAAGGGACTACTTGTACCGAAATTTGTTTACAATTACCCGGATGTTTTTTGGTAGACATAAACACTACCATAACAAATTATTTACATAATTTTTGAAAATTAATAAAATAAATCAGATTTCTGAAGATTTTAACAAATAAACAAAAGTGTAGGCCGCGAGAATCGAACATGCAACCTCCGGCTATGCAGCAGAAGCGCTACTGCCTGAACTACCGGCCGTTCAAAATTGTTTTTCGCCAAACTATATTGTCTGTGGCGAACATCACAAAGCCAATTTTCTCGAAAACGGCGCAAAACGAATATTATTGATTTGGGAAATTAATAATCAGGCAATAATCAGCTTTCAATCAAAAAATTATGAGCCGAAACTAAAATTCACAATTGGCGATCTCCCCTTGTAAAATTGTGACATGCTCTTAATAGAAATGTTTTTTTTCTTATATTATAGATAATGGAAAGAATGAAAGAAATACTGCAGGCTGCAGGAATAAAATATAAAGAAACAGCTATTGACTTATTGCATCATTTTCAAAATGGTCTTCGGGGAAAAAATCAAATTGTGATAAATTCCTTGCTCTTCCCAGGGAGCCCCATCGCCTCCATTGTCCATCCACGAACGCAAAAAACAGCACTTCATTGCGTCTCTGAATATCAGTCCAGTTCCAGCTTATTAACTCAAAGCTTAATTGACCTTGGAGCAAATGTTAATGCACAAAATATAAACGACGAAACTCCACTCCACCGTGCTCTGCGTCTCAGAATGAAGGAAACCGTTGATGTCCTAATAAAAAACGGAGCTGATGTGAATGTTCGATGTAAGATGGGAACAACACCTATTCAAGATGCGATGCTTCTAGGATCTTTGGAAACAATGGAAATGTTTCTGAGAGCAGGAATGCTTCCCAATATCCAGGAAGACAATGCTAAATTAAAAATTTAGTTAAAATTTTGTTGAACGAGAAACAACATTGCATAATCCCAAAGTCAAATTATTCAGCTCTTCTGCAATTTGCTCTTCTCCAGAAAGACGAAGAATGTTTTGACTTTGTTTTGATGAACAGTGACTTTGATCTGAGTGCAGTCAACCCTAAAGGAGAAACGTTGTTGCATGTTGCAGCGCAACAAGGTACGTCTATAATGATAAAAGCTTTGATCAACTGAGGTGCTAAAATCGAAGCAGTTTCAACTTCAGCTTCGCATGTTTTGTTTACGTCTCGACACAAACGAGCCAGATTAAATTCAAGTGATCAAGGAGAGAGAACTGCTCTTCATTTTGCAGTGTTGAACAACAATCCGGAAAACGTGAAATATCTTTTAGACGCCGGAGCTTGCGTAAATAGTCTCACTAAAGAGAAGAATACTCCACTTCATTATGCAGCCGCTGTTGAAAATTTTGAGATAGTTGAGATGTTTGTTAAAAAGGGCGCAGACGTAAATGCAATATCGTACTATGGTTCGCCACTTCAAGTTGCTTGTGGTAGCATCGGCTGTGTAAAACTTTACCAGCGACAATATTTTGAATTTAATTCCATCTATTACAAAAAATGCTTTCATAAGAAGGGTGTTGCTCCTACTCACATTTATAGTTCAAAGATCGTAACGTTTCTCCTTGACCATGGTGCTAACATTGAAGAAAGCAGTAGAGTATGTAGAACTGCATTAGAAGAATCTTGTTACAATGGAAATTTGGAAATAGCTAAGATTTTGTTGAGTCGTGGTGCTAATCCTAATAGGAATGGGTATGATTTGCTGTACAATGCTATATTGTTCAACAAGATCTAGATATTATTAGACTCATCTCGAAACATGTAAATGTCAATGAATGTTCATGTGGGATACTACTGCATTGGGTAGCTTCCAACCCGGGCATTACATCTGAAGATATTGTAGACATATTGGTGGAACATGGCGCTAATATTAACATAAAAGATGATAGAAGAGAAGAATCACTACTTCATCTAGCAGTATTGAATGAAAATAAAGCGGCAATCCTTAGGCGTCTGTTAAAATTAAATGCAAACATCAATTCCCTGCACTGAGAAAAATGAATAGTTGGGGCTACTACCCATTTATTAGTTAAGCATTCATTGGTTCTTACAACTGTTCAGTTAGTAACGCCAACTAATCAATTATTCGGTTTAGGAAGCCGTTTGTAGTGCTCGGTACTAGTTCACATTAGTAACGTTTTAGTAGTCAGAGTTACTAATGAATTAGTCGTCTGTACTATTAATTGATTTATCTGACAAATTAAAGTAGGTGGCATAACTATTTTATTTGTTACCTTGGTTGGTACGATTGAGAATGCGACAAAGTTACCAACATACATGCGGTAAAACGAGGGAGATATTTTAGACATGGCCGTCATAACTCGTTGCTCACTTGATATCTCGTTCATCATTTATTGATGGAAGTATCATAAGTGTTGCAAAGTTTAGGCTTTGGGGAATATATCGAAGCATTTGAAGGTATGTATAAGAAATTGAAAAATCTAACGAGTTTTAAGTTTTATTACTGGAAATCCTAACCTACAAAGTGCATCTGCAATTTTAAAGATCCCAGTGGGCATAGGGAGATATTTTTTTGGAACGTCTTATCAGCTGAACTGACATCAGCGTCCCTAAGCTGTCCCAAAACAGATGCCCGCGTGCCGACTGTGATCTTTTTAATTCAGATTTCGATAGTCTGGTGACAGATATTTTAATTACTTTCTGTAACGCAAAGAAAATAGTTATACCTACAAGTTTGTTAGTAGACATGACAAACTATACTAGTAAGTTCAACTACCTTAAGACAGTCGTTTTGACAAACTGAAATAGTTAGTCTACCTACTTAAATAGTAACGGCAACTACTAGTGCCCCAACTAACAAAAATAGTTCTCACAACTAACTAAATAGCAGTACCATTATTTACTAACTAAAATAGTTATCCCAAGAATTTTATTAGTTGTTCCAACTAATCTTTTTTTTCAGTGTGAATGAATTGAACAGGACAGCCCTCCATATTGTCCATCGTCCACATTTTAATATCACTGCCGATGATTTTGAGAAGGACGAATTTAAAAATGCAAAGATTCTGGTTGCTGCTGTTGCTAAAAAGATAGAGCTTAAGCAGTGGGTCAGCTCGCTAAATGTGACATTAGTGAAATCCGACGAATATTTTCATGTTATTTATAACGAATGTCAGCGGGAAATTCAACGTATGAAAGAAACGAAGATGAGCGTCTCGGCTAATTTTGTCTTTTATGACAGCCTCGTGAAAGGTATTGATAAGTTAGGGGCCCTTCTGAAAAATGAGGATATTATACAGGTTTTAGAGACCGGTGAATACAAACAGGAATTTCCGCATTATGCTGATGATATGTCAGACCGAATTGAGGATGGGACGGGAAGACGAAAATTACTTGAAAGTTGTGTGGCTCTTTTCAGAAAATATGTGTCTGAACATGTTCTCCATGAGGTTCTTTTTCGAGTTTTCAAATTACTAAAACTCAAAGATTTACAAAACTTCACGGAAGCTTGCTTTACAAAGGTTTGAGTGCATTCGTAGAATATTCTTCGTTCAAATATGTATTTCATTGTGTTAATTTTACTTCGAAAATGGCAAAACTTGTTTAAATATATTAAATATATAGTATTTCTGCAGTAAAATCTATGAAAAAATATTTATTTCATCACAGGGAATTGAAAACATTTTTAGAAGAAAAACTTGCTCTCTCTAAGTTACACAGTTTTAATAAATTGCGCCTATAACTTTCAATCTTGAATACAATTTCCAATGTAACAAGTAGCTCAATTTTGAAAAGTATGAGCAAGTAATTTAAATATTATAAATGTTTTATTAAAATATATTCTAACATGAAATATAATTTAGAAATTGCCCAGTTTTAAACTGTGGTATCGTTCATTTTCCAACACTTCATACTTTAAAAGAGTTCAATTGTGAATGTTCACAATTCGAGATTATTTCGTGTTTCACGTTTTTTTAGGATAATTAAGTTTTACAGGTTTATAATTTGAAATTCTTTAATTTCAAACGTTAAAAATGACAACAGAGTGGCCGAAAAACTTTCAAAATTTCCTGACTTTTCCCTCCCTAATTCTTTCCCCTGCTCCCATTTATATTTAGAAACAAAAATGATGATCATGTAACATTTTCAATATACAAACTTTTTAAATATAAGTTTATGAAGTTTTAATTTATTATTCTCAGAGCTGCCAAAGCCTAATTTACTTGAAAAGGATTCGGTGAAAATCATTAAAATTCAATGTGAACTAAAAAGAAATTCAAGTGAATTGGAAACAATTAAAAAATATGCAAAAATTCATGAATTCAGTAAGTTTCAATTTAGTTAAGAAAAATTCGAGGGAATTCGTAGAATTTAATGAAATGTCTAAGATTTAAAGGTACTCAGTTCAAAAGACTTCAAGATGAATTAAACAAAAATTAACAAAATTTTTTAAAAATCCATTAAATTGAGTGAAATGAGAAGAATGCAAATGAATCTAAGCAATTCAAGGCAATTCAAAATAATTGAAAATGAATTGCAAATGGCATTTGAAAATCTCTCAACATTTTTAAAAGCGTACGAAATTCTTCACTTCGTGAGAATCAATCCTTTGAAATCCATTGAAATATTATCAAATCCCCTGAAATTCTATGAAATTTGATATTTTCTGAAATCCTCAAAAATTTATTAAAATACCTTGGCTATTAAAATCTCTCATAATGATCAAAATATTCGGAAATATTATAAAATCACTTGGAATCTTCTCAAATATATCAAAACCTTGTAGGACCTATAAAATCGTTCCGTATATCTTCCGTACTTCTTTAAAACCCCACGACATTTTTGTTAAGTCATTCAAATCTTTGAAATCCCTTGAAATTTTTTAAAGCTCTTGAAAATGCTTTGAAATCTTTCTAAATACCCTAAAATATTTTTCAAATCCTTTGAAATCCCTTCAAATTATTAAAATACAACATATTTTAAATTGTTTAAAATCTTTTGAAATTCCATGCATTTTTTAAAGCTCTTGAAAACTTCTTGAAATTTTTGAAAATACTGTAAAATATTTCTTGGAATTTTTAAAAATACCCTGAAATCCTTTGGAATCACTTCAAATTTTTTAAATCAGCTGAACATTTTTTTTTGTTTCTTAATATATCCTAAAATCTTTAAAATTGTTTTAATTCTTTGTTAATACCCTGAAATATTTGAAAATATTTGAAATCGTAGGAAATCTCTCATTTTCTGTGAATAAATGCTGTGAAGCCCATTAAAATATGAAATCCTGTGAAATTACATGAAATCTTGGAAAGTTTATTAAAATACCTTGAGCGCTTTGAAAATCCCTTAAAATTATTGAAATGCTCGAAAATCTGAGAAAACCCCTTGGAATCTTTTGAAATACCCTAAAATATTTCCAATCCTTTGACATCCCTTAAAAATTTGTAAAACGCTTTAAAATTCCTTGGAAGTTTTAAAACACTCAAAATCGTTAAAATCCTTTGGAACACATTCAAATTATTAAAATCTATTAAAACACCGTAAAATATATCCAAATTTTTTTAATTTTTCGAAATCCTTTGAAACTTTCAAATCTCTTGACAATTCCTTAAAATGTTTTAAATCATCCTAAGATCTTTTGGAATCCCTTCAGATGATTGAAATCTATAAAAATTCCATGGAATCTTCTAATATGCCCTAAAATATTTGAAATCCCTTTATACCTTTTAAACCTTTCAAAAATTCATTGGAAGTTTAAAAAATACCCTAAATTTTTCAAATTCTTTGGAATACCTTCATGTTATTGAGATATATTAAAAATTCTTTGAAATTCCCTAAAATTAATCGAGTCAATTGAAAAAACCTTGGAATCTTTTACAATACCCTAAGACATTTCAAATTATTTGGAATCATTCAAAATCTCTTGAAATTTTTTAAAGCTCATGACAATTTTCTGGAATTTTTAAAAATACCCTCAAAATTTTTAAAATTCCTTGAAATTATTGAAGTCAATTGAAGAATCCTTGGAGCCTTTTTAAATACCCTAAGATATTTCAAATCCTTCGGAATATTTTGAAATCGCTTGAAATATTTTAAAGCTCTTGACAATTTTTTCGAATTTTTAAAAATACCCTAAAATCTTTAAAAAATTTTGGAATACCTTCAAACTATTGACATCTATTAAAAATTCTTTAGAATCTTTTGAAATACACTAAAATATGGCAAATACTTTCAAATCTTTTGAAATCAATAAGAAAATTCCTTAGAATCTTTTAAAATTCCATAAAATATTTCAAATCGTTTACAATTGTTTGAAATCCCTTGAAATTTTTTGAAGCACTTGATAATTTCTTGGAATTTTTAAAAATACCCTGAAATATTTCAAATTCTTTGGAATAATTTGAAATCCTTTGAAATTTTGTGAAGATCTTAAGAACTCCTTGGAATTTAAAAAAATACCCTAAAATCCGTTAGAATCACTTCAGAATTTTAAATTCAATTGGAAATTCTTTGGAATCTTCTAAAATATCATAAAACTATAATAGGCCCTATAAAATCGGTCCATACCTTCCAAAATTCTGTAAAACTCCATGGAAATTTTTTTGAATCCCTGCAAACTCCTTGAAAATCTTTTAAATCTTCAATTTTTTTTAAATTTTTTGAAATCTCTTGTAATTTTTTTAAGCTCTTCAAAATTTCTTAGAATTTAAAAAAATACCCTAATAATCTGCAAATGCTTCACTGTTTCGTGCATTCCGTATAACGGATGTCATCATAATGGCCACTCATTCAAATATAGTATTTAAAATCGGCATTTTCAACCGATTTTATCTTAAATAAGCTATAAGTACTCTGAATTAAAAAAAGGCACTTGTGTCAAAAGTTTATACCATAGCCCTTTAAATAAAACGATTTTAAAAAATGTATGCAAATTCCCTATTCTATTTTTTTTAATTTCTACAATTCCAATGGAAATGTTTTTCAATTTTTTAGACTTAGGGTTCAAAATTAAAGTAACATACGTAGTTATGACCCCCTTTACAATTTTCAGGATTGAAAGCCTGAATTTGAAATATTTATAATTTTAACTCTCTCTTATAAATTTCAAAACGTACAGTTTAAAATGCTTTTTTCAGAATTATTCAAATTTGAGCATTAAATTTGAAATTGTACAATTTTCCAGATTTGTAAATACTCAACTTGAGAAATTAAAAAAGTTTTAGTGTTTAATGGATTTATTTTTTGAGGTAAATTTTTTTTAAGTAATTCTTATTCAGAAATTGTTTAATGTATTATAAAAGTTTCGAATTCTAAATTATTTAATTTTTAAGGCTTCCAATTTCTAATTGGAATTTCTAATTCTAATTCCAATTTCTAATTGGAACATTATTGAACGTTTGGACTTAAAATGACCAGGATTTTTTAAAATAAATTCTAGTGCTTTTGGCATTTCCATAATTTATACATATATATATAATTATAAGTAATTGTGTTTAAAATTAGAGCTGAAAAGCAACTTTGCTCTGAAATGAAAAATAAGGCACAATAAATAATCAACTTAAAAAGTATTTGCAAATTTTGTTTACAGCGTGAGTGTAAAACACATTTATTTTCTCTTACTCCCCCCCCCCCCCCTCTCAACGCTTATGTATAAAATGTGATATATATAATATATATATACTTTTATTTATACATATATTTATACATATACCTATGCATACAGCGAAGGAAAAACCTACTAATAAAATATACTGATGAAAGTTAAAAAATATTCCATTCTCACACTTCACAAGTTCGATAAACACTATTTGTCTTCTTGCGATCACAAATCCGAAAGCGTTTTTAAGAGAGATATAATTATATTACAGCGAGATTGCATCCAAATAAAATTTAAAGTCTTGAACGGCTAAAAAAACGTTATAGACCAAATTTATCGACAAAATTCTAATTCAAACGAAAAAACACATAAGAAAAACCCTGATTAATTGACATTAATTTCAATGAATTGCAAGTCAGCCATCGAAACTTTGGTGCTTAACGCGTCACACACCAAAAATACTCCACTCACGCAGCACATTATAATATTCTATAATATATACATTAAGTGCAAATGTTGGATATTCCTTATATGGTGAAATTTTTTTCTTTTCAACAATCGGTGTGTCACGGAGCAAAATCAAAGTGAATCGATCTTTTTTTTTTATTATCATAACATTAGCAGACACTATTTTGCAAAAGACAGTCAAAAAATCACAGAAGTTCGAAGCAAATGATTGAACGACATTTGGGAGATTGTGCTTTTGAATTATTCTACATAGTATGTCTAAATTTCAGGGATTATTTCATTACATGTGTCATTCCATAAGAAGAGGTACCACTTTGTAAGTATGGAGTTAAAATCGTAGGCATATACCACGATAAATTTCCGACAATTTAGGACCATCATAGTTACAAATTTTGGTAGGAATTTTCAGATTTTTCACTAAAGCTTTATGCAAAAATCGTTTATAAATTTTGCTAAACAGAAATAGCAGCAACGGTAACTGCATAAAGCTTTAGTCACATATTTCAGAAAATTCGGTTACAATTTAATAATTTTCAGTTACTGTAACGAACAATTTCACAGAATTAACATTGTTTTTCGGTTCACTAATTTTAATATTTAATTTTAATATTTCTTTTGCAATTTAGGAATTTTAGGAAACTATTTGTAATTTTCAGATACCGTTTCTGAATGTTAATGAATATTTAGTAAATTTACTATAAAAGTTACTGAATTTCGTTGTTGGCAACTGAGTTTCGTAAATTTTAGTTACTTTAGTATCCTAAATGTGTCGGAATTTTCCAAACATTTCTAACGGTGCAGGACAAATCCTCTAGGTTGGAACTTCGAAAAACCTCGAAGCGGTACCTTTTCTTATGGAATGACACATATAAATTCTAATTTTTAAGTGTTCCATATACCATGAATAATTTTATATTTTATTACATTTTTTAGCGAAGGGTTTTGCTGAGTTCCTTGTAATGATTCAAATGAGCGAAGCTCAGTCCCTTTATTAATTTTTTTTTGACAATTTTGAAGATGTGAATAAAAAAGAACTAGCATTGGAAACGATAAATTTCATGAATTTCGGAGCAATTTGACTAAATTCCTAACAATGAAATGGATATGAAATAACATGTATGCAAGGATTCTGAAAGTTATTCAAAACTTTCATTTGACTGTTTTGATTCACCTAATTAGGGAATACATTATAAATTACACTAAAGCGTTTTACACATGCATCGGCCGATGTAAGGTTATTGTCAAGAATCTTACATATATAATACAGCTGCATTTGGCTACGATTAAATTAATTTACTCGTATTTACAAAAAAACTGAATTATTTACAAAATCCGCTAATAGCAGAATATTTTTTTTGTTATTACGTACTGTTCACTTTTACCCCTAAGATTTAATCATGGCTAGAGCACTTTGCTTTCTTTTAATCCTTCAATTTCTAATTTTTGAACATATTTTCCGAGGGGTTAATTACTCCTGCAATCTGGTGTACACTCTCTCTGCAATCTTATCAAATCTAATGCAATCCTTTTCAATAACATGTAATCTTTTACAATACCTTATAATCTCCCCTTCCGAGAAAAAAAAATAGGAAATTCAGTATAGGTCCGTAATAATTTTCTTATAGTGAATACTTACAATTTTTTGCAATTCTAGAAAAATCATTGTAAAACTGTATTGGGAATGGTTAAGCTGCGATGCGCCATCTGGTCCCAAAAATCAGAACTAGAAAGGACAGGCACAATTTTTAAGATGCATTTTAATTTTTGGATTATATTAGATATTTCGTACTAAAAATAAGTCTTTATAAAAAAAAAGTGTTTCAGGTAGAATTGATATCTTATGATATGAAAAACACACATTTGTTGACAAAAATGTTTTTCTAAACAAAACAAAAAAACAATTATTGTACTATTTATTGCAAATTTCAACACGCTAAGGTGAAGGTACCTATCATGAGACAAATTTTGAGGGACTTTTGAGATTTTCATTAATTTTGGAACGATATTAGAATATATTTTCAAAACGTTTATTAGTCCCTATTATGGAACAGCAAAGAAATGTGTTTTCTTATATTAATATGGCTTACTTTATATTATTTTATATATTCAATCGAACTAAATAGTACAATTAACTTTTATTTCAATCGTTCATAGAGATCAATAAATTGAATGAGTTTTCGTTAAAATTGACAAATCTAATCTATAAAGGGTAGTTTTCGTGAACGAAGTGAATTATATTTTATTTTTGATGAAAAAATTTTATCATAGGGAATGGATTTTTATTTAGGTAAATGAGAAAGAAGAAAAAAAACATGAAGGATAAAGTCAAAACTTAAGAAACTTTGTCAAAGTGAAGTGTTGTTCGCAGAAAATTAATCTGCTTGGTTGAAAACTCATATTTTTCCTTAAAAATTCAACAGTTTGTTTTAATTGAAAACTCAACTATTCTTGAAATTTTTCTTCTTTGGTTGAATTTGACTGTTTTTTATTTAAAAATAAAATCTTTTTTGGTTGAAATTTCAATTACATTACATTGTTCGTTGAGAATTAATCTTTTTTTAGTTGAAATCTTAACTCCTTCGTTAAAATTGTAACTCTTTTGTTAAAAATTAATTCTTTTCGCTGAAGATTCATCATTTTAATTGAAAATTCATCTCTGAAAATTTAACTATTTTGTTGAAAATTAGTTGTTTTTTCTTTTGTTTTTTAGAAATTAGTTTTTTTCAGCAGAAAATTTAACTGATTGACAGTTGATCTTTTTTATTTAAAAATTGGAATATTTTGTGAAAATTGTATGTACCTTTTTGGTATAAAATTCAACTATTCCAGTTGAAGATTCATCATTTTAGTTGAAAATTCATCACATTCGTTGAAAATCCGTTATTTTTAAACTAATTTGTTTCACTTAACGTTTAACTATTCTATTTTTTATTGAAAATTCTTCTCTATTTTTTTTTGTACAATTCAACTATTGGTTAAAATGTATAATTGTCAGTTGCACATTGAACAACTTGGTTGAAAATTCATATATTGTTTTAAAAATTCGTATTTTTTGGTAGAAAATTAATCTTCATAGTTGAACATTCAGCTTTTTGGTTGAAAATTCAAACATTTCAGTTAAAGATTCATCATTTTCATTGGAAATGTATCTGTTTGGTTTAAAATTCAATTATTCCAGTTGAAGATTCATCATTTTATTTGAAAATTTATCACTCGTTAAAAATTCAACTATTTTATTGAAAATCAGATTTTTGTTGAAAATTAATTTGTTGCACTTAAAGTTGAACTATTATATAATATTAACATAACATAAGCAATATTAATATAATAAAAACACATTTTATTGCAAACGTTCCTCTGTTCCATAAATAGGAGCAAGCGTTGAAAACGTGTCCTTCGATATGAAACACCCTTGTTTCTCTGTTCCATAAATAAGGACCATGTTAAAAAAGGTGTACGTATTATGAAACAACTAATTAATAAATAAAGTTGTATCCAAATAAAGTAAAAGTGCAGTAATCTCAAATCTATAAACCTTAAGCTGTCATTTAATCTGTTACACATGTGAAAAGCCTAACTTTCATACTTATTAATATAATAATTTGTACTAAAAAATATACTTTTAAATTATTTATAAACCGAATTACTTGTCAAACTGTTTCATAATTGGGATATGTTTCATGAAAGGTACCTTTACCTTATAGGCCTAAATTTAGGCTCAAGTTAAGTTAGAATTCGTATTTCAATTCCAATCGTCTATTATTCATATTCTTTGCATAATCTGTAATAAATGTTCTGCTACACGCCTTAATTGAAGTTCATTTAAGCTTATAATGCACTTAAACTTACATTACACAGTAAAATAATTGTTTTTTTTTTTAATTTTTGATGAGAAATGTATTTTTTCACGGTATAATATGGAAATTCTATCCGAAACGCTTTGTTATGGATACTTATTTGTACTATTTAATAACTGTTTTAAACTCCACAAAACAATCTTAGAGACACTTTTATGCCAAAATTAAAATTATTATTATTATACCATTAAGCCAAATTCCTTTCGGGGTAAGCCTACATCTTTAAAATGCTATCTACTCTTTCTAGTTCTCATTTTTGACATCAGAGGGTGTGAAGAATAAAAATGATGAATAAAGTATGACAATATATTCACTATAGTGATCGACGGCACTGCACTGGCATTTTCACTAAAACCTTCATCTTTCAGAGCATACAGGTCACAATTTTCGATTATTTCAATTTTTTGGATGTATCGGGTCTTCACATCTCCCGACAATGTTGCCAAATACTCATTTTAAAAAACAAAAACAATTTTAAACTGGCAATGTATTTTCCCTCAATGGTATTCCCTCACAGGACCGGCCATTTAAAATTGTTATGGCTTATTGAGAATGTTTTATTTCCAATTTTTTTTTTATTCACTAATTGTTTTAAAATATGAAACAAATAGTAAAATTTTCTTTATGCACAAATTAAATGCATATTAAAAATTCGACCTGCTTTCGCGAGTTCGCGACACTAGTCCATCCAAGATTTCAGATCCAAATAATGAATAACTCATAATTTTTTTGCGATTCTAGAAAAATCATGACGGAAAATCATTATAGGAAGCTCAGTATCGAAATAATGTTAAAATATTGAAAGATTTGATGCAAAAAACATAGTAAGTACAAACGAATGATTTAATTATTAATTTAAAGTAGGATTTTGACAAATTTAAAGTAATTTCAAGGAAATCCAGCGAATTTCCATGAATTTCAAGCAATTTTGTCAGATTTAATAAAAATTTCACGAAACTATTAAGATTTCCAAACATATCAGGAGGTTTTGAGGGATACTAAAGAATTTTAATAAATTTCGAGGGACTTCGCGGTGTTCAAGACTTAAAAGGATTTTCAAAGATTTCATCGGTGTTCTATAGAGATTTGAAAAAATATTTCAGCAACTTTCAAGGAATTTCGAGGGATTTTAAAGGATTTGACATATTTCTAAACATTTCCGGGGATTTCCAGGAATTCCAAAGGACTGCAATAGATTTTAAAGATTTAAAAGGATTTCAAGAATTTTGTAGGAATTTCAAAAATTTCATAATATTTCTACTGCACTTTAAAAAATAAATTACATTAAAAATAAATATGAAGTGATTCCCAGCGACTTTAAAGATTTTAAGAACATTGAGGTATTTTAAGGAATTTGGCAGAATTAAAGGATCTCTTAAACAGATTTTAAGGATTTTCCCAATATTTCCACTAACTTCACAATATTTTATCGGCTTTCTATAGAGATTTAAAAATATTTTCACAGATTTCAAGGAATTTCGAAACATTTCGAGGGAGTTTATAGGATTTAAAAAACTTCCAGGGATTTTAAAGAATTACAAAGGTTTTCTAGATATTTAAAAAATTGCAAGGGATTTTAAACAATTTTATAGGATTTCCAAAGATTTCATAATATTTCTAGTAAACTTTGGAAAATAAAATAAATTTGAAGTGATTCCTAGCGAATGCAAAGATTTCAAGGTATTTTAAGGTATTTTAAAAAACTTCACATAATTAAAGGATTTCAAAGATTTACACTTTACAGGAATTTAAACCATTTTTTTAGAGAACTTTAATTTACAACAAATTTCGAGGAACTTCCGCGGATTTTAAGGCTTTTAAAAAGGGATTTCCGAAGATTTCAAGGAATTTCTAGTGAACTTTGGAAAATAAATTAAATTAAATTTTAAGGGATTCCTAGCGATTCAGGAGGTTTCAAGGAATTTTAAGGTATTTATAAGATTTTTAGAGATTCAAGCGGTTTTTAGAGATAAATAAAACTTCATTTAATTTCAAAGGATTCTGAACGATTCGAAAGATTTCAAGGTATTTTAAGGCCTTTCAAATAATTTAATAAGATTTAAAGAGTTTTATCAAATCTCCAAGGATTTCAAAGATTTCTAGGATTTTAATTGATTTAAAAATATTTTCAAGGGATTTCAAGAGATTCCAAAAAAATGTTCATATGGATTTCAATTAAATTTTTAAAGATTTGGAAGCTATCAAGGGAATTCACAGATGCTTTCTGTGTAAAGTTTATTTTCACAGAATCACTACTTTTGTGTACTTTCATATGAGATTATGAATGCTCTAAAATAATTCATTCCTTCGTAGTTCTCTACTTTTTACATTAATTTCTTCAATATTTTTATATTATTTATTCCAATGGTGGTTATCCTACAACTATTTTCTGTATAATGATTTTCTCTAATGAATTTCCTATAATCCATAGAATCTTTTGCAATCCCATACAATCTTGCATTCTAGTGTATACAAAAAATCCGAGTAATTAACCCCTCGATAATTTCCCTCTTAGAAGGCATAAGAAGTGCATTTTTAAATATCTCGACAACTTCAGACCAGTGCATCTGCATTCCGTTTAGTGTACATTTTACAAGTCAAAGCATGGATTTACACATAACGGTTACGTATAAAAGAAAAAAAATATCTAAAATTTTGTAAATTGCAAGTAAAATTAATATAAAATTTTCAGTCATGTGGGAAGCATCTCTTCCTCGTACACTGAATCGTCCCACCTTAAAAAGTCCTAAAAATCAAAATTTGTTCTCACAGAGAATTAAAAAAAAAAACTACAGTACCTATTTATTGCTGAATATTTGCTTCATAATATCATTTCTTTTTTCCTAAAAGAATTAAGATTGCTTGAACGTTTCACAGCAAAATTCAAGACAAGACTTGAATGATTGACTTGTAACTTAAACTTTAAATTACGAAAATTCACTACCCTTACTTGTAAATCCATGCTGAACATAAGCAAAAGCTGGAACCTAATCAACATAAAAGCCACACGATAGCTCTTTTAAAATAATTTTTTTAGTCCTAACTTTAATCTTTCCTGAGCTGGATTCACTTTGATTTTTAATTGTTGTATAAGATCGTAAATCTTAAGAGAAGGTCCGACCTTGAAACCAGTTAAGTCTATGATTTGGTCCTTCGTGAGCATCAGAAGAGTCTTTCCGTCCACTTTTTGTTTGCTAAAGTTGTCACAATAGGTTGTACAGTCGTTGACACGAAGAAATTGAGCCACGTCGGAAACATTCCACTCCGATGGCACCAATTCGCCAGCATCGGATGACTTTTGGAGACCGTCCGCTAGCCTTGGAATGTATTTTCCACTCGTCACCGTAACCTGGGGAATAAATTAAAAGTAAGAAAATCAGAATAAACTGGATGCAAATATATAGGGTACAGCTTAAATTTTAAATGCGAAAATCCGGGTCATTTCATGATTTATATCAGGGTATTTGCTCTTTCTAATACATACGCTTTTCAGGTAAAAAGCGCTTGATGAGTACCTTCGTTTTTTCTGGAATTTTTCCACTAATAATAAAAATCAGAATAAGTTCAATTTTTGTTAGATAATATCATAAATTCGTACTTTTTCTTTGCTCTTAGCAAACATTTAGCAACTCGGGAAAAAATTACTTGCTTTGAAGAATTTTTCACGGTTATGTTTTAACAAGAAATGTGTTTTTTTTTAACTGAATACGATGAAAATTCCATTTGCAACACTTAATTTCCGATAAATCTTGTATTTTTCACTTACTAATTGTTTGAAACAAGTAAAAACAATGGTAACATTTTTTTTAAGAACAAATTAAAATGCAACTTGAAAATGCTACCTGGATTCGCTAGTTCGCGACACTAGCGTACCCCAGACTTCAGATCCTAATACCAAAAGAGATGAATATTCTTTAAAAAAGTTTAATTTTTTAACCCGAAAGTATGAATTTTCAACAAAAATTTCATTTTAAACCAAAAAGTTGAATTTTCAACCAAACAGATGAATTTTCAACGAAATAGTTATACGTTCAACCAACAAGATAAATTTTCAACTAAAATATTCATCTTCAACAAAAAAACAATAAATAAATTTTGAACAAAGTAGTTCAACTTGTAAAAGAGTAGTTGAATTTTCAACCAAAAAGCATGAATTCTCAACGAAAAATGAAGTAGGCCATACTTCAGCTAAAAAAAAGAGTTGGATTCATCCAAATCTGATGAATTTTCAACAAGCAATTGCATTTTCTACCGAAAACATGATTTTTCAAGCAAGAACATTAATTTTCTACAAAAAAGACGACATTTTAAGACAACACATGAATAATCAACTGAAAAAGATCCGTTTTCAACAAAAAATGGAATAGTTATAGAATTTTCAACAAAATAGTTGAATTCTCAACCAAAAAATTGTATTTTTAGCCGAAAAAGTGAAATTTCTACCAAGAAAATAATTTTCAAACATCTTTGAAACTGCAATTTTAAAAAATAGAAAATCATTTATAATCTTCTCATGAACCTTACAATTTTTTTTGCTTTCTTGAAACCTTTCAAAATACAGATTTTCAAAAACTTTAAATTTGATTCTCGGCTCGAATTTGTATTCCCGGTTTTCCATGTTTTATTTTAAATTCCGTCTCTTCCCCACTTAGTAGAAATTTTAATTTTAATAAAATATTAACGAAAAAGCATATAACAATGAACTTTTCATTTTACTATAATCTTATTAATAGATTTAACGATTTCACGATGATTCGTCGGAAAAATTCGTAGTTTTTGCACACGATTGAAACCCGAAACACCTCTTTTTATTATTATCAAATGAAATAAATTAATTCTCTCGTTTTTTTCTCATTAATATTTCTCTAATGATTTCGAGCTGCCCAATAGTTGAATTTTCAGATGGCGCTGATGTTCCTACGTATGTAAGGAAAGTCATCTAAATAAATTAGTAAAAAAAAAAGTAATATTCTCAAAATTGAAACTTACATTCACGTACGAAGTCGGAGTTGGTTCCTTTGGAGGTGAGCGGTTTTCGTGTGCACTCTGAGTTTCAATTAAGACTTGACCTTGACAACTCGTAGGACTGGGTAGTGTTTGATCTGGACCAGCTGGCTCTTCTGCAGGCTCAGGTTCTCGACTCGCCTGCTCGGGTAGACTTTCCAACTCTCCCTCTCTTTCTATTTTAGTTCCTTGAGCAGGTTCAAATTCTAGATCTCGATCTCTATCTCGGTCACGGTCTCTTTCTCTTTCTCTATCCTTCTCGCGATTAGGGTTGATACGTTCGCTGTGCCGAGGAAGAATTGTTCTCCCGCACAGCAGCTTCCCACTTCGCTTCATTCTTCGCTTAGATTTACGTTTAAGGCCTCTTGGTGATTTCACTAAAACAAAATAAACTAGCTGTGAATTCGATCTCGAATGTTTCCACTTTGCTTGTATTTATAATTATATGGTGCTCATTTCACGAGCGCTTTACTTCCCGTTAGCAAATTTATTTGCTTCCTCATAGAGGAAGCATTAGTGATTTTTTTAAGAATAGACAAACTAAATTCTTTAGTTTTAACAATTTGAAAATAGAAATTTACAAAAGATACAAAATTACAAAATAATACAAAGACAAATCAGACAAATCAAATTTTTTATTCGAAATTATCATTTTTCGAGCTGGAAAAGGGAAAGAGAAAGTTCTGTCACACCCTATCCCTTTCCTAGCTTTATGATTCCTTCACAAAAATTGTCAGAATTATTCTACTTGGAAAAGCATAACTTCCTTAATCTTCAATACAGCGTATTAATCTTATAGATCAAACGATTTGAATCGAATCAAGGAATTTTTTCTGTTCTTGCATCAATTTTGAATTATCTTAGTGAAGAAACTTTTACTATAAAAATGCGTGTATTCAAATATTATGCATTGCCGTAGCTTCCTTACTCTTCAATAAAAGGTATTAATATTATGAGTCAATTAATTCGTTTCGAATCAACACATCGTTTCTATACTCTCATCAACTTTAAATTATGAGAATGAAAAAAAGGTTTACTATAAAAATCGATTTCAAATATAATATAAGTGACGATAACTTCCTCACTCTTTGATAAAATTTATTAATATTATAAGTCAATCCATTCGTCTCGAACCAAGGAATCTTTTATATTCTTTCATCAACTTTAAATTATGTTGAAGAAAAAAGTTTTACTAAGAAAAACCGTATTTTCAAATATTATGCATCACCATAACTTCCTTACTCTTCAATAAAATGTATAAATATTATAGGTCAATCGATTCGTCTCGAATCAACACATCTTTTCTATTCTCGCATCAACTTTAAATTATGTTGAAGGAAAAAGTTTTACTATGAAAAACCGTATTTTCATATATTATGCATTACCATAACTTCCTTACTCTTCAATAAAATGTATCAATATTATAGGTCAATCGATTCGTCTCGAATCAACACTTGCATTCTCGCATCAACTTTAAATTATGAGAATGAAAACATTTTTACTATAAAAATCGATTTTAAATATAATATGAATGACGATAACTTCCCCACACTTTAATAAAATGTATTAATATTCAATTCAATCGATTAATCTCGAACCAAGGAATCGTATATATTTTTGCATCAACTTTGAATTATGTTAATGAAAAAAGTTTTACTATAAAAAACCGATTTTTAAAATATGTTTGAGTGCTAAAAAAATGCAATAAATATTTTTAGAAATCCATAGGTCAGTTTCAAGATATACGTGGTGAAAATAAGCTCTCCAAATTTCATCAATTTATCTGCGACCGTTTTCAAGTTATCGTGTTCACAAAAAAGTGTGACATTCACACATACACACACACACACATCCGGACAATTGCTTAGAACATTGAAGTAGATATTTTTTAATTGAGGAAAGTTTAATTAAATGAATTAAAAATTTACATTACAAAGCTTCCTTTATTAAGAAGCAAAAAGAAATAGATATGTAATATAAAAGTGAGGCCGCAAAACTTCATTTTCAAAATTCCCTGACTTTTCTCTGACTTTTCCTTGACCAGCATTTCAATCTTGTCACATTTTTAACATAGAAACTTTTATGAACGGAATAAAAAAAATTACGATTACATTTTTTTAACTCATTTCAACAAAAAAAAACAAGAATTTTCAACCAAACGGCCGAATTTTCAAACAAAAAAGATTAAACTTTAACTAAAAACAACTGCAATTTCAATCAAATAATTAAATTTTTAAGCTAAAAAGTCGAATGTATTAGAAAATAATCGACTTTTAAACCCAAAAAGATGAATTATTAACAAAAAATTTAATTTTCAATCAAGAAAGATGAATTTTCAAACAAATGGTTGAATTTTCAGCAAAGAAAGTTTTAATAAAGAAGTTCCATTTGCAACCCAATAGTTTAAATTTTAACCAAGTATTTTCATTTTCAAACTTGAAAAGATGAGTTTTCAACAAAATAGCTGAATTTTCAACCTACAAAAATCAAATCTCAACAAAAAATGTAATAGTTGATATTTCAACCGAAAAAGATTAAATTTCTACCAACAGATGAATTTTAAAACCAAAAAGAGGAATTTTCCACCAGTGAGATTAATTTTGTACAAAAAATAAAAAACGATACTTCAGCAAAGTACATGAATTTTCGAAAAAAAATTTGAATTTTAACTGAAAAAGATAAATTTACACAAAAAAAAATGGAAAAGTTAAATTTTGAGTAAAAAAAAAATTTCAACGACAAAAAATGAATTTTCAAATTAATTGATGCAACAAAAAATGCATTTTTAACAAAGTAGTTCAATTTTCAACCCAGAATTTGCCATAAAAAGTATATTTCGATCAACAAAGGAAAAAAATTCATCCTAATTTTCGAACTTTCAAATCAAAAAACGAATTTTCGGTAAAAAAGTTGAATTTTCAACGCGAAAATATAAATTGGCAACAAAAAAGTTAATTTTTAACCAAAAGAGAGGAAATTTCAAACCAAGAAGATTACTTTACTACCGAAAAGACGAATTTATAACTAAGAACAATTTTAAACCAAAAATTAATTTTAAAGAACACACTATTTTCAGAGATGAATTTTCAACTAAAATTATAAACCTTCAATAAAAAAAATAAATTGTTAGCAAACAAATTCAACTGTTAACCATGTATTTCAATTTTCAATTTGAAAAAATCAATTTTCAACCAAATAGTTCAACTTTTAAATAGATTAATTTTCAACTAAAATTATGAATCTTCAACTATGATAAATTTTCAGTTAAAAGAATTAATTTTGAACCGACAAAAAAAAACATTTTCAACCAGAGATGGATTTTCAAATAAAATGATGAATCTTCAACAAAGAAATGATTTTTTAGAAAGTGATACAACGTTCCAAGAAGTAGTTATATTTTTAACAAAAAAAAGTTTATTTTTCAACAAATAATGTAAATAGTAGATATTTCAAGAAAAAATATTTTTATTTAAAGTTAAAACTAGTTGAATTAAAACAAAAAGATGAGTTTTTAACAACATAGTTGAATCCTCAACCAAAGAATGTTAATTTTCAATCAACAGTTGTGGTTTTATCCAAAAAAGATCAAATATCTACTAAAACAGATGATTTTTTAAATCAAGGACAAATTTTCAAACAAAAGAAGTTGAATTTTCTACTAAAAATATGATAATCGTCAATACATAACTTATAAATAAGGTAAATAAATTACTAAAAAGAATGTTATATCAGGGTGACCGCAAAACTAAATATTCAAAATTCCCTGATTTTTCCCTGACCATTTTTTCATTTTCCATCACCATTAATTAAGAAGAAGACCAGAAATTAAATGAAATGAAAGATTAAATGAAAAAAATTTTCTTTTAATTTCACAAGACCAGAATGTTAATCTTGTAACATTTTTAACATAGAGCCTTTTAAAAACAGAATAAAACAATTTCAAATTTAAATTTAAAAATGTATCAGGCAGTTAAAATAGAAGTTGCCTCTTATAGAAATTCCCTGACTTTTACCAGATTTTTTTTTCAAAATCCCTGAATTTTTCTGACCAGTAGAATATCCCGACTTCTCCCAGATTTTCAGGTTTTTCCTCACCTACGGTCACCCTTTATAAATTATAAACCATCAGTACTGAGAATCCATGTTTTAAATTAAAAATATCTGAGTGTACTATTTACCTGTAGGACTAGTGTTTTTAGGAAGAACCCGCGGCGCTTCTAACTTGTGATCGACGAGATCACACCATCCAACGGGATAAATATCTGGACTTTGGCAATCCAACCACTGATCGTATTCATCCTCCCATCCGTCGAAGTGGACCCTTAGTAGCCTCCCTATGACTCTAGTAATTGTAGCTACGCAAACTAATCTAGGATCCATCAAATCAGCAGCCTCAAGTCTCATTCCTTCGATAAATCCGTGTTGTGGTACCTCCTGCAAATTTAATCAAAATTATTTAGTTTTTATTGCCATTAACACCGAAAAAACTTATTTGATTCAGGGCTCGGATCAACTAGAAGACTTGAAAAAAGTCGCATTAGTCGCATCAAATTACAAAAAAATCGGATGAAATTTTTAATGATAATGCAAAAAAGCAGCATCAGACACGGAGACAGTAACTTTATTTCTTTAGGAATACAGAGTACATAAATTTCATGAACTTGCAAATATTTTTTTACAGAAGCGAAATAAACTTTAAAGTTACAACGACGTTTTAACGACATTTAAAATTTTGAAGCCGGTCATCATTAAAAAATGTGTAAATGATTATACTTTTTACGAAAGGTCGGACATTAGATTGTACTTTTTCATTCTGTTACCATTTGATAACATTTAAGAATTTCTAAAAGCTTTTTTCTATTACAAACTTAATTTATAAGATGCTTCTTTGCTCTTTTTTACCATTTGATGAAATTTTGTACAGGCATAAAACTTTTTTTCTCCATTTATTATACCAGAGGGTTGCCACAGAATTTCGAATCCGAAATTCCAGGCACAATGTAAATTTTAAGTTTCTAAGTTTAAATTAAAATTTCGATCATACGTTCTCAATTAGTTTATTATCATAGTTAATAAACCAAATAACCGTAAATAATGCGAAAATACGTATTCATTTTTTTCGGGAGTACCCTACTGTACAATTGAAACATTTTCGACTTGAACACTTTCAACTAATATGGCTTTAAATTTGCAAAAAAATGTTTTAAAACTTTGAATAAGGATTAATACAATTAAAAAATATTTATTTCTAAACTCCATTAATTAAAAATTGTCCAATATACAAAGCATCAATGAGAAATTATTAAATCTTTACTGTTCTTAATAAAAATGGTACAATTGTTTAATGTTCTGAATTTCAATTTTGAGTTTCAATGTGATTAAAATTGAACTCAAGTAGAGAACTAGTGAGCAAAATGTAAAGTCGGTTAGTCATCTTTTTTTTCAAAAAGTTGCAAGAGTTCGCATGAACCGAGCCCTGATCTTTTTTTATGTTTTGAATTGTACAATTTTAAAAGTTTCAATGTGATTAAAATTGAACCCAAGTGGAGAACTAGTCAGAAAAATGTACAAAAGTACAAAAATACAAAAAATGGACAAAAATTCGCATGATACGAGCCCTGATCTTTTTTGATGTTTTTAATTTCAATTTTGAAAGTTTAAATGTGATTAAAATTGAACCCAAGTAGAGAACTAGTGAGAAAAATTTACAAATGTCGATTAGACACAATTTTTCTTCAAAAAGTTGCAAAGACTCGAAAAGTCGCACGACACGAGCCCTGGTGTTTGACCCTTGTGTTCACATCCGGGTACCCGGGCGAACACCACGGTACCTCGTGTGATTATTTCGAATTTTTTAAAATTTTTAAGTGTTTTGCAGGGGGGTACTCGGGACTTGTTCCGGTAAAAGTGGTAGGGGTGGTTTTTTGGGGTTTGTGAATATTGCTATTTGGTTGGGAATGTAACTTGGAATTTTCTAAAGATGAATAGCGTGATTATTTCAAATTTTTGAGTGTTTACATGGAGGTCATTCGGATTTGTTTGGGTAAAAGTTATAGAAGTGGTCATAGGGGGTTGTTGAATATTATTATGCACTTGAGAATGTAACTTGGGGTTTTCTGAAGGTGACTTGTGTGATTATTTCAACTATTTGGCAAACAGTTACAACGGATCCTTTATGCCCGCACGATGGTTCTCCTCTTACGAATTAAAAAATTGAAAAAAGGGAGGTGAGCACCCGAGTACTCCGGGTGTGTGACAACGTGGATAATGTTGGGTGTACATACAAGGGTTAAAAAAGCTCTTATTGAGTAAACCTTATAAGACCTGGCTTTTCTAATCTACTACGAACCTGATTAAAGAGATGCACAGGCGCAGGTACGGTATTAGTTTCAGTCAAGTACGAATCCCAAGCGAAGGTTGTATGATCGTATCCCTTGGGCGGAGTGAGCGGCAAGCCATGCTGGGCACAAAACCCAATAGGAAATATGCAAGGAGAACAGGAGTGATAACAAAACCAATCAGCCCCACTAGCGTCTTCGTCGTAACTATCGATGCGAATCATGATAAAATCCTTCCTCAAAACTCGCATCACGGTTGCGGCGCAGATCGCAGAAAGGTTGAGTGGATCTATCGCTTCCAATTTCATTCCCTCTTGAAACTTATTTCCTGGCATCATTTGATGATTCTTTGGCACATAGAACAGATCCTCTGTCGCGTCGTCGTCCGAATACTGCTTCAGCGAAATCCGTTCCACATACTCCGGATAAGCATCCAACGTTTGACCAATTTTCCTCGACCATCCAACAGGATGAATCAAGGGTGAGTCTTCGTGACACCAGAATCCATTATCCTCGGGAGGCGAATCATAATATCTTACATGTAATCGTTTCCCCACAATTCTCTGTATCGTTGCTACTTTCACTTGGGATATTCGATTCTTATCTACAACTTCTAATTGAAGCCCACATCGGAAACGAGATTTCATACTGTCGTTGACTTTATTGTAGAAATCAGTCGGTAGCGTTCTCGCACCAGTCAGCCGCCTTTTCAGAAAGTCTTTCCAATCTTTGTACTTATTAGCAATCGCTGAAAAGAAAACAATTTTGGTTAACCACGAAATTCTCGGAAATTAAGAATAAAACAAGAATCCAACCATCAAATCTGGAGATCACAATCTTAAATGTCTCCATTCAAATTAAAAAAAATATAATAAAAAAGAAGAATTAGGAAAGCGGAAAGAACAAGAAGGCAACTTCCAAATTCCCCTCCTTCCTTCTTATCTTTTTGAAATCACAATTCAATAACATTCAACTAAAAACCCTTTTTAAACCATTTTTTGTATCACAAAAAATGCCCAAAATAAGTTATGAATTGCAAATATCAACAGAAACGGGCATGCACTCAATTCAAGTTAAATTTAAAAAAAGAAGAAAGGACAATGTAATATCTATAATTAATCATACTATAACAACAATCATTTAATTCCTCTAAATCAGTTTTTGTTTCTTGATGTAAATAATTTCCATGAATTGAAAAATGAACATCAATGAATGAAAAATGAATACCACTTTTATGTTCTTCTACCATAGGACATATTAAGAAATCCGCTGAAGTCTGCCAGTCTGTCCGACATAAATTGAATTGTTTTCGAAATATGACCAAATGTCTCTTTATGAAACAACTCCAGAGTTCTGCCAGACGGATGATCTTTTGGAAAGTTCCCTATTCCGAATCATAATCATAATTCTTTTCGAAAATTCCCCGTCCCAAGTCAAAATTGTAATTCTTTTGAAAAATTCCTTGTTCCATGTTAAAATCACAACTGTATATTAAAATTCTGCCGTTACACTCACTAAAAAGGTGCACAGTATCCCAATAAGAAACATAGTGTTATATAACATATTTCAAAAATAGTTCTTTTCGAAAAATCCCTGTTCCACATCAAAATCATAATTCTATTCGAAAATTCTCCATTCCAAGTAAAAATTGTAATTTTGTTGAAAAATTTCATTGTTCCAAGTCAGAATAATAATTATTTTGGAAAAGTCCTTGTTCCAGATCTAAATAATAATTTGTTGTCTCGCAAATTCTCTGATCCAATTCAGAATTACATATAATTGCTTCGGAAAATTTCCTGTTCCAGCTAAAAATTACAATTTTTCTCGACAATTCACTGTTACAAGACAGAATTATACTTCATTATACTTTTATTTTAAATCCAGGTATAACTCAGAATTATAATTCTTTTGGAAAATGCCCTGAACTAACTAACAATTATCGCTCATTTCAAAAATTCGCTGTTCAAAGTCAGAACTATAATCATTCTTCTATAAAATTGCCTTTTCATATTTATAATTACAGATCCAAAATCCCCTGTTTCAAATCATAGAGTTCTTATATTTTTATTTTAAAACGTAAATCATCCTCTCTTTGATAAAAAAAATATATATTTACAATTTCAGATAAATACTAATTTACGAGTTTGAATGTTCATCGGATTTCCAGATTTCCAATACTTTGGATATTTCAAAATATAAAAAAATTGCAAACCGCATCACTTATATTATCACCACCATTGACAATGAGGGCTTTTTCATTGTTTATTTCGTGATTGAACAAACTGAGAGTAATACAATATCAAAATACTTTTAAAATTCATTTGAGTAAAATCGAATGAAAAATCCCCACAAAAATCAAATTTTAAAAATTTTATTTTATTATTTAGTTTATTTGAAGCAATAAAATCTGAACTGCAAATTAAAGCACTCAAAGTGGAATTCTTTAATTTTAATCTTTTAAAACTTAAGTTTAACCACTTTTTTATTTCAAAATTTTTGAATTAAAATGCTCAATAATTAACAAGTATAAAATAGAAGCTATTAACATTTATCAATTAAAACAATTTTTAATTAAATGCCTTTAAACTGCAATATTTAACATTTTAACTTTTATAAATTGTACGGATCAAAGATTCAGATTTAGTTCATAAAATATAAATATTCTCTTAAAATTATTTTTTTTTTTTTCAAAATAAAAAATAATTTCCCCATGAATATCAAGAAAATGCTTTTATCATCTTCAAACCTTTCAAAATCCTTAAAAATCAAGTTTATAAATCTGGTAAAATCTTTTTAAATATTCTTTTAAAATTAATTGTTCAAAATAAAAATATAAACTTTTAATTCTCCTAGGAATCTTGAGAATTTATTTTGTTAATTTTCTTTAAACCTTTAAAATTCTTAAAAAGCTTCTTTTTTGTTTTGAAATTTTCAAAATTCTACATTTTGTTTTAATTTATTTGAAATCGTTCCAAGTTTTCAATTAGTTTTGTATCTTTTCAAAACTTATAAATATCTCTTCAACTTACTCAAATCTATAAATTCTTCAATTTTGAATGTATAGTTCAACTTTAAAAATCAATAATTAATTAACTATTACAGTTGATCAACTAAAAACGATTTTTATCAAAAAATGTCAATATCAAAGGCTTTTAATTGTTTACGTCTTGGAAAATATTTAAAGCGAATAATTCTAGAATTACGTATTGTAAACTCAATGACATCATAATTGGAAAAGTTAAAAACCGAACTTAACATTAGAAGAAAAGTTGAAATCAAACTTATTTTAATTTTGTGAATAACTTCTCAAAAAAGTGAAAAGATAGAAATATTATTTAACGAAAAATCTCGGTCAATTCCCGGTTCAGCAGTCACACTGCTTTTAATTATGATATGCAATTTTGTTTTAAATAGGATGTGTGTCTTTTGAATTTCCGAGAATTTCTTAGTCAAATTTAAGTGTTCAACGTTGAAGAGGAATTTCAATTTTGATGTATTCTGAATTTAATTTCCTAAATTTTAAACTTACTGAGCTTCCGCAAAATTGAGATTCAAGTACAATTTAATGCGAATATTAACTTACTGTTAGGAGGGATTAATGGTTTGCCTATCGTAGCACACCAGCCGACGGGATGAATATCGTTTGAGCAAAGGGAGACCCAGAAATCCCTGTCATCATGGTGACCGAAGCCTTCATATCGTAAAAGCGCTCTGTATCCAGAAATACGAAGAACAGTTGCAACCCAGAAGGAATCTGGAAAGGCTTCGCAAACCTCATCACAGTCTGTGTTTTCCACCTCGACCTTCATTCCCACTGTTATATCGTCCCATATCTCCGATATCGGCGCCTGAACATTATATTTTAGGACAGTTAATACATTGTAAAACAAAAACCAGCAACAAGAATTCATCACCTGCAGAAGGGGTAAATACTCACGTGTTTGAAACAAGAAACAGGAGCAGCGCAAAATCCATGTTCAACTAACCGAGGAGTCCAATCATAGGATCCAGCCATCTCAGCAGTTCGCTTTCTTCTCACAGGCAAATCTTCCGGCATCACTGGTTCTAGTTTCACTATATCTTTCTCTTTGATATCCGATTCCTTCTGTTCCACTTTAACCTCTTTTGGCGGTAACTGAAACAAAAACATTGATTTAGAATAAAACAGGGATCACAGCGCAAAAAGAGCTTGAAAAGGGGAATAGAGTAATTTTTTCACGAAAAATGGGGGAAATATTCAATATTTATTTTTACATTTTGAAAATAATAGGCCTCGGACACACTTTAAAGATCGAAAATAGTGTACGTGTCATAACACTTTTCAGGTATCAAAAATTAACTTCAATGTTCATTTAAAATGTTATTCTTTAGTCCATAAGTTATCAAAACTCCTATTTATTTATCACAGGCTTCACAGTATTTCCCCTTTTTCTTATTTTTCGGTACTTAAATTCCAAATGAATTGACAGAACCAAATGAGAAAACTGAAAGTTCATTCTTATCAGTTGAAAAGTCTACTATTCAATTTCTTTCTAATCTTTTCTGATTAAAAAGTTTATTGTTTGTTTCAAAATTGAATTATTTTATTAAAAACTCGTCTTTTTGACTTAAAAATTCAACAATTTGATTGCATTTTTTTTCTTTCTTGACTAGCAAATTTATTTTCATTGAAAATTCAACTATTTTCTAGAACATTCATCTTTTTGGTTTGAAAATTCATCTTTTTTTGGCAAAATTTCCCTTTTTTTGGTCAAAAAGGTTTCGGCTCAAAAATTTGGTAGAAAGTATATCTGTCTGGTTAAAAATGTATGTATTTTGTTGAAAAGTGGTCTTTTCTGGTAGAAAATAACTTTTGTTTGTCTGCTAAAAATATTTTGTTCCGTCTTTGTTGGTTCAATCCAAATGTTTTTTTTTTTTTAATATAAACTATACCATTTTTAATTGAAAATTCAACTCCTTGGTTGAAAGTTGAACTACTTCCTTAAAAGCTTTTTTTAATATTCATAATTTTAGATGGAAATTCCTTTTTGTTGGTTAAAAAGTAACTTTTCAACTGCCAATTTTACTATTTTTCTGAAAATTTATATTCTCGGGTTTAAAAATGCAACTATTTAGTTCAAAAATGTTGATAACGTTAAAAATATAAACTAAAAATTAATCAAATGAAATTTGGACTCACATTACATCCATTATTCAAAGCATTTAGTTGAAATTTTTATAATCAATTTTTTTGTTAAAAATCAAGTATTTTGTTAAAAATTCGTATTCTTTGGTTAAATCCAACTGTTTTTTATCTACTTTCTAAAAAATTCATTTTTTCGGTTGAAGATTCATAATTTTAGTTGAAAATTCATTTTCTTTTGTTTAAAAGTAACTTTCACAAATAAAAATTTAACTATTTTGTTAAAAATGTAAGTGATTGGTTGTAAATTAACTTTTTTGTTGAAAATTCACATTTGAAGGGTAGAAATGCAAAAGGAGGCAAGCGCCATTTTTCACTTTTTTCAGGAGAGACTAAAAAAATGTTGTAAATTCAGCGGGGCCATTTAAGAAAAAAATAAGGAAGTACTTTCGAGATACTTTCATGCTCTATCGAACTAAAAAAAGTTTGGTCACAAAAAGCTATCCGGTTTCGAGAAATTGAATGAAAAAGGTCACGTTTCGAGGTTAGATTTTGGGTCCGTATCGACTTTTAAAATCTTTCAACATTAATTGTGGAGTCCATTTGCAGTTTGAGAAAAAACTAAAAATTTGAATTCTAGCTATTGAATGGACGAATTTATTTCCAAAAAGTTTGTTTGAAAAAAAGCATGCAGTTTCGCGAAATTTTAAAATCCAGTTATGACTTCGAAATGGTGTAAAACTGACATTTCAACTTCAAGATAATGACGATAGCAGTAATAATTTGGCATATTTCCAAAAAATGAGGAATGAGGCTATTCAGTGCTGAACGGAAGGGGCCCAATAGTAATTAAAAATAGTTAGCCAGTGTCGAGAAAAATGAAATTTGATTTTTTACTTTGTGGTTAGAAAAGCTTCTCGGACTGTGAACACAAGAACACAAATTTTGAAAAATGATGCCCCAAAAAAATCCTTTGGCAGGCATGTGTAATAGAATTTATCTGATTTTTTCAGCTAATAAGCCCGATTTCGAAAATTTGGCTCTTGACTCCTTTTGCATTTCTACCCTTCATTTGTGGGTTGATAATTGAACTGGTTTTTTTTTTTTAGAAAATTCGACTTTTTAGCTTGAAAATTAAACGATTTGATATAAATTTCAACTATTTGGTACAAAATTAAACTGTCTTGTAGAAATTAAAAAATGTCTTGTAGAAAATTCGTTTATTTGTTTAACGTAAATTCAGCTCAATGAAAATTTAATTCTCCATTTTTTTTGTTGAAAATTGATATTTCTGGTTAAAAAATTCAACTATTTAGTTAAAAGAACGTTAAAAACGAGAATAATATAAACTAAAAATTAATCGAATGGAATTGGGAGTAACATTACCATCCACTGTTCGAAA
Source organism: Andricus quercusramuli (assembly GCA_932178445.1). Lineage (NCBI taxonomy): Eukaryota > Metazoa > Arthropoda > Insecta > Hymenoptera > Cynipidae > Andricus > Andricus quercusramuli. The sequence continues at coordinate 34,116 of CAKNXH010000047.1, read as the reverse complement.
TATTTAGTCAAAAGTTTACGTACGTATTTTATCGAAAATTCTTTTCTAGTCGAAAATTAATCTTTTCGTTTAAAATTCGTCTATTTGGTTGGAAATTTATGTATTTTGTTGAGAAATCATCTTTTTGAGTAGACAATTAATCTTCTTGGTTGAAAATTCATCTTTTTGGTTGAAAATTTAACTATATTTGGTTGAATCTTCATCTCTTGAAATCTTTGGAAATCATAAAAATCCATAAAAATATGTATAAATCATTTGAAATTCCATAAATTCTAATTAAATTAAAATTATTCATTAAATTTCTCTAAAACCCGTTTAAATAAAATGCACGTCTAGAAATTGTCTAATATTACAGAGTCAAAATTGTTTAACTTAAAACGCTATTCATTTTAAATTGTTTGGGCACTGAAAACAGTGTCTATTTTGAAGTATTTAAATGTGAAGAGTAAAACTGAAAGACTTAACTATGAACATTTTAAAATCAAACACTGAGGGATAAAACAATTTTAAATAAAAAAAACTCTTAATTTTTAAATGAAAAACTGTTTTGATTCAAAAAATTTTTAATAAAAAAGCTTAGATTTCTTCATCTAAGAAAAAGTAAAAGAAAGAAGTTTGTTATTACTTGGATAAATCTTTAAATTAATAAAAAATTATATGGAATATATATTTAAAGATTCATTTTTAAATATACAGATCTAATATCTACTGAAATTTCGATTAGACTGCTCAACCTATTAGAAAAGATTATATTAATTTGCTTTTTTTTTTAAATTTAGAAAATCCTATAATAATATATTTATTATAATACATTAGGTTCATTCATATAATCATATAACTGAAAATTAGTTAAAATGGTTTAAATCGTTTAGTTTTTCTTTCACAGACAAATATTATTAAATTGAAAGCAGTTACGTTTTTAAAATCTTTAATACAAAATTGTTCATATTCGAAGACTTATACTTTTAACTGATAACATTGTCCAATTTTAAAGGTTTAAATATGGAATTGTCTAATTATGAGAATTCAAATTATAGGACATTATTCGACTTGAAACATTTTCAAGATGAAATGTTTAAGAGTTTAAGTCTCAGACACTTCTGATGTTAAGTCTAATGTAACCATTTTAAAGGCAGTGCCTATTTTATTTAGTTTTAATTAATAAAAAAATCGACTTTGCCTTTCATCATTATACGAATTTTTAATAGAAGAATTGTGCAAATGTAAACAAACAAAAAAGGAAGGTTTTTCTAGAATATGGGGAAAAGGGGGAATTTGAAATGCAGGAACTCAATTTTTATTTTTTAAGTGTAAACTTACATCGACTTCTGGCAGAATTTCTTCGGGCGAAACGGGATTGGTCATCGGATTCTCCAGTGGATGACACGGACTATAAGTAGAATCTGCAGCAGGTGCTGTGTGTTCTGAAGATCGCGCACAAGCTCTGCTGCAAAATCGGCGTTCTTTCGTATAAAAGGCATGCTTCACACCGATGGCACCACATTTTTCGCACACGGCTGCAAGAAGTTCATTATTAATTAAAATGAATTGTTTTTTTTTCAAGTCAAAATATCTTTTAAGGATCTACTTTGTGTTACCATAATAGGTTACTTTTTTCGCTATCAAACGGTAACAAATTCAGGATAAATTCATAAGATTTTAAAACAATTCAAGTTAAATTCCAAACTTCAGGATCAATTAAATAAAAACTTTAAAAAATTTAAAACAATGTCTTCAAATTTTTGAACCCCTACTAATTACTAACAAAAAAGGTAACAAATGTAAAGTTTGAGAGAATTTAGCGGAATTTAAGGGAGATGAGAAGAGTTCCATTAAGTTCATAAAAAATCAAGATGAATTTAAAAAGATATCAAGTGAATTGAAAACAATTCAAAAATATGAAAAAATGCATTGAATTGAGCATGTTTGAAATTAGTTTAGAAAAGTTAAAGAGAATTAAAAAGAATTTGATGAAATGTCTAAGAATTTACGGTAACTTTTAAAGACTTCAAGATGAATTAAACAAAAACTTTTTTAAAATGCACTGAATTAAGTAGAATTGAATGAATTCAGGAGAATTTGAAAGAATTTAGGATAAATTAATAAGAATTCAAGGCGATTTCCAAATGAATTGTAACAAAAATTTGAAAAGCTCTTCAAATCTTTGAAACCCTACGAAACCCCTCACTTTTTGTAAATTATTTATATGAAATCTATTAAAATATTATACAATACCATGAAATTCTTTGTAATCGAATATTTTCTGAAAACCTAAAAGGTCCTGTAAAATCGTAGTCGTAATTCTATGAAATTCCTTACAACCGCAAACAAATGTTTTCAAATCCTTTAAAACTATTAAAATCCTTCGAAATCTATTGAAACTTTTTTAATCTCTTGAAAATACTTTAGAATCTTTTCAAATGCCCTAAAACAATTTCAATCCTTCAAGATCCCTTTCGATTATTGTAATCAATACGAAATTCACTGGAATCATCTAAAATTCTTTAAAATATTTCCAATCTCCTGACATTTTTTAAAGCTCTGAAAAATTCTTTGGAATCTTTTTAAATACCCTAAAATATTTGAAATCCTTTAAAGTCCCATTAAATAACTTGATTACCATTAAATACCCTGAAATATTAAAAATAGTTTAAAATATTTTTTTTAAATCTCTGGAAACTTTTTTTAAAGCATTTGAAAATTCCTTGACATTTTCCAAAATAGCCTAAAATCTTTAAAATCCTTTCGAATCACTTCAAATGATTGAAATCGATTAAAAATACCCTAAGATATTTCAAACCTTTAAAATCTTTGGAAACTCCTCGACATTTTTTAAAGCTGAAGGCATTTTTTAAAATACTCTAAAAACTAAAAAATTCCTTCAAATCCCTTCAAATTATATTTGGTAATACCTCGAAATATTTTAAAACCTTCGAAAACTCACACAATCTGTCAATTATTGTGAATAATTTCTTTGAAATCCAATACAATATTATAAAATCACGTGAAATTACATGAAACATGACATTTTCTGAAATCCTGGAAAATTTATTACAATATCCTGCGAGTTTTTAAAATCCCTTAGAATCATTAAAATCCTTGGAAATTCCTTAAAAATATTTAAATCTTTTGAAAATGCCATGAAATATTTTGAAATACCCTAAAATATTTCAAATCCTTTTAAATCTTTGCAAAGCTCTTTAAAAACTTATATAACTTTAAAAAATATATATTAAAAATACCCAAGATATTTTAAAACTTTTTAATCTTTTAAAACCTTTTGACATTTTTTAAAGCTCAAGGCATTATTAAAAAACACTAAAATCTTTAAAATTCTTTTAAATCCCTTCAAATTATTAAAACCAATTGAAAATTTCTTCGAATCACTTAAAATATCCTAAAATATTTCAAATTCTCCAAAATATTTGTTAATACAAACCTTGAAATATTTGAAAATCTTTGAGATCCTACGTTATCCCTCAATTCTTGTGAATAAATTCATTGAAATCAATTAAAATATTATAAAATGACGTGAAATTAAATGAAATATGATATTTCCTGCAATCCTAGAAAATGTATTAAAATACCTTGCGTGCTTTCAAAATCCTTTGGAAAATTTCAAAATATTCTAAAACCTTATAGATCCTATAAAAACGTTTCAGATCTTCCGAAATTCTTTAAAATCCCATGACAATTTTGTTTAAAACCATTAAAATCCTTGCAAATTTTTTAATTATTTAAAAATGCCTTTGAATCTTTCAAATGTTTTAAATCTATTAAAAATTTCTTTAAATATTTTATAATAACATAAAGTATTTCAAATCCTTTGAAATCTATTTAAATTCCTTGAAACTTTTCAAAGCTCTTGAACATTCCTCAGAATTTTAAAAAATACCCTTAAATCCCCTTCAAATAATTGAAATATATTAAAAATTTCTTATAATCTCTTAAAATACCCTAAAAGATTTCAAAAAATTGAAGAACATTCAGAAATAGGCATACAGACCTGAATTCAATAGCGATCAACCCATGGGTTAATTCATTGAAAGAAAAATGACTAAAGTGATCTATTCATTTTAAAAAGTGATTATAGTGACGTTATCTGAAAAAAGTGTCTAAAAAGTGGTTTAAGAAAGAAAGTGACTAAAAGTGACTGTGTGGCAGTCCACACTATTCTTAATAGTTACTTAAAGTGTTTCTTACACAAGTTCCCTTACTTTGCAATTTTTTTTCAAAATCCCTGACTTTCCCTGGCCAAAAAAAAATCCCTGATCAAAGAAAAAGATTTCATGCCTCATTGTTGTGAATCCTGAGGAATGGAATCTATCAGCTAAATTTAATATTTAACCCGATACATCTAGATGAATCAATCAACTGAATGGAGTGCTTTCGTAACTCTAATTGTTGATTCTTTCGTGAGATTAATAAGTGATAAGCGTCACATAAGTTATTTAATTTACAGAATCCTTACCAATTCCATCCTTGCGAATGGGTATGAAGTTGAGATCAGTATGAGGCTGATAGGCAATTGGCGTTTTGAGCACAAGACCAGGATGTTTAATTGGTTTAATCTTTCGATTCCGATTATCCTGAGTTTGGGTCGCTGCGTTATTTACGACTTGTTCACGATCTTCCTCAGTCATGTAGTCTTCCAACGTCATATATTCAGCCATATCGTTACCCTCAGTTTGCGGATCGTATCCCTGAAATCGATAGTAAAATCTATAAGTAGATATTCCCTTAAATTTATCATCTTTCCGTGTCTAATTTTGAAAATTGTGACTTACGTGGTGCATTTCCTGGACGTCGACAGCCTCCATGGCTTCATCAGGTTCGGAACATTCACCATGAAATTGTTGAGGTAAATAACGGACCATAGTCGTAGGTTGCAACTGATGATTTCGAAGATCCTCGAAAGAGTGAGAACTGTGCGAGAAGAAGGGACTCTCTGCATGTCGAGGATCCAGCATTAATTCGTGGGTCGGTTCGCCATGTACCATCATGTCTCCCATCCACACCATCCCCAATTCAGGCATCCCAGGGATGGCGGCTGCGTATACTGAAATAAATAAATTAAAAATTAAATAAAATTGATTCATTTGAACTAAAAATATGTCAGATTCCTATCTAATAAAATTGATGGAGCGAAATTCTCACACTCATTGTTGTTGAATACCTGATTGGTTACATACTGCGTGATATGACTAGAAGTGGCTGTTTTCAGTTTGTTCTTTTGAATTTTCTGATATTTTTTAAATTGAAATTTCCAGATAAGAAATTTAATCCTAAAAATTTATTTATTAAAATAGTATATAGTATACATTGTCGGTACCAGTATCAACAATAGGATTTCTGGGAAAATTAAAAATAATTTAGGCTTTATTTTAATCTGTGAAGATTTCAAAATATGCCGAAAAATATTCTGAAAGATTTTAAGACATTTTTTTTAATTTTTGCAGGATTTAAACAATTTTTAGGAAAACTTTGAATTATTTCAAAATTTATTTCGAAGTTTGAAAAGTTATGGAACAATTCAAAAATAATTTAAAATTTGAGATGATTTTAACAAAGTTTAAAGATTTCTGATAGATTAGATGTAAAGTTACAAATAAACTTAAAAAATAGTTATTCGAAATTTTTATTTTGTATTGAAAAATATTTTTTCCTTCAAATTATAATTTTCCTAAAAATTTTGTCTTTCTCGACTGAACAATTTTTTGGTTGAAAATTCGTTTTTTTTTTTTTTCATTGATTTATCATTTTAGTAGAAAAGTCATATATTTTGGTAAAAAGTTCAATTATTTGGTTGAAAATGAACTTTTTTGTTAAAAATTCATATTTTCAGGTTAAAAAAATAAACTGTTTTGTAGAAAATTTGCCTCTTTTGGAAAATATTCCAGTTTTTTTGGCTAAAAATACAACTAGTTGAAAATAAACCTATTTAGGTTGAATTCAACCGTTTTTGATTTGAAGTAAAATTATTTTTGGATTTATATAACCCTAAAATGAAATAAACCTAAAAAATAGTTATTCCAAAGTTTTATTTTGTATTAAAAATTATTTCTTTTCCCAAATCGGAGAATTACAAGCAAGGTTTTTTTGTTTATTGCAACTAACCTATATGTGTGTTAGGAAAAAAGTATAGTTAAAAAGTGTAGATCTTACAAATATCTTGGAAAAAAATAAAGCCGCCCAAAATAACAATTAGTTTTCATAAAAACTCATTTTTTATTAAAAAATGAACTGTTTTTCAACGCAATTTCTACAGATTTGGCCGACAGGATCTCAACAAAAAGTGGGTTATTGTCCTCTACAGGAGTCTTGCTATTAAGCACACTTAGCATATAATTAACATTACAAGAACTTTAGAAATCATCGAAAAAATTTGACAGTTTCATACGATACGTGAAACAATCTGATTTACCTCTCTCTTATTCTGAAATAAACAATAGAAAGGGGATAAAGTAAAAAAAAATCAGACTTTGCGACAGAAGAAAAAAAATCACGCTCCTAAATCAATTTTCCGGGAGTTTCTCGATTTCGCGTTCTGCAGAAACCCTGGCATTGTTAAATATCTAACAAATTCAAATATATTTAAACTCTGAAAAAGGATAAAAATTCAAAGTGCTTGACATTTTTGAAAATATCGATTATAAGTTTAAAGGAATGAAAAATGTCAAAGATATAGGTATTCGAACTAACCTGTTACTGGACTCATATTGCATTAAGTACTCGATACAATCTACAATTTCTACCTACATACTTTGCCTGAAACGTATTATCTGATATTATTGTTTAAATCAAACTTTTTCTAAGAAAAACTGAACGACATTCTTCTTATATAATACCATTTTCACGATTCATTTATATATTAACTTTGAAATTTTGAAAATTAAATCTACAAATGATCCTTTTAAGATTTAAGGATTCTCAAAATTACTTAATCTTTAACTTGATTCATAAAATACACAAAAACGGCCCGTTGATGACTGCAACAAATTTTGGAAGGGAAACCCAAGCGTAAATATAAAAAAAAACACAATTTTTGAAATAATATTGAATGAAAACGTGACGAATAGAATTTTAAAGAACCAAACGATTAGGTTTCTCTTCTAAAATGTGTTATAATTCACCTTTTTTTGTCAATTATACAAATCAAGTTAAAGATTAAGTAATTTTAAACTTTACGATACATCTAGACCATCTTCAATAAGAAAACCCATAGAAAACCTTACCTGACATTATATAATAAATACACGTTTGATGTTAGTTCTTTTCGCCGGAAATTAGGTTTTTTTTTTTAAAATAATAAATTCGAAATACAATCATAAAGTTTCGAAGAAGACTTCAAATTTTCCAATATTTTAGGTTGTGTTAGTTTTTTTATCGGAACCCTCGGAAACTAGCATTTTTAAACAAAGTCAAAAAAATTACAAATTTTCATCAATTTTAGATTCTTTTAACGTTTTACATCAAAAATTTGTATTTTAAAACAAACATCATTATAGTTCAAACAAGATTTGCAATTATTGATCAGTTTCAGGTTATATTCACTTTTTTCACAGGACATCGGTTATTTTCAAGAAAAAGATTAAAAATGTAAGAAATTGAATTCAGAATAAAGAAAAAAACAAGAATCCAACGATCAAATTTATACAACATACTCTTCAATGTCTTCATTCAAATTAAAAAATAAAATAAAAAAAGACAAAAGAAAAAAAAGCAAACTCCAAGTCCTATTCCTTATTTTTTTCTCGCCTTTTTTTAAAAATTATTGGTATTTTTAAAACCAAATTATTATATTTCATAGAATATTTACAATTTTCCATCAATTTTAGGTTATGTTACCGTTTTACAGCAAAAATTTGTATTTTAAAACAAAAATCACTATTGTTCGAACAAGATTTGCCATTTTTTAGCAGTTTCAGGTTATAATAACGTTTTTCACGGTAAAACGGTTATTTTAAAGAAAATGCGCATTAAAATTTAATTCTTATTACAAAAATTAAATTAGATGTCAAAGAAGGCCTACAATTCTGAACAATTTTATGATATGTTATGTTAGTGTTTTTCGTCGGAAATTATTGGTATTTTTAATACAAAATTATTAACTTCAAAGAATATTTAACGAATTCAACAACTTTAGGTTATGATGGCGTGTTTCACCTGAAATTGCTATTTATAAACAAAAATCATTATATTTAAATATAATCATTTTTGTTTAAAATAATATTATTTACAAGCTAGGACAATTAGATTTCAAAGAAGATTCATAATTTTTTAAACAATTTTAGAAAATATGTTGTTGCTTTTCCTCGAAAACTGGTATTTTTAAATAAAAATCATTATAATTTGAACAAGATTTAAAATCTTTATACAATTTGGAATTATGTTAGTGTTTTTCGTAAGAAATTGGCATTTTTAATTTAAAAAAATTCTATTTCAAACATTTGAAAAAAGATTCATCAGTCCTCAATAATTTTAGGTTACGTTGGCGTTTTACTTCGAAAAAGGATACTTTTAATAAAAAAACATTAAGTTTAAAAGAGGATTAACAATTTTAAACAATTTTTCATGTTATGAAAGTGTTTTTTGTCTAAAGTTGCTACTGTTAATAAGAAATAATTAGATTCCAAAGCATATTTACAATATTTGAACAAAAATAGGAAGTTACCGTTTTTCACCGAAAATATTATTTTAAACAAAAATCATTTGTCTACATTGTACCAAAATATTGTCCTTGTTTTTGTTTTCTATTATTTTATATAATAGATACTATATGAAATACAAAGGTTTGTTATGAATATTAATTTTATAATTTAATTTAAAAATTGCATGAGACAAAAAAATGATAATCGAGTGCGTAGCGTGCGTGTTTGTTTTCTACTTGTTTCTAAAAGGTTCACATAAAACTTCAATTTATGGAACCTTTCAACTTAAAGATTACAAAATTATTCCATTCAGAACATTTAAATTTAAAATTCTCTAAATTTTCGCGACTCTAAAAACTGACAAAATAAAAATTGTCGGCATTTGAAAGGTCCGAATTTTCAGTTGTTGAATTTTAACACTTTAAATTCAAAATTGTTTGATTCTTAATCTTTCCAATCATTTATTATGTAATGAAAAATTGTTTAAACCTCTAACATATACCTACAATTTACGAAAATCAAACTGACCACAAAAAATGGGTAAATGAATAATTCAAATAATTAGAGCCAAAATTTTATGGTATCTAAACCTAATTGAAATAGTCATCACAAATCGAAACAAAAAAGGGTCGAACTTTACATTCTTGACATTTGAAATGAAGTATTTGTCAACACCCTTCAAAAACCTTTAATTAAAACGTTTAGAAAAACTTCACGTGACCCCAAAATCGGAATGCAAATTGAATTAAGCAAAGTGCAGACAGGGATCGATTTTCCTTCAATTACAAAACGCAGTGGTTAAATTTGACAAATAAGGGAATCGAAATTAAAAAATCAGGAGAAACCGATTTGGCCATGGTCGAGTTCTGACCATGAAACCGACGCGAGGCGTCTCGAACTCGGACACTCGGAGCTAAGTTTATTTAACCTTTTTTTCCTTCTTGTACTACCGCCCTGACGATCGTTTTGGTTCGAAGAAAGCTGACGCTTTATTTCCAAGAAAATATTTGGTACGGTATGTACGGAAAAGAAGAAAAGGCGAGTAAAACGTCAGGAAAAATGAAATATGTACGAACCATTGGGAGCCTGCATATCCATGACAAAGGGTTCCGTAGGTTCACTATGCGTTCAGCCAATATTACCGCAATCTGTATTTTTTACGACTCGGGTGTTCCATCCCTATCAACTCTAAAAACATTATTAGGGAAAATACACTTGGTTTTCGTATCTCGCTATTTGCATTTTCACAGAAAGTCACGTAAAAATCACAATTTTTCGCGACATCACTGAACAATAGGGCAAAACATTCGGCGGCACTGGTCAACCCAGGAATATTTTGCCCTGGAGAAAGAGAGAGAAGGGAAGCGTAGTGGCATTTTTGAACTTCGAATTCTACGCCATCTGACGCGTGAGCGTGGAAATTATGGTGAAAAATCAATTTTGAAAAATCAATTCGTTCTCGACTTTATTTTATTTTTTTTAATTAACGTGGCTTTCATTGTTATAACCGGAAATCTTTTTTTTTCAATATTAAAAAAATAGGGAAAATCAAATATGTTTCAGAAAGTTCCGGTAGAGGAAAGTTATATATTTGAATAAGAAAAGATGTAAGTTTGGACAGATGTAATCTTAAATTAACTTCAGAGACTACGCTTTTTGAAAAATTTTAATCTAATTTTTGAAATTTGAAACTGTATTTCTGCAAAACGCCTGAGGTTCTGGACAATTTCAAAACGCGGGAAATTTGAAATTTTGTAATCTTTATAAAAACCTTACATGTCCGAACTGAGAATCTATTTGAAATCAGCCGTCTGAAAACATGCCATGTATCAAAAAATATATTTCTTGATTAATATTAAAAATAAATGATTTCTGTACTGGTAGGGATGTGAGTCAATGAAACGTTTCATCAGAACAAAGTTTTAGAAACGTTGGAAGTTGGAAGGCTTCACAATATATTAAATTTAATTTAAAGCGCTTTAAATTCCTAAAGTTTCAAGTAAGAATATTATATATAAATTTTCAACAAAATAAATGAATTTTTAACAAAATAGTTTAATTTTCAACAACAAAAAATCAATTTTCAAGTAAGAAGATTAATTTTCTACAAAAAAAGACGAATTTTCAACAAAATAGTTGAATGTTTAATTAACCAATTACATTTTAAGCCCAGAAAATGAATTTTTAACTAAAATGATGAATCTTCAACAACAAATAATAATTTTAAACACAGTAGTCCATCTTTTAGCTAACTAGTTGAATTTTCAACAACAAAAAACCGAATTCTCAACAAAAATGTAATAGTTCTTATTAAAACAAAAAAAAAAGATTTTTATTTTAAAATGAAAAACAGTTGAATTCAACAACAAAAAAAACTTTTCAACAAAATAGTTGAATCGTCAGCCAAAACGGCTTCATTTTCAAATCCGTGGATTTGAACTTGTTAAAATGATTACCAATTTCAATCAGTTTCTGAATTCTAGCTATAAATAAATTATTTTTACTGATTAGTTAGAAGGATTTACTTACTTATCCTTAAAAAATATCTGATTCCTAGCTAGAATTCAGTCACTAATTCATATTAGGAAACATTTTTACTGTTTCAAATTTATAGAGAACCAAATACTAGTATATTTTAAACCAAAAAATAAATAAATAAATTTCTACCAAAAGAGTTGAATTTTCAAACCAAAGCGACGAACTTTCAACAAAATAGTTGAATTTGCTACCAAAAAAGATTATTCAGTCAAAAATAGCTTTTTTTTATAAATTTTTTACCCCAAAAAAGATTAAATTTTTACAAAAAGAGATGAATTTTTAAACAAAAATGATTTTCCAGTCAAGAAATTACAAAAATTTCAATCAAATTGTTGAACTTGCAAGCCTAAAGAAGAATTGTATACAAAACAATCGAATTTTCTACCCGAAAATATGAATTTTTAACAAAAATCTTAATTTTCAACAAAGTACTTTAATTTTCAACCAAATTAATGAATTTTCTACACCGAACATTAGTTTTCTACCCAAAAAGACAAATATTCAACAAACAAGTTACATTGTAGACTAAAGTGAAATTTTGTGAATTATATTATGAAACTTTAACTGGCATGATTCAATTTTCAGTCAAAACCATTATTTTTGAACAAAAAACAAAACGAATTTTCAAAAAAATAGTTACACTTTCAGCCAAAGAGATAAACTTTCTACTATGACGAGTCATCAACTGGAATCATGAAATTTTTAGTTAAAAAAAAAGTAATTTAAAAAAAACGAATTTTCAAAGGAAATAGATACATTTTCAAGCAAAGAGATGAATTTTCCACTAAAATGGTGAATACTCCACTAAAAAACTGTATATTAAAGAAAGTAGTTTAACTTTTAACCAAGTAGTTGGATTTAAAAAAAGGGTGAATTCTGAACAAAAAATGTAAATGTTGACATTTCAACCAAAAATATTCTAATTTTAAATCAGAAAAAAAGTTTAAGTTCTTACCAATATACATAAATTTTCGAAAAAGAAAGATTTGTTATTCAAGAAAGAACCAAATTTCTACCAAAGTGTTAAATTATCAAGTTAAAAAGACGATTTTCAAACAAAACAGTCTAATTTTCAACTAAAAGGATGCTTTTTTAACAAAATTGTTGAATTTTCAACAAAATAAAGATATTTTTGACCAAATGATTACATTTTCAACCAGAAAAGATAAATGCTTAACTAAAAATGTAACGATAAACTTTTGCAGCCAAAACAATAAACTTTCAATGAAAAATAGTTGGATTTTCGTATTGAGTTCTATTATCGTAATTTAGTTCGTGTTTCAGTGGAATATTTATATTACATTATAATAATGTTAATATTAACATTGATATCATAATAATATTAATTTACATAAATAAATGTTTAAATTTAATATCTGATAGCCTTTTCAAATATTTAAAAATTTCCCGCTAAACTATTCTCCAATTAACTCTATATAGTTCTGAAAGAAAGAGCGACTGACCTACTTTTTTCATAATCTTTTTACATGCAATATACTAACACAAACAAAGATATTAGATCATACAAATTATTTGACTGAATAATTCGTGTAAAAATGTGTCTTTATAGAAACCTAATTAACTAACAGATAAGCAGGATTTTACGAAAAGTAAAATATACGTTGTAAAGAGAATTTGTGAAGATCTTTTCCTCTTATCTTGGAAATTCAGAAAACAAAGATAAATAAGGTAAATAATATCGTCAGAACCACTTTTACAAAACACTTACCTTTTATAACTGATAAGCTTCAAAATCTTCAAAATTAATAAACTGCATGAATTCCTATTAATCTTATTTACTCATTTTAATTTAATAAACAATATTGAGAAATATATAACCAGGTGAAAATATCCTCGCGGCATTCCGCGGCTGTGTGGAATTTTACGTGCGATTACTTATACGTAATTACGTGGGAATCCATGTGGAATTACCTGAATAATTTTAACTGCAAATATCTCGCAAGCCATAAGAAAAGACAAAAAGAGTGTTATTTTTTAGTTTTATAAGTATCCCGTAGTGGCTGAATAATGGTATAATAATTATATATTATATACTAGGTGTTTTTTTTTAACTTGAGACATCGAAATATCTCAAAAAATACGCATCCTATGAAAAAAATATCCGTGATAACAACTTTTTATTTTCGGGGGGAAAAGCGACTTTTAAAAAATGTACCCCCCCCCCCAGGAGACAGGAGTGGGGATAAATTTGTAATTTCAAATGGGAACCCCAATTTTTTATCAGAGATTCAGATTCTCCGCTATGAAAAACGTAAGTTTTATTCGCAAAATTTTTTTCGATTCACAAAAAAAACCCAGCCCCACTGCATCCTGTGTGTGGGGGGGGGGGGGGGTAAATTTGTTCAAATTCGCTTTTCCCCCTCAAAAAGGAAAAGTTTTCTACGGTTATTTTTTCATAGGATGCGTATTTTTTGAGATATTTCGATGTCTCAAGTTTAAAAAAAAACACCAAGCATAATTATATAATTCATTATAATATAATAAATAGTGGTATCAGTTCATAAAAATAGAGGTGGTTGAAAATTAATGTTTTTGTGTTGAAGATTCATAATTTTAGTCGAGAATTTATTTCTATGGTTGAAAATGTAACTATTTTGTCGAAATATTTTTAAATTGAAATATGTAACTATTCCAGTTTTAGTTGAAAATTGATCTTTCTAGTTGAAAATTCGTTTCTTTGTTGTTGAAAATTAATATTTTTCAAATGAATATGTAACTATACCATTTTTGGATTAAAATTGATATTTTGAATGGAAAAATGATATTTTCCAGATGAAAATTCAACTGTTTCATTAAAAATTCATGTTTTTGTTGAAAATTCACGTTTTTGGCAGAAAATTAATCTTCTTAGTTAAAAATTCATCAGTTTTGTCAAAAATGCAAATATTTGGTTGAAAATTAATCTGTTTTGCTTAAGGATTCAATTATTTTGTTAAAAATTCGTCTTTTTTTATTGAAAAAAGTCTTACTTGGTTTAAAACTGAACTACTTTTTAACCAAATCATTTTATTTTTGAAGATGCATTATTTTAGTTGAAAGTTTGAATGTTTTGGTTGCAACTTAACTTTTTCGTTGAAAATTCTATTATTTTGCTGATAATTAGTCTATTTGGCTTCAAATTACAACCATTTGGTAGGACATTGATTTTCTTTGTGAAAAATTAATATTTGTAATGAAAAGTTAAAAAAGTTAATTATTTGTTTAAAAATGGTTGAAAGCTGAACTATAAGTACTTTGTTAAAAATTAATTTGTAGAGGATTCATTTCTTTGGTTGAAAATTTATCCTTTATTAGACATTGCAAAATAAACTATTTGGTTGAAAATTCTTGTGAATTTGTCGAAAATTTATACTTTCAGGTAAAAAATAATTTTTGCTTGTTGAAAATTCTTATTTTTGGTTAAGGCTAGAACAATTTTGTTTAAAATCTGTTGTTTTTTTTTTCGCTGAATGCAATGAGTTGAAAACTCGTTTTTTTTTGTTATTGAAGAGTAATTTTTTAAACCAAAATTTCACTTTCCTTTTTTGGTTGGGAAAATATTATTTTTTTTTAGTTGAAAATTGAACTATTTGGTAGAAAATTCAGAAATTTTGACGACAATTCGACTTTTGGTAGAAAATTAATCTTCTTGGTTGGAAATTTGTCTTTGTAGATTAAAAGTTTAGCTACTATATTTGATTAAAAATGCAATTATCTTATTGAAGATTTAGCTTTTTATTTAACATTTGGATTAGATTAGAAATTAATTTTTTATAGTAGAAGAATCATCTTTTTCGATTAAAAAATGGTTTTTTTTTAGTTCAACTTTTTGTGTTGAAAATTTAACTCTCTTCAAAAAAATCGTCTCTTTTAATTAAACTATTTGGTTGAAAATTCAACTGTTTTTGATTAAATTTTAATCTTTTTTGATTGAAAATTTGACCGCCCGGTTGAAAATTCATCATTTTAAGTTAAAAAATCATACAGTTTGTTAAAGTCATATTTTCCGGTCGAAAATTCCACTGTTTTGTTTAAAATTCAATATATTTCGACTTAAAATCTCAGAAGTATAAAGCGCTTCGTATTGAATTCAATATGGTATCTACATTAATTGTATTCAAAAGAATTTATTTCCATATTATTTTTCTATTTTCGTGAAAAATCAACCCATTTTCCCTCTTTTTAGAGGATTTTAGGCAACTTATTTCACTAGAAACGCGATAAAACGCAGATTAAATATGAAATCCGTGTTTAGCCAACGGCTACGTTACTTTCGGGGGGGAGGGGGGGGGGGGGGGCGAAATTGCTGTCATCAACGATGGGGCGAGAGGGTGAATCGGAAATAGATCAAAATTGATAACGTAGTTTATGGACGACCCCTAAGTTAATTGGGTATTATCATATTACATTATCATTTGCTTAAAACTTGTTCTCGTGTGAACCCGGGTTTTCATCATCAGACACGGACTAATTATTATTACATTGCATTATGCATTTTCCTAAAGCTCGAAAAATATTATTTAATTTTGTATTTTTGTAGATAAATTTTTATTCATTGAGAAGAAGACAGTCCTTTAATCTTTATATTATTTTTATTAATGGTAAGAACCAAATTCGGATGAAGCATTCCATTGTATGATCCGTTTTATTTAATAAAATTATTAATTCTTTTGAGTATTAAGGAAAAAACTGACTTAAATTTTAATAATTTGACACATGTATATAAAAATCTTCCAGTCCATTTATTGCATTTGTAATACCAATTATTATTATCGTTTGTAATCTTTTGTGAAATTAAGATAGTAAATTGCTAAAACCAGAGACATTGTCGGTTAGATCGGAAAAATGAATTTTTTCTCATTGAATAAACAAGTCTGATAATTTTGTAATACATTATATTATTCGAAAAAATTAATTGCATATCTAAGTTGGGAATATTGTCGGGAAAACTGATACACTGGAAACTTAAATTTAAAAAACTCTTTCCGGATTCGGTGTTTTTGTCCCAAACGATTTCGGATTGAAACAGACTATATTTCCTTTTGCAATTTAATTAACAACTTCAACGTCCGGATTAATTTTGGATTGATTCGGACTCGGTCCAGAGTGAAAGTTTTCGCCCAGATGAATTTCGTATCAGACATGTCAGAACACCCGATATTTCTGACATGGCTTGTCTTGGCCTTCATCCTAAATTGGGGGAATCCAAACGTAAACAGGCAGGGCCACATGAATCATTTTTGTTGTATTTGTCCGCATGACGCAACCAGATACAACTAACGCGCTGAGCATGTGGCCCTCGAGCTGTTCGTCACGCTTGACTGAGCACATACTCTGATCGTTCGGCCCCGCGGATAACATCGGATCAATTTCAGAATCCGAAATTTTTAATTAATTAAATATGAATTAAACCAGTGACATATTAAAAAATATATTTTTTATGAATATTATAAATAAATTAGGTTTACACAAATATTTTAAATATTAGACGTAGAAATTTCACTTCCAAAAGGTTGGCTACGCTGACCCATTCTCCAATCAACTAACTCGAAAGAAAGTTTTCAGTTTAGGTAATTCACATTGTGACGTCAGCTTGCAAGATGTCTATACACGCTGTACAGTTGTACACCGAGGGCCAAGCATGAGACGAAACATTATTTTTTTAATAACTTGAAAAAAAAATTATTTCTCGCCATAAGTGTCTGTTTGAATATTTTTATTTATTTTTCAAAATCTATTGAATTAAGTAATAAAATCGGTCATTTTTTTAAAGAACAATTTTATTATTTAATTCAATAGATTTTAAAAAGTAATAAATAATATTTAAATACACTTATGGTAACAATTTTTTTTCTGTAAATTATTACAAAAATAAAGTTTCTTCTCATGCAATTATTATTATTGTTTGAAAAATGTCAAAAATTCGCCTTTTTGTTTGAAAATGTATCTATTTCGGTAAAATCTAATTTTACTGTTGTTGAAAATTAATTATTTAACTGAAAATTTAACTATTCATTTTTGGCTGAAAATTTATCTTTTTTAGTTCAAAAATCAACCATTTGGTTGAAAATGCATGTATTTTTATTGAAAATTTGTATTTTTTCGTTGAAAATTCATCTCTTTGGTTAAAAAATCATATTGTTTTTGTTGAAAATCCAACTGTTTTGTTGAAACTCCTTTTGTTTAGTTAAAAATTTTTGTTTCAAGTGGAAACTAAACTATTCCATTTTTTGTTAAAAAGTGATCTTTTTCGATTGAAAATACATATTGTTGAAAATCCATGCATTTTGTTGAAATTTCTTTTTTTAATTAATTTTTTTTAACTGAATCTTTAATTATTCCATTTTTTTGTTTAATTATAATTATATTTTTTAGTTGAAAATTATTCTCGTTCGTTGAAAATTCATTTATTTTGTTGGAAATTTGTCTTTTTTAGTAGAATATTATTCTCTTTGTTAGCAAATGGCTTTTAAATTGACCGATTTTGTTGAAAATTCTTTTTTTATGTTGAAATTTTTTTATTTGTTTGAAAATTCATAATTTTGGTAGAACATTTAAATATTTTGCTGTAACTTCGTTTTTTTACAAATTATTTTAATACTGTACATTTAACCATTCCATTTTTGTTAAAAAATTTATTTTTTCTAGTTGGAAATTCAACTACATATGCGATTGAAAATTCTTCTTTTTTAGTAGAATCGTATTCTTTTTGTTTAGAAATTCATTTGTTTGATTAATAGTTTAACTATTTTGTTGAAAAATCGATTTTGTTTGTTTTGAAATTAATTTTTTCAACTGAAAATTTAACTGTTCCATTTTTTGTTAAAAATATATGTTTTTGGTTAAAAATTCATTTCTTTTGTTAAAAATTGGACTTTGGTGTTGAAAATTCAATTCTTTATCTGAAAATGTATAACTATTCCATTTTTAGTTAAACATTTTTTTTTCTAAATTGAAAATTCATTTCTATATGTAGTTGAAAATTCAAACATTTTGTTGGAAATTCGTTTTTTCCTGTTGCTTGAATATGTGATGGACTAAACATATATTCTTTTACCGAAAACTTATTTTTTAATTGCCGTTTGAGATAATAAAATAAAAATATATTAAAAATATTATTAAAACGAAATTCTCATGTTATCATTGGAATATTTAAAAAAATGTCTTCAAATTATATTTTTTTCCTAGAAAATTTGTTCACAAAATATTTTTTTTCATTCATGGAAGCGTGCCTTTTTTGGTAATAAAAGTTGAACACTTAAATACATTTTCTAGAAAATCGTGGAAAATAAATAAATTTGTTCACATTTGCAACAGATTATCAAATTTTTATGGAAATTCGTCTATTTTGATTTTTGAATATAAAATTTTGATTGATTCTAATTGATTTTTTTTCGAAGTTATTAAAGATGTAAAGTTTTGTCCCATGCAATTAGTATTAGTAGTTGACCCTCGGCGTGTAGACATCTTGGATTTCTCCTACTTAACCTAAACTACCTGCAGTTGCAGTCAGTGCTCCCAATCTTGCTCCCCAACCGCACTGCGCATGCGTCGCGCCGAATTTCTGATTGGCTGCATAGCGCGCGCTTATTTAAAAAGTTTAAAATATGCAAATTTATTTTTTGAGCAAATAATAATTAAAAAATGCAAAATACATTTTTCATTGCAAAAAATACTTTCGCAGTCATAAATATAATAATTATTTGATTTCACTGCTGAAAACGCATTATTCCTTCGGACATCGAAGAAAGATTTCAGCAGTGAAATCAAATTATTCTATCTATAACTGCGAAACTTTATTTTGCCATGGAAAATGTATTTTTATGCACTTTCTAATTATTATTTGTTTACAACAATTAATTTGCATGTTTTAAACATTTTAAATAAGCGCGCGCTATTCAGCCAATCAGAAATTCAGCGCGACGCATGCGCAGTGCGGTTGGGGAGCAAGATTGGGAGCACTGCAAGTTGCAGTAAACGCCACAAACACTGCTTTTCACATGCAATCATCATCATGACATGCAATACCAACACATTCAAAGATATAATTAGGTAATAAAAATGAGGTGCTGAATAATTGATGTAAAAATGTGTATTAAGTAAGCTATTTATCTCACAGTGCAGCATGATTTTACAAAAAGTATACAAGTTGTCAAGAGTATTTCTCCAGATTTAATGATATATACTCCTCTGATCTAATACTGGACATTCAGAAAAAGGTAAATAAGATTACCATAACCTCTTTTCTTTAAAAAACTTATCTTTTATAAATGGTAATCTTCAAAATCGTAAACTGCATGAATTATCTATATGTTTTGAAGAAATTGCTTATTTTAGAAAAACCAAAAAAAAAATTCTATAACTTATTTACTAATTTTAATCCTTATAATAACAATTGAAATATGTGTGGGCAATTCGTTGGAACCTTTAACTTTTGGGCTATCGGTTCAATGCGGAATATAAATAAAGAAGCACATATAAGTAATTTTTTATACATTTTTATTTCATCTTCGTAGAATGAACCGGAGGCGATTTGTTTTGAAAAAACGGAGCACCATTTTGTTGTCCCTAAAAACAGGAAAAAATGGTCCAATGTGAAAAGTGGTCCAATTTTTTCCAATTTTCGTGCATATCTTGCCCAAATTTGTTCGATTCTACAAAAAAATAAATGCCTTTTTTAATCCTTCATGAGAAAAAAAACTTTTTTTTCAGAATCGTCCCAAAAGAACCCCATAAGTGAAAAATTGGGTTTTGCGAGTTTTTGGCGATAATTATATTTTGTTCGCAGTTTTTTAAATACAAATTATTTCTCGTACATAAAGTGTTACTTTCTGTTGATAATTAGATGTTGAAATAAATGGTTTAAACCATTTATTATTCTTCTTAGCAATTTTCTCTTAGAATAGTTAGAATGTTTTGTTTTTTTTCTCGAATTTATCAACTTATTATTAACTTTTCAGTTAGTGTGAGGTAAAAATTAATCCAGTTTATCAAACATAATTGTTTAAACTGTTTTGCCGTAAATTTGAGTTGATTAGAGCCAGAGTGCGTGATCTGTTCGGGTCTGAGTTCTGCGAAAATTAAAATTTTCATATCTGAAAAATATCTTTTTTTTCTACAAATTATTAATAAAAGTTTATAGTTCATTTCTAAAATAAAGTAAAATAGTAAGTAATTCAGTATGAAGAGAGGAAATTTTTTTTTTTCATTACTGGTCACTTTTTCTTGCTTAGTTCTGAATTTTAAAAATATAACATTATTGTCTGCTGTACAAATTCAAAATACTTGTTTTGATAACATCCTCTATTTTACAACAAATTGTCAAATTTTCAACTAAAATTTTGAACCAAAATGAAATACATAGTTCGATTTTCAAACAAGAAGATTAAGTTTCTACTAGAAAGGCAAATTTTCAACATAATACATTAATTTTCAACTAAATATTTGAAGTTCTAACTAAAAAAAGTAAATTTTCTACTAAAAGAAAACGAATTTTCTACTAAAAAAAAATAAATTTCCAACAAAAAATGGAATAGTGCAATTTTCAGATGAAAAAATTGAATTTCCAACAATATATACAATTTGCAAAAAAAGAATTGAATTTTCAACCAAAAAAGAAACAAATTTTCAACCCAAAATGGAATAGTTAAATTTTCTGTTGAAAAAAATAATTTTCAACCAAAAAAAGCAAATTTTTCAATAGAATAGCTGAATTTTCAGTCATAGATATGAATTTTTAACTAAAGTGTAGTGAACCTTCAACTAAAAAAATTACTTTTTAACAAAGTAGTATAACCTTGAACCAAAAGATATTAATTTTCAACGTAAAATTAAATAGTTGATATTCAAACTAAAAAAGATTTTAACAATTAAAAAAAAACAGTTGAATTTAAACAAAAAGACGAATTTTAAATGAAATACTTAATTTTCAAGTTCAAAAATTTGTTTTCAACCAAAAATGAATTAGTTCACATTCCAGTTGAAAAAATAATTTTGAACCAAGAAAAAGGAGTTTTGAACGAGATACTTAAATTTTCAACCAAAAAGATGAATTTTCAAACAAGAAGATTAATTTTCTACCAATAAGTAGAGTTTTCAACTAAAAAATTAATTTTTAACCGACAAAGAATATTTTTTAACAAAGTAGTTAAATTTGTAACAAAAGAAATTAAATTTTAAACAAAGTAAATGAATTTGCTAATAAGAATAATAATTTTCTAAGAAAAAGTAGAGTTTTAAACACATAGTTAAATTTCCAACTAAAAAGGTCAATTTTCAAGAAAATAAAAACGAATTCTTTTAAAATTATTTGAATTTTTAAGCGAAAAATGATTATGCAATCAAAAAGATTAATTGTTAAGCATCAAGATTAATTTTCAACCAAAGTAAAATGTAATAGTTGACACTTCAACCCAAAAAGGAGAGGAAATTTCAACTGATAAAATTTTAATCAGAAAGTTGAATTAAAAAAAAAGAAGACGATTTTTCCCCAAAACAGTTGGTTTTTTGATTTGAAAATATGGTTAATTTTAGTTTTCGCTATAAAAAATATAAAACTGACTGTACTTAAAATATTAATTTTTTTCTCTACAAACTGGATAAGTGACACTTTGATTCTATTTTACGAATCAACTATAAAATTTTATTAATAATTTTTATGAAAAATCAACTATTTTTCATATATTAAATTTGAATTTTCGTAGAACTCGGACCGGAACAGATCGTGCACTATGGTGAGTGGTAAACTCCTCCTTGTCGAAGCTTTTTTCTAATCAAGTAAATCCAGCCGACCAAGCATAATTATATTGAATTATTCTGCAAAAATGATTGTATACGTATTTCATTGTATGTAATAATAGTTTACAATAAAATTATTTTAATTTCAAACATTATCGACAAAAAGTTGAAAATTTCAGAAAAAACTGACTTTCTAGCACTATTCAAACATAAAACTGTTTAAAAAATAATAGATTGTTTAAAGAATTATGTTACTTAACTTGAATTAACTACTACCTCACTCTAATGGAAAAGTGAAAAAATGTATAAAAAAATAACTTTCTAGCATTATTATAAGAAATAATAAAAAATGGTTCAAACAATTATTTCTGCTAAATTTAATTGATCAGTCTCGCTCTAACTGAAAAGTTGAAAGTAAGTTGAAAAATTCTTTAAAAACTGCGACTTTCTAACTCTATTCTAAGAGAAATTTGCTAAAAACAATAATAAATTGTTTAATCAATTTATGAAAACATCTAAATAACAGTAGAAAGTAGTATTTTATGTATTAAAAAAATATTTATATTTAAAAAAATGCGAAAAATAGTAATTAGCGCCGAAAACTCTTACAAAGCCCCATTTTTAACTTATGGGTTTTTTTTGAGACCCTATATAACAGACTTGTGGGGTTGATATTTAAAAAGTAATTGTTAGTTTATATTTTACAGCTAATTGTGAAGAGAAATGTTGATTTTCAACTTGATTCGCCTAATATTGACGATTCTGAATATAATATACTTATATTATATATATATTTTTTTTTTGTATATATTTTTTTTAACAAAAAAACTAATGTATTTTTTTGTGGATGCGAACGAATTTGGGGGGCGATATGCATGAAAATTCGAAAAAAATTCGAATGCATTTTTCGACCAACCTATTGAGAGGTCATAACTGCCGTCATATTTAAGAAAGCAGGGTCTACAAAAAATTAAAAATTAGTTTTTTATATTTCTTAAGAAATGTGTGAAAAATGATTATTTAAAAAAATTAGAAAACAATTTGTTGCAAAGAAATGTTTAAAATAAACAAACCTCGTAATTAACAAAAATCAGCTACATATCGAAAATAAGACGCAGTAAGATATAGGCATAACAAAATCTAGTATTAAAAAAATTATAATCATAAGCGAAAATATTCTGTTCATAATTATTAAAATCTACAACTAGATGGAAAGATTTTGTCCAAATATTATAATATCTTTTCCCATAATTTGAACATTTTTGTAAGAAATACGCAAGGAAAACGGAATCAATTATTAGGATTAGGATTAATATTCTCCTTGAATTCTTTGAATCTCTTACAATTCTTGAAATTTTGTGAAGCACCCAAAAAATTCAAATCCTTTGAAATCCATCGCAATATCTAAATCTCTAATGTCTTTGGAGATCTTACAAATTCGCGTAGGTCTCATAAAAATCCTACAAATACCTTAATCTTCTAATTCCAATATCTTCTTTTTAAATATTTTTTTTTTTGTAAATTGACGACATCCTTCGTCTAAAATATAATAAGATAATTAATAAACTCGGAAAAATGTTTCGTTGAATCGATTAAATTTGGATTGGATTAACTAAAGAATTTGCAATTATTGGGATAAAAACAGTATTATTGAGTCAACTGGACAATTTCTTTAATAAAATTTGAACATTTCATCAAAGGTTTGCTTGGTCGATTTAACAAAGTATGTATACCTAATTTTGACTAATTAAAAAAACATTTAGTTCAAAAAAAAAATAGATATTTCGTTCGATTAAATAAATATTTTCTAATATTAATAAAATGAGCGAACCGTACATTGTAGTTGATTAGAGCAAACGAATTTGTTTGATAACAATTTTATTCACTTATACAATCGTTTCTTCAAATCCACTAAAACTAACCAGTCAAACTTGGTTAATAAATTAATCAAGAAAAATTGAAACAAATTTTGAAAAGTCATCTAAATGACTTTTCATAACATCCTATACGATCCTGCTTTCTTAAGTATGACGGCAGATAACTTATGATCTATCACAGGTAGGACATTTTTCTTTTTTTGAATTACTGGAAATTGAGTCTACTTTCACTCACTTGTGGAAAATTTTTCGATACAGTAATTAGGTTAAAGGTACACAGTATTTTTTAAAACTTAAAGATTTTCCGCTGAAAATCCAAAAATTGGGGATTTTTCAAAATATAATTCGGAACGTACTAAAGATAGCAAGTTTTTTCTTCAGTTTTTCTCACAATTTTTACCTCTTATCTTTTTCTTGTTCGACATTTTGCTCGGTTTTAGAAATTTCGATATGTCAAAAAAAATCCCCTAAAAAATGCTCCCTCATTACAAATTTTACTGTAGTTATTTTTTCGAGTATTTTAAGCATTTTTCTGACGCATTATAAACGTATTACATATTTAATGTTTTTATATTGACTTGCCGGTCATATTGTTGTTAAATTATGATTTACGTTCTATGAGAAAGAATTTTCCCCTCCCTGAAACTAATATAAAACTACAAGGCCATAAAAGTTAAAGGTATCCATAGCTCATATAGTTACATAAATCGTTTTCAGAACCAAAGGCTTTGCAATTGTCAATTTATTCTTGTAACTTTGGATTTTCTTACATTGCCTGTATGAAATAAAAGTTGGCTCTGCTGCAAGTTTCGAATTCAAACGGAATGCAAAATAATCCCTCAGAATCCGTCTGAATCCGTGAAATATAATCAGTCTACTTTAAAATCCGATATTTGTATCTACGTCTTTCCAACTGATCCCACGTCTCCGAAAAAAATTAATTCATGTACAATCAGAATGAATCCGAATTATAAGCAAAATGAAAACCTTTTTAATTGGCGTACAATGTAGATCACACATCTACGAAAATATATTCAAAATATATTCATATTCAAAAATATGTTTTCAAAATCCAAACCAAGTAAACTCGACTTTTGTCACAAAAATTAATTCCGTTCCAATCCGACGAATACGACCTCTGTCAAAATATTAATTTTAATCCAATACGATTAATCAGAATTTTACGACAAAAATTAATTCCGTGCCAATCTCAATGAATCTGACCTCTACCCAAAAATTCATTCCGATCCAATTTGACCTTTACCAACAAATTTATTCCAATGCTATCCGTTCTCTACTAGTCTGAATTATTATTTCTTTTCAAACTTTTTCTCGGGTGAACCCGGTTTTTCGTCATAGCTACGGACTAAGTCAAGTGACTGATGAGATGAGGATGTTATAAGTTATTTCAATACGTTGTTTGAAATCATTTACGATGATGTTGTAGGTACAAAATTAGAAGCATGGTGTAGTTTGCAGTTTGGCTTTTCCGCTGTTATCCTTACACAGCGGCCGTGAGTGTTGAAGGTGACACCAGTCGCCTCTGGATGCTTTCTTAGAGCTACCATGGGCTTAGAGCTACCATGTAGGGATCCGGATGTGGTTCTAGTCCATCCGGTACTTGATGTTCATTATCCCTAGCACCTATGTCTTCAGCTGCAATCAAGTTTTCATTTTCCACATCTTCCAATGGAAGTTCATCAATAGGAAGCTGCTGTTCCACTTCCATTTCGATGGCAGCTATTTCAACAGCCGAAAGCAATTTGTTTACAGATATTGAGCGTTTTTGATCTGCTAGATTCTGCTCATTTATTCTTGTGGCTAGCCCTGAGTACTTAAGTAAGAAGAGACGATGATGTTCTCTCCTTACACTTTGTCCACTTTTCTTTGCCAAAAAATAAAAGCACATCACATCTCTGTTCATATGGTATGTCCATTTTAATCGCTTCCTTGGTTGTTGAACCTCGGCTTCTGGCACTGGTTGTATTATGCCATCTATCTCCGGAGGATGTGGTGGTGCTGGATCATCACCAGGTTGAGGAAGAACATTAATTGCCACAGCTTGTTCGTGTGACGCGGCTTCCTCTAACTGCTGTTCATTGCCGTTGTTCTTCCACTCCAAATCAACCTGCTGTTTAATCTCCATTGCTCGATCTTCTGAGATGAGTAGATTAGTCTTGATGTCCTTCACCTTATCGATAAGATCTCTCAATGCGACTTTCTCTATTTGAGGATACTTTGCGGCAAATTTCGTTCTGAAATTTTTTCCTTTTTTGCGTGATGTTTCAAACTTTGCACTTTCATAATAGAGACGCATCAATTCCTCATTCATTGTGGTATCCCACTTGATGCTCTCCCACGGTATTTCTGTTAAAGTGGTTGGCTACAAATAGCTAACGCTAGCCAAAGCATCCTCAGCATACGCAGTTGATGTTTCACTGCTTACCGTATGTCGCAGATGTTCTTGCTGGCCAGCTGTTTGATTAGTGAGATCTGCCTGACCATCTCGCCGCTCACCATCACCACCGTCCCGCATGCTGTGGCCCCCAGCGGTGGCTCCAGGGGCGCCCCGACGATCCTCGGGTAGCGACAAGCGTTTCAAAATTTTTAAAATACTCTCCATTTATGGGTTTTGGTGTTCCTCTTAGTCACTTTCCTCTTCGTTCTCTGCCTGTCTGGCATGGGAAACCCTGTCAGTAGCAATGCTACAGCCAACATCGCCGTCAAATTCATGAGAGGAAAGCTCAAGCCCTACCGCGACGACAACGCGAGAACACCTTCGGTAGGGTCTGAATTATTATTATTATTATCATTATTATTATTATACCATTAAGCCATTTCCCTTTCGGGGTAGGCGTGACGTGCTCGGTTGGAAAGTAGTGAAATAGGTATATAGGTATGAGGTAGATCGGTATATGGGTATAGGGTATGTAGGTATTATGTATAGATGTTTTAGATTGATCTGGAGTTCTCGTGTTATTTATATAAATGACACGTTCACTCCGCAACACTGCTCCGACCCAGGTTGCTGATCAATCTCTCTAGCGATCACCCCAAGTGAGGAGCCTCACAAAATTGTTATGTATGGTTCCCCACTTGGGCCCATTAGTATCCAAGGTCTTTGTTTCAGGCATCATTCACTCTATCGTCACTCTGTTTATAAACTATTTGTCGCCACACATTTCTGTCCTGGCATACTACTCTAGCTTCATTCACGTCCATGCATTTTTTCATGCAGGCTCTTGTATTTCTATGGCTTCTTATGCCTCTTCGTATTAGTGTCTCATTCACAGATTCTAATCATTCTTTCGGCGGTCTACCTCTGGGCATTTTGCCATTTACTTTACCTTTATACACTTGCTTGGTCAGTCGTTCATCTTTCATTCTTTCAAGATGTCCGAACCACCTTAGCTGATGGTTTTGTAAATAACCTAAAGAATGAATTTATGATGAATGGCGACAGCATTTTTTTAGTCGTTCCATATTAAATCGAGGGGTTATCTATTCTTTGAATCTGGCATACAATAATTAAGCTTTAAAATATTTTGAAATCCTTTAGACCCCCTGAAAACTTTTGACATCTTCAAAAAATTCTTGGAAAACTCAACAATATTTTTATATCCCGTGATATTTTGAAAATCACTTGAAATCCCTAAAAGTCCTTTTAAATTTCATTTCATTTACCCCCAAAATTCCTTAAAATCCCTTGAAATTTTTTTAATCTCTTAAAATTCATAGAATCTTGTAAAATACTCAAAAAATTAAAATCCTTCGAAATCCATTACAATTTTGGAGGTCCAACAAATTCGCATAGGTCTAGTAAAATCCGTACAAATAATTTAAAATCTGTTAAAATTCCTTGAAATCTCTGAAATTCTCTTGAACCCCTTGGAATCTTTTAAAATAATTTAAAGGCTTTAAAACCCTATACAAAGCTTTCTGATCCCTGAAATGAGAAAAAATCCTTTAAAAGCTCTGGGGTCGTGCACATACTACGTCACACATTTTTCCCTTGTTTAAATAAAGACGAGAATAAAATTGCCTCGAAGCCAAAAGGGATACAACGATATGAAAAAAATAAAAACATGTGACGTACTATGTGCACTCTCGGAATCTGTTGAAATTCCGTAAATTATAAAAAAAATCCCTTGAAATATTTGAATCTTTGAAATCAATTGACATCTTTTGAAATTTTGATTTTTGAGATGGCGGATATGTTATTTTAGACAGTATAAAGAAGTTTGGAAACATGCTTAAAGGCAAAATGAAAAAATAGTTGCATTATCGAACAATTTGAGAAAAAAGTATCATTAGTGACATTTTTACCAAATAATAGCAAAATAGTTGCATCGTTAAAAAAAGGTCATGACGAGAGTCCGAGGCCTGTGTAAGCGAAAACTTTATTCTGAAGTAATGCCGAATAATTTGGAATGAGAACTTTTTTAGAATGATGCGAAATTACTTGGTATGAATTCCAAATGAAAGCGGAATCATGCTGATTCAGAATAGATTCCGAAGAAGTGAAAACTTTATTTAGAATAATGCGAAATTATTTTGGAATTAATTCGGAATGACAGCGGAACCATACTGGAATCATTAGGAAGATTCGATTTACAATAAAATCATTCGGTATGAGCTTGCTGAGTTAGAACGAAAAAAATTGGAAATATTTTACTAATTGGAATGAAAAACTGTCTCAGATTGTTGAGGAATCAATCAGATATATACCGGAATGATAGCGACCTTATTTGAAATTAGGTTTAATCCACCTGCGGATTCAATCTGCATGAAAAGATGGTTCAGAGTGGTAGGAAGTCAAGTCGATACAAATGTCTCATTTAGTCGGATTCATTTGGATTCACGCAGATTCAAACAGATTCAAACGGATTCGATTCCGAAACTGCCTTCAGGGGGGCGTTACTTGAACATTTTGATTGCAATATTACCTCATAAAATTATCTAACATGAGGTCTTTTCATTTAATTTGCAGATTATAGATAAATTTGAGGGAAATAACAATCTTAATCATGTCAGATGAAATTAAAACTGAAGAACTTCGATTGCCTGTTCCATGGGGGTTTGTAGCAGCCAAAGCCTGGGGATCTCCTCAAAATTCTCCGGTCTTGGTAGTTCATGGAATTATGGACAATGCTGGTTCTTTCAACAGATTAATTCCTCTTCTTCCCAAAAGATTTTACTACGTTTGTATCGATTTGCCAGGTCATGGATTATCTTCTCATTTTCAAGCGGGAGTTCCTCTGGATTTTTTTAATTATGTTCTTTCCATAGAACTTGCAATCAAAGCCTTAGGTTGGAAAGATTTTATTTACCTAAGCCACAGTCTTGGTGGAACATTAGGGTCGTTTTACGTTTCTATCTATCCAGGGAGAGTAAAAAAAATGATTTCAGTCGATTTAGGATTGCCATTAAGATACAGTGGGGACAAACTTGTTTCTCGTGTTCAACAAGTTCAAAAAGATGCTCTTGAAAATTACGATAATCCAGAGAAGCTCTATTCTTATGATGATGTGATTTATGCGTTGAAGTACAAAAGAATGTTTTGTTTAAATACAGAAGCCGCCGAAGCAATCTTTGAACGAGCAGTTACGAAAGTTGGAGAAAGTTATAAATATAATCGTGATCTAAGAATAAGGATAGGTCTTATGCCTCTTTTTTCTTTTGAACAATATTTAGATTTCTTAAAAAAGATCAACATTCCACTGGTAATTATTTTAACTTCTGTTTGCAATGACACTCGGGAAATTCGTGCTATGAAGAAAGGATTTGATGTTTTAAAAAAAAATAACATTATCGACTTTGTAATCGTTGAAGGAAATCATGATGTTCATAACAATAATCCGGAAAGAGTAGCCCCTGTTATTCAGAAGTTTTTAGATGTCAGTATTCCTAGCAAATTATAATCATCACGTTAGTTAATTAGGGAAGAGCATTACGTATTTTTCTAAGTACAAACAAATCCATTATTTACTAAACGCGAATAAATGTATTATTTAAGGCCATGTGACGAGTGGGTCACGTGACCGGATTCCTACCTTACCGACTCTTTTTTTATTTGTCAACTTATTTTCACACGAGTAGCCACATCAAGTTGAAAATTTGGGATAATAAATAAGAAGCACTAAGAAAAGCGGCTCTGGTCCTAAATTGTAATAATCATGAAAAAAGTTTTTTTGTAAATTTTTTTTTAGCTTTTCTCATGATTATTATAATTTAGGACCAGAGCCGTCTTTCTTAGTGCTTCTTATTTATTATCCCAAATTTTCAAATAGATGTGGCTATTGGTGTGAAAATAAGTTGACAAATAAAAAAAGTGCCGGTAATGTAAGAAGCTGGTCACGTGACACACTCATCACATGGCCTTAATTTTGTATTTTTTGAGGTAACACCTAGCGAGGTGGAATTACAAATAATAGATAGGGTAACTGTCTATTTCTTGAGAAGAAAATAGTATTTTAATCTTTATATTATAATTATCACATTAGTTAACTAGGGAAAAGCGTTACAGATTTTTCTAAGTACGAACAAATATGTACATTAGTTACTAAACACGAACAAATGTTTTATTTAATTTTGCATTTTTTGAGGGAACATTTAGCGAGATGGAATTACAAATATAGATAGGGTAACTTTTTATTTATTGAGAAGAAAAATAGTCTTTTCATCTTCTTATTATGTATGAATTGTAAAAATCAAATTTAGATAAAGCATTCCGATTTATGGCCTGTTTTATTTAATAATATAAGATGAATTCAAATAGTACAAATGCAATGAAGTTAATTTTACACATCAATTATTATCTGTTGTTATACTTGTTACCAGAGATAAGGATAATTTTTTTGCTCATTAATGTAAAAACAAATTGCAATTGTAATAGTTTTACAAATATACATATCAGAATTTTCAAGTATGTTTATTATATTTGTGATGCCAATTATTATTATAGTATTCAAGTACGGAAGTCCTAAAAAAGATGTGCTTATTAATGAAAACAAATATTTTCAAAAGCCGTTGAAGGTTTGTAATGCATCGTGTGATTTATTTCTCAAAAGTTAGGTACACTTTTCAAAATGGGTAAACCAATCTTTTAGAAAGAAAAATTTGTTTTTAATTTCATTGTGCCAAAATATATATCACACTTTTTTTTAATTAGTGGATTTATATCATTTTTAAAGTATAAAGTACAATAATCGCTTTTGAATAGTGTCGCAACTCTATCCTTTTTCAACATTTACAATCTGGACTCTTAGGGAGTCATCGTGGCTTCGCTTCTGTCTCTTGGTAAAATACCCCCAGAGATACCCTATAGTTTATAATTAACCCTAGAGTACATAGTCTTACGGAAGATTATATATTTTTTATTCGAAATTTAAACAATATATGAACTATTTCCGCTGCAAACGAGATTTCAAATCATTACCAAAAATTTAAAAGGTTTCTAGTGACTTCAATGTATTTTAAGGTATTTCAAATAATTCCAAAATATTTCAAAGAATTACAATTATTTTACGGAATTTAACGAGATTCCCAAACCTTTTTAGGGATTTCACGAGATGTCAGAGAATTTGAAAAGATTTCAAGGGCTTACAAAAGTTCTAGGGTATTTCAGAAGACTTCAAGAGATATGAAAGAATTTCGATATAGTTTGGCGGCTTTTAAGGAATTAAAAACGATGTCCGCGGATTTTAAAGGATTTCATGTGATACCAAAATATTTGCAAAACTTTTAAAGGATTTTTTTAGAATAATGCGAAACTGGTTGTAATGAATTACGAATTAAATCGGAATTATGTGGAATGAAATTAGATTCAGAAGAAATGATAACTTTATTTGGAGTTATACGAAATACTTTTTTGATGAATGAATACGGAATGACAGCGGAACCACCGTGGAATCATTCAGGAATCAATCAGATATATACCGGAATGATAGCGAATTCATTTGAAATGAATTTTAATTCACCTGCGGTTTCAATCTAAATGAAAAGTTGGTTCACACACACACACACATTTCTCTGACAAAAACATCATGGTCAAGGAAAAAGAAAAGCTGATCGTCTTAATCATCGGCGCTCTTGGAGGTTCTAAGGTTTCCCTGGTCCTGAAAAGCATCACTGTGTGTCAACAAAATGCTGAGACAGTTGCGGGGAAAATGCAGAAGGCGGTCGTCCTTGTGTCGCTCCGTGTCCTCAGGGTGCATGAGACTTTTGCCGGATCATCGTATTGAATTCGTTGCAGACTGTAATCACTTATCTCACGGTGGTGAGATGTGGTTACACCTGAAATTTCACCGCGATTTCGCCGGGAACCGGGAGAGGTTAGCTTTAACTGATATAGTTTTACTTCTGATAATGGATCCTGCTCTAAAGATAACCTTCTTACCCTCGTTTATACTCCTATCCAGCTCTCCATCTATCTTTCGACACCAGCAGCCTTACCATTCTTCAAGTTCTTAATTATATCGCTAACCTCAGAGGCATATACTCTTTCAACCCGGTTTTCTAACGTATCGTGTTCTATGTCGCAGCTGTGTTGTCCTATAGTTCCACCTACCAATAATTCTTTAAAAAAGTCTCTCAAAGCGTCTAGTATCCCGTCTCTATCTTAGAGCATTTCACCCTTGTTATTTCTCATGCCGCCTAACTCTGTACTTCTACTCGATTTACATTTTCTTCTCTTCTTCTGTTTCGATTTTATCTTTATTTTCCTTGACTAGTAGTTTTACTGTCCTCTTTTTGACTCTGTAATCATCCTCAAGTCTATGTCTCTCTCCATCGCTAAGGCCTGTGACGTTAAACTTTCTTAGATACGCTTCTTTCTTTTCGTGGGCTGCTGCGCAGATTTCATCATTCCACCACGCATCACCAGACATTTTTCCTACAACAGCAGTACCACACACTTCGGTCGCACTTCTAACAGTGATATTCTGGATCATAGCTCATGTGCCCTCTATATCTTTATTTTCTATTAGCGCCTCCCAAGTTGCTCTATTTATGCGTTTGTATATCCTATTCTGAAAGTCTATTCGCACTTCCAGTTTCTGCAATTTTTCGATTTTGATTCGCCTTTGTTTCGTGTTCTTGGTTCTCTTTCTTCTACAGCCTTGACCTAACTTCATTTTTTAGACGAGTTTGTGGTCGTCGAAGGAAATCATGATGCTTATAACAATAATCCGGAAAGAGTAGCCCCTGCTATTAAGAAGTTTTTAGATGTCAATATTCCTAGCAAATTATAATTATCACGTTAGATAATTAGGGAAGAGCGTTACGTATTTTTCTAAGTATTTTGTTTTATTAGTATTGTTTGAGGGGACACCTAGAGAGGTGGAATTACAAATAGTAGATAAGGTAACTTTTTATTTATTGAGAAGAAAATAGTCTTTTAATCTTCATATTATTTATGATTTATGAAAGTAAAATTTGAATAAGGCATTCCGATGTATGATCTTTTTTATTTACATATACGAATTTCCCAGTTTATTATATTTGTAATAAAAATTATTATTATAGTATTCAAGTACGGAAGTTCTAAAAAATATGTGCTTATTAATGAAAAAAATATATTTTCAAAATCCGTTGAAGGTTTGTAGTGCATCTCGTGTGATTTATTTCTCAAAAGTTAGGTACATTTTTCAAAATGGGTAAACCAACTTTTTAGAAAGAAAAAATTGTTTTAATTTCATTATGCCAAAATATGCATCGCATTTTTTAAAATAAAAATGGATTTATTTCATGTTTAGAGTATAAAGTACAACAGTAAATTTTGAATAGTGCCGCTGCAAAGTTATTATATAATCTCGCATTTACCGATAAAATTATTCAACACGCAATTGAAGCCAATCGACATTTTCTATTGCTGCATGCAATAATGTCATGCATATGTATATTAAAAATTAAAGACGACTTTGAGCTTTACCCTCATGTGAACAGAAAAAATAATTAATAAACGTCAAATGATTATTGTGCTTTTACCGAGCAAGCTGGTTCACCGGGCACTAAAAAGGTGATAAAAATGATCTTATTTCCGTATAACATTTCCAATTTTTTTTAAATTTTGAAAAAAATTATCTAATTTTTTTAATTATGCCATTTCGTGAGTGGAAAAGTCTCAAAAACCTTATCAATATTATATAATTGATAAATATTGCCCGTCAGACTTCCCAAGAATTTGGTAAAATTTTTATTCCGGAAAAATGTACCTACGACAATAAAAATCTTTAATTTAAAGAAAACGGCGAAAGTTGATTATAATTTTAAAACCATGTAAAAATTTCTGTAATATTAAGAAGAGGACACTT
>CAKNXH010000046.1:844992-860398 GCA_932178445.1 Andricus quercusramuli | reverse complement strand
TCATTTCAAATTATTGAAATCTTTTGAAATCCCTTAAAATCCTTTAATCTTTTAAAAGCTCCTGAAAATTCCTTGGAATTTTGAAAAATACCCTAAAAGCTTTTAAATTCATTCGAGTACCTTCAAATTGTTGAAATTAATTAACAATAATATAAGTTATTTCAAATCCTTTCAAATATTGTGAAATCCCTTGAAACTTTTTTAAAATACTCTAAAATCTTTCAAATTCTTCGAAATCACTTCAAATGATTGAAATCCCTTAAAATCCTTTAATCTTTTAAAAGCTCCTGAAAATTCCTTGGAATTTTGAAAAATACCCCAAAAGCTTTTCAATTCATTCGTGTACCTTTAAATTGTTGAAATTAATTAACATTACCATAAGATATTTCAAATCCTTTGAAATATTTTGTAATCCCTTGAAGCTTTTTTAAAATACTCTAAAATCTTTCAAATCCCTTGAAATTTTCTAAAATACCCTAATATTTGAAAATAAAGCAAGAAAAATTACAAATAGGAATTCAATAGTGGTTAAAAATGTATATGAGAAAACAAAATTGAGTTACTTAAAATGCTTCTTACAGAAATTCCCTGTCCTTTGCAACTTTTTTTTCAAAATCCCTGATTTTTCGCTGACCAATAAAATTCCATGAGTTTCCCAAGATTTTCCCTGACCTGCGACCACCCTGGAAATTTCGCTATAAAATATTCCGTTTATTTCATGCAAAAAATTAATTACTCACTTCGTGCGGAAGATACGTGACAATCTTCTTGTAAGTTTTGACGGACATGAGAATGTACAGATATTTAAAAACATTATGTTTAACATTCTCATCAATAGTTTCATCCTTAACAATCTCCAGCATAGGCCCCACAATATTCTCCAGATGCGGATCCAGGAGATGAGGTTGATCCTGATACTGAGTCAAAATATATTTAAATTGCTCCCTGTTTTTCTCCACAGCTCGAAAAGGCAAATCAGCCACTCTGAGTTCTTTAATGAGTGCATTAACTTCTTCGATTTCCTTGAAGGCATTAAAACCACAGCCGATACTGTCCGGGTCCGGACCTTCGCTTAGAACCATCGTGATATATTACTTTCCTCACTTTTACTTTTACACACAAAGATAACCTCAAAATCACAATTTCATTCCTGATTTATCTCCCAGTGTCTTTTGTATCTTGCAATCACTCAGGAATTTAAGACACAAATCCAAACACCATCAGAATTCCGAAAAAAAGGAACACATGCTTTGATTTGACATCTAACGCATCTAACGAGCTAAAAGTGACAAGGTGAAAGTTATTGTCAACCTTAGGCCGATCCTTTTTTTATTTTCACTATTCTCAGTAATAAAAACAATAATTTGACCGAATAAAATCGACACGGAGGGAATAGACTTCTATTTTGTTAACATTTGCACGATTTGTGCGAATCGCAGAACATTCAACACGCCATCAACATCAACAAAGTCGCAAAACTCGCAAACAAGAGAGGAGCAGACGACAAGTCCCAACATGGAGGCTGCGCTTTCACTTTTTTCTGGAATTATTAATTTTCTTCTAGTAAATTTAATCTGTAGAGTAAGGAAAATGGTTTATGAAGTTAAGGCCAATATTTTGCTCATTTTAACAATAATAATTATGACAATCCTGTCAAATAACGTCGAAAAAGATGGGTCTCAAAAAGTGCGAGTTCTGATTTTGGCCAGCGATAGCGCTAGTGTGCCGGATATAAAAAGCTGGCAACAGTGACAACGTCGCAGTCTGTCACAAAAAAGCAAAAAAGTGAAACATTTGTGTTTATCGCTTTTGGAGTTGGAGCAACAAATAGTCGGATTTTTGGGGTAAAATGCAATAAACAAATATTTATTTTATACTCTCTGCATGCACTTCTGAACACTTTATAACAAAACTGAATAGAAGTTCTCTTCATTTTTCGTTGTTGCTATTTTCTGATGATTGAACTCTATACTAAAAAGCGAATGGGCCACAATCATATCACTTTTTCCAGGTAATAGAATGTAAAACTTGGTAAAACTTTCTTCAAACACTCTAATTTTACACATATTTTGTGCCAGTGCTCTATATATTTTAAAAATTTCTTGTAATTTAAAATTGCTGATAGTATAGGTTAGGAATCAAGAAACATAATTTTCTTCTCGCAAAGAAAAGTATATTCTTGAGGTTTCTAAACTATAAAATATTTATCTGTAGCAATTTATGTGTTAGTGAATACAATCTGTTTTGGTTTTTGCCTTTTCATTCTAACCTTAATTGTGTTTTGTTTATTTTATATCACACAGATTGAAATTTTTTAAATTCGAAACTTTTACGAATCTTTGATAAATTTCTGAATATTGATAAGTTGTCGAATTTTGAAGTATATCAATTTTATTGATTTTCTCGTTATTACAATATATTATTATAGATTAGTCACCTCTTTTAAGACGTCTCTGTTACTTTTGTCTCACGATAAACATTCAAATAAATTGTCCAGTTTTTAAAGATATTAGTTGAAAATTGAATTGAAATATTATTTAAATTTGATCATTAAGGTGCTCCAACGTTTTCTTAAATTTTCATCCATATCACTCTCAAATTTGTTCGAATCCACACAAAAATGAATTCGTTTTTTAATGATACAGGCCTCACAGACCGGTCCCTATATCCCCTATTGTACCATATATTCAGTTAAGGTCCCTAAAGTACCCTATTTTTAAGATTTGGTCCCTGTGGTACCCTATTTGCAGCCCATAGTAGAACTTAAAAAAAATTATAATAAGATTAAAGCTTCCAAGAGTCAGTCATTTTGAAAAAATAAATAGTAAAATCAGGAAATTTCTGTAAGAAGTAACTATAAAAAATAACAAGAGCTGCCACATAGTCACTATTAGTCACTTTTTGTTCTCAAATCACTTTTTAAAATGAAAAGATTACATTAGTCACTTTTCTTCCAATTAATTAACTTATGTGCTGATCACTATTCAGTTCAGTTCTATACCTATTCCTGAACCTTCTAGAATTTGTTTGAAATATTTCAGAGTATTTTGAAAGATTCCGAGCAATTTTTATTTAATTTCATTAATTTGAAGGGATTTCGAAGCGTTTGAAATATTTTAGGATGAAGAATTTTCTAGAATTTCGAAAAATATTGAACGATTTTACAGGACCTGTAAGGTTTTAAGACATTTTAAAATATTTCACAGGATTTTATCAGATTTCACAGGATTTCAATGATTTTAAGGGATTTTAAATCCCTCAAAGAATTCATTCACTAGAAGTGAGTTATTTTGTAGGATTTCAATTATTTCGAGGTATTGCCAAAGATTTTAAAGAACTTTAAAGATTGTAGGGTATTTTTAAAAATTCCAAGGAATGTTCAAGGGATTTCAAATGATTGTAAAGGATTTAAAGTATCTTAGGGCATTTTTTAATACATTTCAGTATTTTGAAGTGTGATTTCGAAGGATTTGAAAGATTTTAGTGTTTTTAAAAATTAAAAAGTATTTCCAAGAGCTTTTACAAGTTTTAAAGGATTTTAAAGGATTTCAAATATATTAGGGTATTTTCAATACATTTCAATAATTTGAAGATATTCCAAAGAATTTTGAAGTTTTCTAACTTTTTTTAATTCCAAAAAACTTTTAAGAGCTTACAAAACATTAAAGTGATTTAAAAATAAAGGATTTTAAATATCTTAGGGTATTTTTAATATATTTCCATAATTTGAAGTAATTTCAAAGGATTTGAAAGATTTCAGGGTATTTTTAAGAGCTTTAAAACGTTTTAAGGAATTTCAAAGGATTTTAAACATTTTAGGTTATTTTTGGAAGATTGAAGGCATTTTCAAGAACTTTAGGAAATTTCAAGAGATCTCAACAGATTTCAAAGAATTTGAAATACCTTAGGGTATTTTTAATCTATTTTCCAATTTTCCAATTTTCCTATTCCAAAGGGCTAGAAATATTTTATGGCATTTAAAAAGTTTTCATAGAATTTCAAAGGATTTGAATGCAATGACTTTAGGGGATTTGAACCAATTTTAATGGGGATTTGAACCAATTTTAATGGGGGTTTAAAGAATTTTCTCGAATTCCGGAAGATATTGAACGATTTTATAGGCTCTATAAGGTTTTCAAATATTTTAAAAAATTCCTAGGGATTTTATAAGATTTCGGAGGATTTCAAAGTTATTTAAATATTTCAATGTATTTCCAAAAATTTTAAATAAGTCTAAAGAATGTAGGATATTTTAAAATATTCCGAGGAATTTTCAGTTGCTTTCAATAATTTGGAAGGCATTTCAAAGCATTTTATAGAGTTTCAAATTCTTGAATTCCGGAAAATATGGAACGATTCAACAGATTTCACAGGATTTTATAAGATTTCCAAGGTTTTCAATGATTTTAAGGGATTTTAAAGCTCAAGATATTGTACTACATTTTCCATGATTTTAGGAAACATCATCATAGAAGTTCACGGAATTTTATAATATTTTAGTGGACTTCAAAGAATTTAGCCACTAGAAGTGAGGTCTTTTTTTAGGATTTCTGCATTCTCATTCACTTATCCTTAATTCTTTTGAATTTTCTCAGTTCACTTGAATTCTTCTAAATTTACTCAATTCTACTTAATTTAATGGATTTTTATGAATTTTTAAAAGTTTTCCTTCAATTGATCCTGAAGATCAATTGATAAAATGATCGAAGGATTTGAAATATTTTAAGGTATTTTTTCAAATACCTTGGCATTTTCAAGAGTTTCACAAAATTTTGAAGGATTTCAAAACATTTTGAAGGATTTGGAATATTTTTGGTTATTTCAAAAGATTACAAGTAATTTTTAATTAGTTTCAGTAATTTAATGGGATTTCAAAGGATTTTCAATATTTTAGGGTATTGTAAAAGATTCCTAGGTATTTGCAGGGGCTTTCAAAAGTTTCAAGGGATTTCAAAGACTTT
Organism: Andricus quercusramuli; assembly: GCA_932178445.1. NCBI lineage: Eukaryota > Metazoa > Arthropoda > Insecta > Hymenoptera > Cynipidae > Andricus > Andricus quercusramuli. The sequence continues at coordinate 855,437 of CAKNXH010000046.1, read as the reverse complement.
GAAATATTTTAAAGGACATTTTAAAAGATTCCAAAGCTTTTTCAAGATGTTTAAAAAATTTCAAGGGATTTCCAAGGGTTTAAATAATTTTAAGGGGTTTTAATGTTTCAATGGATTTCAAAGAATTTATTCCCAAAAAGTGAGGGATTTCGTAGGGTTTCAAAGATTTCAAGAGATTTTCAACTCTTTTTTTCAATTCATTTGAAATTCGCCCTGCATTCCTAGACGCTTATCCCGAATTCTTTTAAATCCTTTTGAATTCTTATAAATTCTACTCAATTCAATGAATTTAAAAAAAAACTTGTATTTTAATTCATCTTGAAGTCTTTAAAACTAACCTTAAATTCTTGGGCATTTCATCAAATTCTTTTATTTTCTGTTCAATCTTTCTAAACTCATCTCAAACTTACTCAATTCAATGCATTTTTTCATATTTTTGAATTGTTTAGAATTCACCTGATTGTATTTTAAATTCAGTCTGATTTTTGGTGAATTTCGTGGAATTCTTTTTGTTAACGAGCATAATTGTTCACACAATTTATTATCGTTTATAACATTATAACTATCTTCTCTTAGAGTAATGCTAGAAATTTGCGGGGTTTTTCTGAAGTTTTAAGCTTTTCTTTGACTTTTTAGTTAGGAGCAAATAATAAATTGTTTAATCAATTTAAACGAAAAGGCTCTCAGTAACTATTTCAAGGAAAATTTATATTTCATATGATCAGTATAGAAAATTGAAGAATATTTATAATATATGTTTTATTTCTGAAAAAAATACTCGCAAAAAGACAGGGATTTTTTCAAAATCGATTATCTCTATTGTTTACTTATTATTTGTTCATAACTAAAAAGCCAAAGCAAAGTTAATGCTTTCAGAAAAAACCGCAACTTTCTGGCAATTATCTGAGATAAGATAGTTTTATACAATAATAAATTGCCTAAACAATTATGTTTGTTGACTTGCATTAATCTATCACCTCACTAAGTGAAAAGTTGACAGAAAGTGAAAAATTTCAGAAAAAAACCCGCAACTATCTAGCATTAATATAGAAGAAGGTAGTTGTAAACAATAATAACTTGTTTAAACAATTATTTCACAGATAATATATAATTATATTTTTATTTTTTTATTATTTAAAATAATAATCAATTCTTTAAACATGTATGTTTGTTAACTTGCATTTATTACCTCATTAAGTAAAAGTTGACAAAAACTGGAAAATTTCAGAAAAAACCGCAACCAACTAGCATTACTATAGGAGAAGATAGTTGTAAAAAATAATAATTCGTTAAAACAGTTTTGTTTGTTAAATTGCATTAATTTTTACCACACTCTAAGTAAACAAAGAATTGATAAATTTTGAAAAAACGCAACCTTTTTATTATTTTAAGAGAATATTATTAATAAATGATAACAAATTGTTTAAATAATTATTTGTGTTAAATTTTATTGATTATTGTCTCGATCTAACTGAAAAGTTGAAAAAAGTTCAAAAATTCGGGAAAACGCGACTTTCTAACTCTATTCTGAAAGAAAATTGCAAAAAACAATAATACATTGTTTAAACAATTTATATAAACATCTTATCGCCAGTAAAAAGTAGTGTTTTATGTCTCAGAAACAATTTGCATTAAAAAACCTAAAAAAATCATAATTAGCACCAAAAGCTCGTAAAACCCAAGTTTCCACTTATGGGTTTTTAACCCTGTAAAACAGACTTATGGGGATTATATTTAAAAAATAATCATTCATTTGTATTTTATAGCTAATTGTGAAGTGAAATCTTGAGATTCAACTAGTTTCACATGATATTGACGATTCTGAATAAAATTTACGCTTGCGGAACCTCTAAATATATTTTTTTTTCTCGAAAAAACGCATTTATTTTTTCCTGTCTAACTTCTATGTAATTCTTCAAGACAGAATAATTCTTCATCCAACTAAAAATCTTAGTAACAAGGGTAGAACTTTTGAAGAAAGAATAATAAAAATTCATAATCTAATTAGAACCTATTTAAGTAATTAAATGCAAAATTACTTTCAGATGCTGTAAATTAAAAATCGGCTACGATCATTTTAAGTAGACCCAGCCCTTTGGGCAAAATCCATTAAAATGTCCCCAGTACCTTTGGAAGGCCACCAAACTCCTGTGGCAAATAATATACCACAGGAGGGAAATCGTGGAGGTTCAATTTCTCTCGGGATGCTGATTGATTTCATTATTCAAAGGACGTATCATGAACTCACAGTTCTTGCCGAATTGTAAGTAACTTATTCTTTATTTATAATGTATCTTCTTTGGGGTCGTGCATAAATAACGTAAATTATTTGGGGGGGGGGGGGGGGGAGTTCAGCAATTTTTCTATGCTGTTTTACATGAAGGGATACGTAGTCAAAACCATTTCTTACATAAGATATTTTCAAGTCTACGAGTCATTAAAAACAAATGTTAAATACTTTTTCCTGTATTCTTCTACCCTGCTCTTCATTTTTCTTGATTTTCTCAATTTCTTCTCCTCAATACTGTCCCCTCCTTCTTCCATTCTTGCATTGAAGTCTTCCCCTATGATCTGTTTCACCCCTTCTTTATTTCTTTCCATTATCACTCTCAACTTCTCTATTTTCCCCTCCATATCCCTATTTACATATACCCCTACTATTTTCCACATCTCCTCTTCTTATCTCTTCTTTCATTAATCCTTCTTTTTGTTCTTTCAACCAATTCCCATCTTTTTCCTCCTCTATCAAATGTTTCCTTTTTCCCGTCACCTGCATCCCTGGGGTAGCCTTCCCTTTATTCTTTCCCATCCCCTTTCATCTAGTCACGTTCTCATTATCACCACGACTTCCTATTGCCCAAAAATTTGCTTAACATTCTCTTGCCATCCTCTCCTCATTTCCTCTCATACAACCATCCAATACATGCTTCTATATCTCATCTACCTTCTTTTTCATCACCTTATACCATTTATTATGTCTTGACTCCCCTATCCTCCCCATCTATCAACTGCTTACGAAATTTTGTTCTTCTCATTTTTCATAGTCTAAATTTTCTCTTGCTTCTATCTCTCGATCTCTAAAAAACTCTCTTTTATTTGCTTCCCAACACGTTGAATCTACTGCCCTCTTTCTTGTTTTTTCCACCTTCTTGTTACACTTTATTGCTAACTCTCCTCCCTTCCCTTATCCTTAGTTTATCTAGGAATTTCCACGGCCTTGTTCTCAACTTATCCCTTTGAGCCTCTTCTTTTATCATATAGCCCTGAGTTCTCCAGTCTATCCCTAATATCCATCTAATATATCTCTATAGCAACCTCTCTACTTCCTTCCTCTCCTTCCAACCCCATATATCTGCGCCCACCTACCTTACGAGCGCATCAAGCAGCCTCATTCGCCTCTTCCAATATTTTTTAAATCTTCTTTTTCCTATTCGCCATAACAGTTTTATTACCCTCGCCGATTTCTTAGTCCTTTCTCTAATATGCGTCTGATGTTTTCTATTCTCTTGAATAATAAAACTGAGGTATATAAATTCCTTAATTCTTCTATCTTTACATCTTTCCATCTCGCTGTCCATTTTTTCTTATTCCCATCACTATTCCTCCCATTGCTCTGCCCTTTTTATTTTTTTTCTTAGCCTCTTGCCCCTCCCACCTGCATCCCTTCGCTAGCCTTCTCTTTACTATTTCCCAACTACTTCCCATTGCCCCAAATTTTTCATAAACTCTCTATCCTTTCTTTCTAGGCCAACTACATTCCAGTAGCAAATCCTTAATTGTTTCCTTCTTTCAAATCTTATCTTTTTTTCTTTCCCACTACCTCTTAATTTCCTCCGTCTATTCCTTTCTCACCTACTCCTTCGTTAACCCGCGTTCTTTTTCCCTTCTTTCTTTGCTCTTATACCATTTTTTTTACCTTAAACTGCATGTTTCTTTCTTCCTTTGCCAGATAATCCTCTATTCTTTTTACTTTTTCATAAAATGTTCTTTTTTTTGTCGTCACTTTCCTCTTATGTTCCCAATTCCTTAATATCACCAGCGCCCTTTGGTCTCCTCTCCATTCTTCTTTTCCCACACTTCTCACTTCCCTGCAAGTAACTTTAATCTCTCAAATTCTTGAACAGATCCCAAAAATCTTATAAATTTTACATAAAATAATTCTAGATTGCCTAGAAAACTGGACATGGAACGCAAAATTGAAATTTATAATTTTGCTGCAAGAACAAGACAATTGTTTGTACGTCTTTTGGCTTTAGTAAAATGGGCCAACAGTGCCTCGAAAGTCGACAAGTCAGCTGTAAGTTATAATACTTATAAAAAGAAGTTTAATAAAATTGGTAACAAATTATAATATTATCTTATTTATTTTTTCAGCGCATTATGGCTTTTTGTGATAAGCAATCCCTCCTTTTTGTGGACACTGCAGATATGTTGGCAAGAATGGCTCGTGAAACTTTGGTTCATGCAAGGCTTCCAAATTTTCACATTCCTGCTGCTGTTGAAGTTTTGACAACTGGATCTTATAGTCGATTACCTGCTTGCATAAAAGTAATTGCTACTTATTCATGTGAATTAGATATCTGATCAGATTTCCAGATGCTGAATATTACAAATAAATTTTTGTTTGTAGGAAAGAATAGTACCTCCAGATCCTATAACTCCAGCAGAGAAGAAAAGCACTCTTCAAAGACTAAATCAAGTCATTCAGCATCGTCTCGTTACTGGAAATCTACTTCCTCAAATGAGAAATTTGAAGGTATTTTACCCATTTATAATTTAAAATTTTATACACTCTAAATTTCAAAAATAGTTGTGTCTTTAACAGGACGTTTACTGTGTTTTTTCTTTTCTTACAAAGTTGTTAAATAATTAACTTTATTTCACGATAAAATTGATTTCTGAATGCTTCTAAACACTATTGATAAAAAAGAACATATTGGTTGTAAATAGTTTTCTCATAATGGAAAATAATGCTGTTCTTAACATTTTTCTACGTCACTACAATTTGTAAACTTTTTCACACTTTCAGAGAGATGAGAAAAATAAAATTATGGACAAAAACTCAGAATAATAACTAAGATATTTGGGAAATTTTTAAAATGATTTAGGTTTTATTTCAAATGATAATTTTGGACGATTTCAAAATATGTCGAAGAAGAATCTGGAAGATTTTAACACAATTTTTTTTTATTTTAAACGATTTAAAAACTTTTGTAGGAAAACTGAATTATTTCAAAAGATATTAAGAAGTTTTGAAAACATTCGAAAGTCATTCAAAATCTTTGAAAGATTTCAAAACATTTTTAAAAAATGTAGATTTCTGAAAATTTCGCAAAAGAATGTTGAAGATTTTAAAGCAAAAATTTTCAATTTTGCAAGATTACAAAAATTTAGAAAAATTCAGGCGAGTTCAAGAGATATTTAGAAGTTTTAAAGAGAATCGAAAATAATTTAGGCTTTCATAGGTTTTAACAAATCTAAAACAAAATTTAGACTATTAAAGATTTTTATTATTTCGAAATAAAAGTTTAGAGGCGTCTTCAGAATTTTGAAAGGTTTCAAGAGAAAATAAAATTTCCTTAAGATTTCTGGGAAATTTAAAAATGATTTTTTATTTTGAAATATTAATTTTAAAATAATTTTCAAAAACATTTCAGAACATTTCAAAAGATTTCCAAAATTGTCAAAAAAGAATCCAGAAGATTTTAGAACATTTTTTTTATCGTGCCGAATTAAAAAAAAAATCTTAGGGAAAATACGAATCATTTAAAAATGTTTTTTGAGTTTTTGCAGATTTTCTTTTCAAATTTTAGAAATGATTATTATATTTGATTGATTTTTTTTTAATGATTATTTACATATTTACATATCTGGAAATTCTTTTCTTGGTAGAAATTTCAGCTTTTTGGTTAAAAATGCAATTGTTTGGTCGAAAGTCAATCCGTTTCAATAATAATTTTAATAATTTGTTAAAAATTCATTTTTTCGGTTGATCATTCATCTCTTTGGTTGAAAGTTTTACGATTTTGTCGAAAAATCGTTTTCTGGTCGTGAAAATCAATGTTTAAACTGATAATTTTTGGTTAAAAGTGGATCTTTTTCAGTTGAAATTAAGCATTTTATTAGAAATTCGTCTTCTTTGGTAGAAAATTAATGTTCTTAGCTGCAAATTCATCTTTTTTATAGAAAATTCAATTACTTTGTTGAAAATTATTTTGTTGATGAAAATTCATATTTTTTGATTAAAAACTCAACTGTTTGATTGAAAATTCAACTATTTTGTTGGAAGTTCATCTTTTTTGGATGAAGTCAACTCTTTTTTATTTAAAATTTAAATATTTTAGTTGAATTATCAACTATTACATTTTTTGAGAATTTATGATAGTTAAAAATTCAAATAATTGATTCAAGGTTGAGCTACTTTGTTAAAAATTCATATTTTTGGTTTGGAGATTCATCATTTTAGTAGAAAATTCATCTCTTAGCTTGAAAATATAACTATTTCGTTGAAAATTCGTTTTGGTCATCTATTTGGTTGAAAATTCAAGTATTTGGTTTAAAATGAACTTTTTGGTTGAAAATTCATATTTTTGGGTTAAAAAATTAAACTATTTTGTAGAAAATGCATACCTTTTGGTAAAAATTCAATTTTAAAATTTTGAAAAGATTTTAAACAATTTTAAAGAAAATGTGCATTTTTTAAGAGTTTTAAACAAAAATTAGAAGCGTTTTAAGAATTTTGAAAGGTTTTAAGTTTCAAGAGAATAAAAACATTTTCTTAATATTCATGGGAAAATGTCAAGTGGTTTCCTAAAATTTCGAAAAGGAATATAAGAGATTCAGGTAATTCAGGTTAAATTGAGGTAAAATTAGGTAAGAATTCAGGTAAAATTTTTAATTTCTTTGGTATTATCAATTAATTATTGATTACTTATTGAAGAGCTATTAGAAAGAACCATTATAAAAATTATTAATTTTTAGTACTAAGTAAATTTTACATTACATATGATATAAACACATGTAATTATAATTAAACTGTCATAATGAAGGATTGCAAATAGTTTTTTTGTAATTACTCCTAAATAATTAATGGATAATTAATCGCTAATACCAAAGACAGTACAAATTATGTGTAAGGATTATTTAATAATTATTTAAAAGAGCACCTTGCTTGAAAGTCCCTTGGCCTAATTCTAAACATTTTGTAAATTATTAAAAATTTTCACCAATATTGGTAATTTTACTTTTAGATTGACGCAGGAAGAGTGACTTTTCTCGTAGAACAGGAATTCTCAGTAGCCCTCACAGTTATGGGCGATGGACCGGCAGTTCCCTGGCGTTTATTAGAATTAGAAATCCTAGTATCTGATCGAGAAACCGGGGATGGAAAAGCGTTAGTTCATCCTCTGCAAACCCGATATGTGCATCAGGTTCGAAATTCTGATCTTTCTTCTTTTAAATTTACATTTTGCCGTTTTTAATTTAAAGGAAGTTTACCCAGACCTTAAAGTTTTGGATGAATTTACATCTTTCATCTAAATTTGATATTTTTTATCTGTAATCTTTAATTTAGGTTGTCCAAGTTAGACTCGCTGAAAGTGCAGATCCACTCTCTGAAGTCTATCACATTTTGCACTTCTTCTGTCAATCATTGCAACTCGAAGTTTTGTATTCGCAAACTTTACGGCTAATCCGAGATAGATTAGACGATCACGTTCATGTGGACGAATACATGCCTGGAAAATGCCTTTCTGTTTCCTACTGGAGGTATTTACCTCTCATACTTGTTTGCAGTATTATATAAACTTTATTAAAATGTTTTCATCAATTTTACATTTTTTTAAATAATAATTTTGCAGAGAATTGACGAGTAAAGATCCAAAATCAGAGCTAGGATATAAAATGACGATTCAAGTCGATCAACACGATCCTGCAAGGCCGCTGGCTGTTATTCATGTTCCTTCGCTAGGCAGCAAGGTTTGTAGATTGATCTTCAAAATGAAACTACATTTTTTAAATATATGGTATAAATCAATATTCAATTGTGATTCCATTTTCTGAATAGGAATCGGAAATAGCAGACCGGGCTATCAGATCGGACCAACTTTCGATGGAATGTCTTCTCGTTCACACGATTTATGTTCGAACTCGAAGCCGACTTTCCGATTTGAAGCAGGAACTTCAAGCAATGTTGAAGGATGTCGAATGTAAGCGAATCTAAAACAAATTATCTCGGAAATGAAACATAAATTAAAAACTCGCTTAATTTTTTTGTAGGTACACTTCAAGGATCTCCGGCTATTTTACAGATTCCAATTCTGCAACCTTGCCTTCGAGCAGAGCTGCTTTTGGTTACGGTCGATACTCACACTGGAATGCTTCAGTGCCACGTTCCTCAATATGATGCTCCTCTAGTTCCAGAACTTACATCTGCTCTTAATACAGATCATTCTCGTCTTCCGAATTTAATCTCGGAATTAAGGTCAGTCTTTTATTATAATTTTCAAAACTCAGTTTGTGTGTTCATGTGTGAACCGTAATTAGGAGTAATCCACATATAATTTATCGTAATCCACTTGTAGTCTAGAGTAATCCAGGTAATTTTAAGTAATTTACAAGGGTAATCGAAATAGTTTTTAACTATTTTCTTGAAAATTGGTTGTTGTTTTAGTTGAAAATTAATTTTTTCAACTAAAAATTTAACTATTCTAATTTTGGTTTAAAATGTATCTTGTTTTAGTTAAAATTTCAGGTATTTTGTTGAAAATCCCTCTTTTTCGGTCGGAAATGATTATTATTCATTTAAAATTCATGATTTTTGTTGACAATTCAAGTATTTGGTGAAAAATTTATTTGTTCTGTAGGAAATTCAACAATTTCTCCAAAAAGTCATTTTTTGGTTGACAATTCAACTGTTGTTTCGAAAATTCGTCGTTTTAGGTTGGAAATTCAACTATTGTGGTTGAAAATTTAACTATGTTCCAGAAAATGTTGAAAATTATATTTTTTTGTTGAAATTTCAACTGTTTGGTTGATAGTTGAACTACTTTGTTAAAAATTCAGTTTTCTGGTTGAAAAATTTTGATTTCAGTTCAAAATTGTTTCCTTAGAAATTCAACTATTTTCATGAGAATCCTTTTTCTGTTTGTTAAAAATTAATTTTTTAAACTGAAAATTTAACTATTTCATGAAAATTTATCGTCCGCAGTTTAAAATTCATGTATTTTGTTGAAATCTCGTTTTTTTTCAGATAATTAAGATTCTTGTTTGTAAATTCATTTTTGTTTTGTTTAAAACTTCACTATTTTGTTGAAAATTCAACTGTTTGATTAAAAATTCATGTAGTTGGTTCAATACTCGCCTTTTTTGATAGAAAATTAATCTTTATGCTTTGAAAATTCGACTATTTGGTTGAAAATGTATGTACCTAGTTGAAAATTCATAATTTTTGGTAGAAAATAAATCATTTTGCTTGAAGATTCATCTTTTTTTAAAATTAATATTCTTAACTAAAAACTATTCAATTTTTCATTGTAAATTTATCTTTTTAGTTGAAAATTCAATTATTTGGTGACAAATTTATCTGTTCTGTAGGAAATTCACCAATTTCGTTAAAAAGTCATTTTTTAGTTGACAATTCAACTGTTGTTTCGAAAATTCGTCTTTTTGGTTTGAAAATTCAACTATTGTGGTTGAAAATTTAACTATGTTCCAGAAAATTCGGGTTTTTGGGATGAAAATTCATTTTTCTAACTGAAAATTTAACTGTTCCGTTTTTCGTTGAAAATTATATTTTTTTGTTGAAATTTTAACTGTTTGGTTGAAAGTTGAACTACTTTGTTAAAAATTCAGTTTTCTGGTTGAAAATGTTTGATTTTAGTTCAAAATGTTTCCTTGAAAATTCAACTATTTTCACGGGAATATTTTGTTTGTTTGTTAAAAATTAATTTTTTTCATCTGAAAATTTAACTATTTCATTATTGGTGAAAATTTATCGTTCTCAGTTGAAAATTTATGTATTTGGTTTAAATTTAGTTTTTTTCCCCAGATAATTAAGATTCTTGTTTGTAAATTCATTTTTGTTTTGTTGAAAACTTGACTATTTTGTTGAAAATTCAACTGTTTGATTAAAAATTCATGTAGTTGGTTCAATACTCGCCTTTTTTGATAGAAAATTAATCTTTATGCTTTGAAAATTCGACTATTTGGTTGAAAATGTATGTACCTAGTTGAAAATTCATAATTTTTGGTAGAAAATAAATCATTTTGCTTGAAGATTCATCTTTTTTTTTTAAATTAATATTCTTAACTAAAAACTATTCTATTTTTCATTGTAAATTTATCTTTGTAGTTGGAAATTCAACTATTTGGTGAAAAATGCATATATTTAAAAAAAATTTCTTTTTGGTTGAAAATTCAACTACTTGGTTGGAATTTGTATTACT